>JANZLC010000005.1:12107437-12134024 GCA_026413385.1 Erythroxylum gracilipes | reverse complement strand
CAGAGCAAGTTTAGGCGGTTCTGGTTTAACCACTGCTTGCCTATTGTTTTCCGTTGAGTGTCTAAGTTGTGTTTTGGGCCTAATGCGGTTTGTCCCATGTTTTGGTTCTAGCATGTCCGTATGAAAAGATTTCACAAGACTATTGCGGAGGTATTTTGTTGAGATAATTTGTGGTTCTATATAAGATTATAATAATGGATAAGATGAGGAAAAGAAAAAGAAAAAAAAATTATACCGGATTTCGGAATGGAATGTCTTAAGATTTCCAACGCGACGCTTCCTACAGTCTTATCTGAGATATTCGCTACGGATGTCGAATCCGCTTTGATTTGTTCCCGCAATATGATCGGACTGACCTATTCGTGTGCTTTTGATTTGAATCCGATTTGTACTTCGCTTCTATTTTCGATTCGATTTCACTTCGAATTTGATGTGGTTATTTTGTTTTTCGTTCGTTTCCCGGTTGGGATCTGGCTCCTGGGTCGGGTCCCAACATAGGAGATGTTGTTGGTGATGATTAGCAACTCAACTCTTAAAGGTGTGCTCTCTTTGGATGTAATCAAAGAGGGTATGTTCAATGAAGAAATCAAAAGCAAGGAGATAGGAGTTAACAATATGCAGGCTTTCATGACAGAAAGTAGGGGAAGGAATAAGAGCAGGGCTCCTAAAAGTCAAAAACTATTCAAAGTCTAGAGGTAACAAAGGCATGAAGACATGCCACTTATGCGATAAGCCATGACATATTAAAAGGTTATGCTATAAGTGAAAAAGGGATAAAAAAAACAAGATTATCAGAAAGATGGTGATGATAAAAATACAACAGTAACATATTCAAGTACGAATGATCATATTGAAGTCCCTCTAATTGAATTATAGCATGATTTTATCATATGATGTGCAAATATAAAATGGTACTTCTTTAGAAAATGTATGTACTCTAGTCAATATTAGATGCCCCTTTTTGACTTGGGCATCACAGTAACTATATTGAAGGGCTTCAAATCTCTTACAAGTTTTCTCGGTAAATCTAGAATATTGGAGTAGAAAGCAGATCTATTGACTTTAGAATGCTACAAAGAGAAAGTGTCTTGCAATTTATAGTAGCGTCATTCCTATAATATTGTATGAAAATTTGTTGAGAGAACTTTGTCTCAAACCTACCTTCCTTATAAGCTTTTAAACTCCTAGCTTTTCATTAGCTTGAATTTCGTAATATATTATTAAGTGCTATCTTTTCTATTATAAAATTATTATATTGATCACAATTTCATTAAAAAAAATCATCATATGAAACAACCACCTAAAGGAAATACACACTATTATTTCGTAGCAATGTATACAAGCTACACAAACAAGTTCAGATAAGGTTATTGAGCCACAATCAAAAGAAAATTAACAAGTCCTGAGCCTAATCAGAGTCAATGAAGCTCATTGGTCTAGATATTCTCATTCAAAATTATAACTCTAAGAGTGAAAGATGATAATTTTTCTTCTAATCTCATCTATTTCTCATCTTTCCCTCAAGCTTGAGGTGTCAAATCCCCCATAACTTATAGTAATAAAGACAAAACTACATAATATAACTATAACCCAATTAAAAATTGAGTTAAATGCTTATGTTAGTTTATGCCTTATAATTAATCAGTTGCTTGTAAATTTTGTGACATAATTAATTAAAGACAAAACTACATAATAGAACTATAACCCAAACAAAAAAATGAGTTAAATGCTTATGTTAGTTTATGCCTTATAGTTAATCAGTTGCTTGTAAATTTTGTGACAATTAATTAAAGATAATGTTTATGTATTTTATTAGTTCATTTGATACTTAATATTAAAGGTAAAATAATTGGAATGATTATTATGAAATTAATATTACGATGAGATCATCATTATGATGTTGAATTTGCATTTA
The DNA here is from genome assembly GCA_026413385.1 of Erythroxylum gracilipes. Lineage (NCBI taxonomy): Eukaryota > Viridiplantae > Streptophyta > Magnoliopsida > Malpighiales > Erythroxylaceae > Erythroxylum > Erythroxylum gracilipes. Next base: position 12,132,109 of record JANZLC010000005.1, on the reverse strand, counting down.
TCTATCATTAAAAAATTATTATTAATTTTAGTCTCATCAAGAAGAGATATTAATATAATGGTAAAATTAGCACATGTTATAATTCTTTTGTATGAAGAAAGTAATTGATCTTATAAATTAAACTAAGGAGATAAATAAGCGAGTACTTATTGGAGAATAAGTTCACTAAATTGGCCTAGTTGTAAGGATCACGAATTAATATTACTTATGTGTCTGTTAATTTCTCATAATGATAGTTAAATAATCGATTCTTAGACTTGATATTATTATTAGCAATGTATCTCATATAAAAATTACTATATTTTGAGACCATTTATGAACTATTCTTATTATAGTAGCTCAATCGATAGTACTTGGATACAGTATAAAACATATGCAGATAGTTGAGTAATTCAATAAATGATTCATCACTTTAAAATAATTATGGAGAATGTTTCATTATTCTTAATTGATAGTGATTTAAAGAATTATCTTACTAGAGTGAATTGAGATTTGAAAAGAATGTTTTCAAATATCAATATAGGCACTATTTATCAATAATGAACATAATTGTATTTAAATAAAATAGACGCAAATTTTATACGTTGTGTTCAATTAGAACATTGAATGATAAAATGATATATTATAACTATGCATGAATATGTTAAATCAAATTACTTTGATATTTCTAATATTTGAATGATCATGACTTATTACTAGACGTCATTTTTGATCTATGATCATAAATTATTTAATTAAGAACTAAAAATAAATTAAAAACTTCTATTTTATCTCTTTCTAACTATGAGCTATAATTATAATTTATAATCATTGTCGACATATTAAAAACTTAACGAGTTACAAATAAAGAACAAATAAAAAGAAAATTTAATATAAATTTAGTTAGAATTATTTTTTTGGAAAACAGTCTCTCTAATAGTTAGGGGTAAGGCTACGTATTACTAGACCTCTTCAGACCTTATATATCAGCGATATTTATACTGGATGTTGTTGTTGTTGTTATTATTGTTATTGTTTTTTATAATTAATTTTGAAGTTTGAAAATTTTAAAAATCAAACGTGAGATATTTGATTTTATTATAAATAAAATTTAATTAAAGATGAGAATGTTTTTATAAATTGAAGAAAAGACATTATGTAACTAGCACTTTTCTAACATAAAGTTTTTTTTTAATGCTTTGTAGATATTGTTAGAGATTCTACTAGTAAACAACATGAGGTTGATAGTTTTAGAAAGAAAAATTTATAAGATTTTGAATCAGATACTTTTGAACTCTTTAATTTATACATGTCTAGGATTTGATTCCAATTAATTTCTCAAGAGTTTATGGTCATTATTACTTTAGTAAAGAACAGTGTTCATTTTTTATTTTCTGTTTTGAGTTTGCAATCTCCTATTAGTATTAGTATGGTATTCTTTTATTTATCCTGAAAAGAAAAATAAAAGAAACAATATGAATGCATTTACAGCCACCATATGACGCCAGGTAAGACGATAACGACAAGTCTAACGATATGCGAAGAACAATTATGGTTCGGGTTCCTATTCCTACCATTATCACCTGCACAAATTCTATTCTATCATCTCACACACACAAATCAAGTAAGACCAATGCATTCTTCAATTTCCTGGTGTCTACGTTACCTCATTGAACTAAGTTGAGTTTTGAGGTAAATAGCTCATAATTTCAATTTGAATTAGCCTCCAAACTAACTCTTCAAGTTTCTTAAATTTAGAAAAAACGTGGTTCCCTCATACTGCTCAACATATTTATTGATTGATAACAAATACCAATATTTAAAAATTATACCTAAAAGTTTTAAATTTAAATTTGATATATCAATAAAATCAATCTAATTTCTAAACTACTTGTCAATAAAGACAATACAGTCTCCAACAACCCAACCCAGCAGATAGGGGTCCACGCGGGACATTTAGGTGGGGACAAAAAGGCCCAAACACCAAAGCACCTTCACTTTTTCCCTATCAGCATGGATCCAGCCGCACGCAATTCGAGCCATCACTCTCCAAAACAAAACACTCTGGTCCAGTACTCCCTATTTTCTTCCCACACCAAAAGTCTAAACAATCCCACACCGCTCGAAAGCCTCTGCTCACTTATTTTAGACAGCACATGATAAATAGATAAAGAGAGAGTGTGATCCACATTTTGTGGCTTAAATAGAGAGAGCAATGAACACCCTCTCTGTTTCTTCTGTTAGAATCCCAACTACTCTTCACTCTTCTTCTTCTTCTTCTCAAGTATCTTCTGCTCTGTTCTTGTCCTTTAAGCTCTCGTCTCCTTCCTCTGCTTTGCTTGCGCTCAGATCCTCCGCCCTAAGCTCCACCTGCTCTTGCGTGCTCTCTTCTCTTAACTTCAATCACGCAATGGGCGAGCTCGTCAAGGACAAGGACGTCGCCTCTGCTGCTTCCGGTTCCGGCGATGCCGACGAGACGAAGAGGAAGAAAAAGAAGCTTGGCCTCTCGCGCACGTTTCTCCATGCGTCGTCTGAAGAAGGTCTTTCGGCGTATTCGGATTAGTTCCCTCGGTTTTAACTTTCTTGTTTGTTTGTTGAGAAAATGCGCGTGAACTGATTGCGTTTTCTGTCCTGTTGCGACTTTCTCACGTCTGTTTTCTTTTCTTTTTTCCCCCCCTCTTTGTTTAACTCTGTGATTTTCAGTATGAGAATGTGAAGATATGAAAGAGGACTATAGACTGATCAAGAAAGTGAAGAAAGCGATAAGTGTTTTATGAATGCTAACAAATTAGCCGTTAAATGACATAGGAGGCATTTCAATATTTTGTTTATTTATAATTGTACCAATTACTTTAATTCAAGTTTTGGCCTAATTCAGTGAAGTAATCTTGTTAGGTATTTAGACAATGTAGGAAGGAGTCGATTATACTAATTTTGATTTTTAAGTTCGTTTTTTTTTCTTTTATATGTGTGTGCGCGTCTGTGGGCGCGGGTTTATGTATATGTTTCAGTTTGTGCTTAAATTGTATGCTTCAGATTATAAAATAGCAGTGATTTTATTTATTTGTTTGTTTGTTTGCTTTTGAAACAATCGACTCTGAATAACAGTGAGTCGTTGGCAATGTCAATGTTATTATGAACTTCTTATGCTGCTGATGTTTCTCCTTTCTGGGAATATGCTGGCGAAGCATCTGTTATGTGTGTGCGTTTTCTTTTTTCCCCCATTTTTATGTCTAAGTAGACATGTGCAATATAAGTGTCATTGCATTCATGTGTGCCAAGTATGTAAAACTCAGCTGGCTCATAATACTTTCTTTGCACTAGTATTGAACATTGCCAGAATGAACATCTATGACTAACTTCTAAATATTCTGAGTCAAAATGGAGAAAGATGAGAGCAGAATGTGTGTAGTGTGTCCTGAGTCGCAGGTCAGTCGCGCAGAATGAAAACCTGAAAGAAAATGGATAAAAAGAAAGCTCCTTATAAAACTATAACTGGACGGTGGCTTCATGTCGAGATTAATTATTCAGTTGTTTTATTACCATTGTGTTCGATACCCATATGTGCACGGTAGTAAAATTATTTACTCACTTCTGTTCAATCTTGTTCTTTTCTTCCTTTTCCTTAATTGTGATTTTGACATCATCACTGATCAAGGTGTCTGATGTTTGGTTGACTAAACGTAGTAAGATATTTGCAGTTGCAAAAGTTAAAGGTTGAAAATAGGGTAGGAGGAGATACTATTTGACATTCAATGCGTACAAATACCTCTTTGACTGCATAGGGATAGGGAGAGAAGGGAATAGGGTTCCATCTGTCTTGGCAACGATTTTTGTTTTCAATGTGCATTTTGTGGCATAGCGGTTGATACTAAATCCCCAGAAATGTAGCTGATTCTGTTTGTATGCCATTTGTCATTCAGATTTCTGTATGATAAGTCAGTACCCTTAAGGAAAACAATCAGTGCTTCTTTGTGTATTTGTAGATTTTTTTTTCCTGGTTCACATAATAGATTAACCAGTTATGCTCTCAGAGCCTTTAATACACAATTTTATATTGGCAATTGTTTTTAGGAGCCTTCTCATTATAATAGTTTCTCCTAAAAATGCACCTGCTCATATGAGTGGCAGTGGTTGAGATTATTCTAGAGTTTGATCAACTTCAGGAAATAGTGATGTGACTTATATTTTCAAGAGCATGCCAAAAGATGCTATAAATTTCTAATAAAAGAAAAGAGAAAGTAACATAATGTTGTGTATATAGAATAGGCAGGTTCTTTTGAATGGCAAATGCAAAAGTTTTTCCCTTGAGAGTGATGTGAAATATATCCGTCATTGACACGTGGATTTTGCATGCAATGGAGACTGTTATGTGAAAGATAGATGTGCAACCATGGATGACATTCTACATTAAGAAATCTATCTTTATTCTGCACCTTATGTCTTTGGTTAAGAAATGCTTCTTGTTGAAGTTGTTCAAACATTGCTAATGCCAATAAAGTAACCTACTATGGTAATAAAAAAATATGCAAATGAAATATTGCAGGAGCAACCAAAAAAGAGAAGACATCAATTCATTAAAGAAGATGTAAAGATACACTATAAGCAACAAGATGGGGTTTGGATTCTACCTAGCTCTATGACCTTTGAATATTTAGCTTAATGGTTTCTTAAAAACAGTTTTGATTTACTCTTTCTTCAGAATTCAGAACAGAAATAGAAGAGCTCTTAAATTAGGAAATGCCTTATCATCATTGTTAATTGGTGGCTTATTATTTGTATATCTGCTATAATCGGCCCGGTTTTTTTAATGCCTATGAGGTTGTAAATATTTTGAATGTGAACTGAAAATATTTGATACATGGATTTTCACTAGTTGCCGAAATTTTTATTCTAAATATTCTTGCAAATATTAGCCTATTTGTGATTTGACTTATGATTGGGTCTGCAAGTCACACCTTGGCATTGAATGTGGTAAAGTTTGAGATGATTGTTTATGGAGAACTAATAAATGTGAGATGCCATTTCAAACATTATAAAAGGGAACTTTGGCCACCCTGGGGAATAAGAAATAGATTAGAGAGGAAGAAATAGTCTAAACTGACACATAAGACTTGACTTTAATTTTTGAAATTTAGTTTGTGGAATCCATTTTCTCTTCTCAGGCTAAATATGTTTTTTGCAGACTTGCTTTCTGGAATCAGGAATTTAGTAGATGCAGGAAGGCTGCCTTCAAATGTTGCCATAGGAATGGAAGAACTGTACCAAAACTACAAAAATGCTGTAAATTACTCAAAACTCCTAGTTTAACGCAAATTATCACATAGATGAGTTGGATTTTATAGATGTACTCCTTTGATTATTTTTGTGTCTCTCATGTCTGCCTTTTCTTGGAGCACAAAGGAATCTTGTTTTACGATTATTCCTTTGATAAATTCTCATTGTCGCCTGCATGTGGATTAGTTTGTCTTTGCAGGAATATGTGTGTGCTGGAAAACTACAGGAAAAAATGATGCAAGAGGAAAAATACTTGGTTATATTTGCCTACTATCTAGTATCAGAATTTAAGTGCTGACATCAATTCTTGATGTTGGAAATAGTGGACTCTCAGGTCTCTCATGAAGTATATAATTAACCATTGTTAGTTTCCATTGGCTTCAATGATTCTTCCATAAGCTTTGTTAAATTCAGTTCGTTTCTGGTCATTTAGGTGTTCAACAATGTAAATGAAGGCACTTCATAGCATAATTGTTCTCAGTTTTCTTTTACTCCTCTTTTTTCCAACGGCTGCTCCTTAGTAGGAAGAAATTTTCTTTATGAATATGGAATTTTAACCTAAACTAGCAATAAATGCTAAAATGAAGCTAGAAAGTTGGTTTTTGAAAAGAAACGTAGTGAATATTAAAATTTGGGTTAAGCCAATAATTCTTTCCCAGTATTGATTCTGTCAAACCAGAAGCTTCAAATGACATAAGGTGGAAATTTTCCACATTGCAGGGCTGTTCTGTGGTCACTAGACTCTTGTCTACAAAACCAGAATTCCTTTATTGGCTTTGGTACCAGCTTACTGGGAAGCTGTTGTTATACCATTATAGCAAAAATGAAGTGAATAAAAGTGGATGATAAGCAATGCCTAATGTATGTCTCAGAATACTGTTTTACAATGTATCATCTAATCTGGCAGCTGTAGCTCAGCTATTCAAGATGATCCCATAGTTTGCTTGAAAATTTCATTCAGATAAAACCAGCTTGCAATATTTGATTCAACCATCATGTGTCCCAATTGGCCCCAGTTTTCTTGTTTATTCCTATATGCCATTTGTATCTGTTCAGGGTAGAAATCTTTGTTTGGTGTATAACTTCTGTTTACTTTTTTTGTAATGAAATTCATTTCTTCTATTTAATGCATGCATGCTTTCAATTTTTATCTCATACAGTTCTTGTCTCGCGGCTCATGTGGGCTCTCCATTCTGCTTAGGTTTGTAAAAAGTGCGCTCTGCATCTTCTGTTCTTTTGGTTGCATAGGATGGCATAGTCCTAGTGTAGGGAGAATGGTGACTTGAAACATAACCTCTCATGGGTGAGAGGGAGCTTTTACCACTAGGCTATTAACCTGAACCTAACCTGTGCTAGGTTATGACGAGAATGTCTGCACTGGAGATGCTGCCAATATATTTCGGTTTCACTCCATTGTCATAAATTAGTGCTAATCTGCATTCCTGTTGCTATGAAAATATTCTGATTCTGTAAAAGTCCTAAATTTGAAAAGTGACTGAAGATCCTGTATCCTTTTGATGCATTGTTCTGTTCTGCATTAATCTGAATCTTTCTTGGGAAAAATTGAAGAAGTATTACAGAAAAGAATTCATTATTGTGTACTTGAAGTTTCTTTGTAGATGTGCTGTTTTATTTATTGGGCATGCCTTATTTGGTTACGTTATAGGTTTTGCAAAGTGGAACTCCTGAAGCAAATGATGTTATTTTGTCCAATATGGCTCTGGCACTGGATCTTATATTCTCAGATGTTGAGGTAAGTTTGGGTGCATAGTCCTTACAAAGATGCATTTGTATTTACAAATTGTTTGCTCTTATGAACATCTTATGTAAAAATGTACTGTAATTTTCAGGACCCATTTGTCTTTGCACCTTATCACAAAGCATTGCGGGAGCCATTTGACTACTATAATTTTGGTCAAAACTATATACGTCCTTTGATTGACTTTAAGTAAGTCCATAATTTCTAATTGTTCTATTTCTCTTAGTTTTAACAAATATACTTCCTCAAAATATGGGATGCATCTAACACTTTTGCATTCACCTTAAGTGATCAACTGATGTAAAGCCTTGCAAGGGAATGAATTCTTTTTTTCCCCCCTTCATAGATGCTTTTTATGTATTGGAACATCGTTGGTTGTTAGATCTCTTTGTGTACTTTTAGTTTCACTAATGTTTTTAGTCTATCACTATTTTTTCGTTGGGATGTCTTTCAGATTTTGTGTGGATAGGTTCCTTAAACAATAACCTTGTCCATGTACTTTGTTTAAGAGTTTTTGTTGTCTGTTTTTGGTCTGATGGGAATCCATAAAACGCTATTGAAGCTTAGATTATACTGTTTTTTCTTGTTTTGTTGGCCTTGCTTGATTATGCTTCGTATTTCAGTTTCAGGTTCCTCCATGGCCACAAATTTTCATTTCTTGTGTTTTTTATTCAGTAATAAGTATGTTATGGATGTATATATTGTTGCCTCCAGTTTGTTAAGATGTTATTTAAAGGAATTGAGTGGAAAATAAGTAAAAGTAAGATTTTCAAGTTTATCCAGTTGATTTAAGATCTCTTTCATATACTTAATGTTCCTGGCTAAGATCTTATTGATTATTGCTTGGTTGTAGGAATTCATTTGTTGGCAATATTTCTATTTTCAAGGGGATTGAAGAGAAGCTTCAGCAGGTATTCAATTTTGACATTCTTTTCCTTTGCTAATTGACAAAGTCAACAATGATTTTCTACACATTTTAATTGAATTTGTATCTGTTTCTATGTTTTGCAGCATAGTCATTTTTCATCTTTTTTCTTCATTGAAAAGAGAACTTTTATCATCCCTTTTATGTTTTAAAAGGCAAATGACTGGATTTTCTTGCATGACATGGCGACAATCAAATGCTATAACTAAGATTTCTGAACATGATTTTATATCAATTTGCTGCTCGACTTACATTGGTAAATCACCTAAAAAGTGTGGGATATTGTTTTTGGTGAATATCACTCAAATAAACAGTAGTATCAGTTGCCTATTTGCTCCTAGATGTTAAACATTCTACTCCAACAAAGAGGCTAAAGGCCAAAATTGACTATTTGTGCTATAAAACTGTTCATGGTTATTATGAATTTGATATGCAGTCTTTTGCATCCATATCCCAATACAATCTGGACTTGTTTAGGGTGCGCTGTCAATTGGTGATGTTTTAATTACAGGGTCACAACATTGTCTTGATATCAAACCATCAAACTGAAGCTGATCCAGCTGTTATTGCGTTGTTGCTTGAGAAAGCAAACCCCAACCTTGCTGTGAACTTGGTGAGTTAGTTGAATATGTGATATCGTCATTTCCTTTGTTGAAAAGGGACATTGTCACTTCTGGTGCCATCTTAAGCAGTCATTTTTAACTCTTCAAAATCTTGCTACTTCTTAGCCAAACTATATGTGTATTATCGCAGAATTATGTAGCTGGCGATAGAGTGGTAACTGACCCTCTCTGTAAGCCTTTCAGCATGGGAAGGTGAAGTAGCAAATAAACTTTTAACTGTCTTCTCTGTAACTTTCGTATGACTAATGGAATTGTAAGTATTCTACCTCTGCAAGTTTTCAGGAATCTTATATGTGTATACTCAAAAAAACACATTGATGATGCTCCTGAGCTTGCTGAGATGAAGAAGAAAGCAAACATTCGAAGTCTGAAGGAAATGGCTACACTCTTAAGGTATCTTAATTTCATAAACTATTTGCATTGCTTGAACAGAATTTGGGATTTGGTTTACATAATGTCCCATAACTTGGACGCATGTTGATGATTCTTTTGCATATTTTTAAAGTTTTGTAATTTTAATATCCATTCATCTTTCTATGTGGTAGCATCTACTAGAGGTGTTTTCTAAACATTTAAGGCATCATGAGTATTGGTGATAAAATTTGTTCCTTTATGTTGATGAATTTGGCAAGTCCTTGAGTTATTTTTTTGGCACGGGAATCTGAATAGATGGGCATCAACCAGCCATTACGCTGAAGAGCCCTAAACAAAAATCTGAACTGTTGTGTCATACTGTTGAATCATTTTCTGTATTGGCCAGCAACATCTTAATTGCTGTAAGTGGAGTAGGTAAGGTTTGAGATATCAATTTCCACTAACTAGCTGGTTGCTTTTTTATTATTAGAATAATGCTAGAGGACTATATGAAAGAAATCATGGAAACAATCACCATTACCATCCATTTAAAGAAGTATACTGGTTGTTGCCTTCTACCTGCCAACAAAATGGAAAAGAAAAAGATAAGAAATAGAAATTTATCAAAGTTAACAAATAAAATTGATATTTGAAACTATTCCTAGCACTCCAGAAATGGAGAATTTGACTAAAGTGATATATGCTTTTATCGACATTTTTATATGTCCTCAACAGTATTCATGGGAATGGTTGAGGAATTGCATCTAACTTCTTCATGGTTTTCTCTAATTTCTTCGTGACAGTTCTTGTTCAGCCTATATTCATTCTTATGTACTTATTACTTCATTTTGCAATTTTCCATACTTTTCATGAACTTAGTGCTCGAGGCAATATCCTGTGCCTTCTAAAATAATTTTCATGTGGGGATTATGCATCTCATGTGTTGCCAAAAGGCACCACTGGCATTCTGCAAGGCAACCCTCTGAATAGATATTTGAATTCAGGGGTGGGTCACAAATAGTGTGGATTGCACCTAGTGGTGGTAGGGACCGGCCTGATCCTCTTACTGGAGAATGGAAACCAGTAAGTTCATTTTCTCTTTATTTATCAATATACTTTCTTCCAGAATTTTGAAATCAAGAATTTTTTTATGGGAATTTTGGAGCTCAAGTTTGTGCACTGATCTCTTGTGGGCTATTAAACTCTATTGGAAGCATTGCAGGTTAAAACGAATGCTTTGAAAATTTGAGATAATTTCAAATAACATAATATCATGGCATAGCAGTTGCCAGTAGCAGATTGCATTACAGTTAAGATATAGCGCTTGTAGCACTTGAAACAAATCACATTACAGTTAAGATAGTGCTATGTGAATGCTCTCTCTCACTTGTGCAAAACTAGAAAAGAAGTCATATTGATATAATTGAATGATATATTTATTTTAGCAATGCAATTTTTTCCCCCTATTTGGAAGACCTATCTTGGCCCTTTGGCTAACATCCAAGTGTAGTGTACTCAAGCTTATACAATTGCAGGCGCCTTTTGATTCTTCTTCTGTGGATAACATGAGAAGGCTGGCAGGAAATTCTGGTGTTCCAGGACATATTTATCCATTGGCCTTATTGTGCCATGACATAATGCCCCCTCCACTACAGGTTCATCCCCCTTAATCACATTCTTGTTTGAATATCTCTTTCCCCTTGATGATTATTTTATGTACTGAACTCATTTAGAATACTCAGGTTGAGAAGGAAATTGGAGAGAGAAGAGTGATCTCCTTTCATGGAACTGGCTTATCAATTGCACCAGAAGTTGCTTTTACTGAAATTGCTGCTAATTGTGGAAATCCTGAAGAGGTTAATCACAATGAATACACTATTCATACACCCATACAATCAAACTTATAGTTACTCTTAAAATATGAGAACCAATCTTGCATAGAAGTTGACAAATTTGCTTTTGAACTGAGAATCAGTACATCACAGAGGCAACATATGTACTGCAGCATACTACCAGTTATGGCTTTACATGGAGGAACCCATTTAAACAAGATGAACACAAATCTCATAGTTTACAACTGCCTTGTTCATGATCTGATTTCGACTTCAGTTACAATTGAATTTTGGCATCCATCTTATTACTGATCAGTATCTCCACATGCAGTTATCTCAGCATTTTATGTCTCAATCAGCTAATGTTTTAAAAAAAGTGCAATGCACAATCAGAATGAGCATTTTCATTGAAGACGTGTTGTAAGCAACTGTAGTTAAATCCTGATGGTTGCATGACTAGGGTGTTAATCAAGGATCTTAATATTGTCTAGTATTGACAACCTCTTTGATTTCATGAGAACTTAGTTGGTTTGGTTCAGTGTTTTGGGTTACAGATCTGACTAGCAGGTTCAGCATATTATTACTAGGGTTTGGGCACATCTGATCTTTAAGTAAATCTGAACAGCAGATTGTCCAGTTGATTTGACTGTCTGGAGGTCTGCTTCATTTTAAGGCTGACAAGGTTTCTATAGAAGCTTATAAACTGAAACCTTTAGGTCGTTATTTTGATATGTTGAAAAGAAAATGAATAGGATGTACACCTTCACCAAAATAAAGCAAAAGATGCTAATTCTATTATGTTGTATCAGATAATATACTTGTTTCCCCTCTCTAACTAATATTAGGCCATACAATCGTGGTCTTGGCAGAGTCTCTCTAAGTGTTCATTGATTGGAGTCTGTTTGCTGAGTTGTTAGTTGTCATGAACTTTGTGTGTCTGCCTGCGTCCCTGAATGTCTCTGAATGGTCTGGCTTTCTCAAACAGGCAAAGGAAGCATACTCAGAGGTTCTGTACAATTCTGTGAATGAGCAATATGATGTGCTTAAATCTGCCATACAGGGCAAACGAGGACTTGAGGCATCAACGCCAGCAATCTTGTTGTCACAACCATGGAGTTAGTCACCTTCTGTATGACTGATTAGTTATATTCTTAGATCCTTAAAACTTTGCATGATATGTTTGGAATGGTGTCTGATGTTTGTTTGGTCATGATACCAGGATTTTATACAAAATTGGATTACGTGGTCTATTACAGTTTTTCAGCCATCAAGATGATTGTAGTCTGTAGATAGCTGCATATTTGCAGTAGTTACTTGCACGTTCGAAGTATTTCATGAGTATGCTGAGTGGACATCCAATTTCAGTAAGAATTAGGAGTAAAGAATTGATGAGAGTGCATGAGTCATGTCTGAGATTCTGTGCAATATATGAACGCAAAAGTATTTGAGATTACCTCGTGATGATATACTTTTGCCATTGGAAGCTTTGGAAAGTTTCTGATGAGTAATCTTGCAATTGCTTAGCCCTGATATTGCCACGTGTTGTATGTGCCATCATTCTGAAGCGTGTGACCAGCGAGAAGCCATTTTATGTCAAGGGATGGTTTAATTTATGACAAAATGGCTGCCACTTGAATAAGTTGGATTTCGTGTTTTGCAGGATAACAATCGCCTTTATATAGTTTTGCAACTCAGGGAAAAATTCTGTACATTGGTGCAGCATAAGAGTTGAAGCCTTTGTTTTTCCCTCAGAAAGAAAACATGGATGACACCTATAGGAAACTGCAGCCTGACATCAAATTTGTTCTGTGCATACCTTGAAGTAAAATCCAACAAGCTGCCTTAAAGCCAAATCCATCACAAACGAAGATGTGCCAGAAGTTCATTTTCAGGTGTGTACAGGTTACAATTTGTAGTAACCCAAGAACTAGATCTCTTTAGGCAATCTGTATATTTTCTCTTATATTCGTGAAACAGATCGTGTTTCTTTATTTACTTTTAACTCCTTTCTTGAAACCGCAAAAGTTGTATGGTTGTCCATTCCACACAACACTTGTACACTACTACAGGGGCATGAACGCTCACCCCCCTACTTAGTGATAATAAAAAGACAAGATTTATGAGAACTCTAAATAATTATATAGCAATAATTTTTTGCCTAAAACTTCCGTATGATCTTCCAACAACTTTGAAACAAAATATTTTGTTCTTCAGAAAGAGGGTTTTTTAGCTTGATAAAGATTCAACTTCGTATCACTGGGCCTTGTAGCTCATCGTTGTTAAAACATTTGTTCTTCCATTGAATTTTACATTTCGGTGAAGTTTTTGTCCTTTCTAATTAACTGAATTAATATTCAAAGTGTTTATTCTGTATAACACTATGTGGTGAAGACATCAACTAAATCCCAGTCATTGTGTATTATTTTGCAAATGATGGAATTTCTGTTTAGGAAACATTTGAGACTTCAATATCTATATGAAATTCTTAAAACCTTTTTCCTAGTGACGAATGAACTTTTCTAGGCTACATCCTTGATGGCGGTTTTACTCGTATGTACCTAAATTGTAACCGCTCGCGTATATGTTCGAACTCGATCTTTTGATCTTAAGAGAAGGTATTTACTATTCGCATTGCATTTTCTTCCGTTTACGGGTTCCAAGTAGTTCTTATCAAACCACCACGCTAGTACGGCACAAAGGCCTTATATTGGAACAACCGTTAGCTTAAATGGAGACCAGCAATCCAAAAGCTGGAACCTGAGAGCGTCTGGTACAACTGGCTGAATAATTTTGGCACGTACACTTCTCGGGGTCTTTTTCTTTACCAAGGAAAAGATGAGGCATGCACAGTACACACGGACCAGGGTTTTATTCTGGTTGGTTGTCAGGTTTCACGAGTATCACTCACAAGCTGACTGGGGAGACAAGACAGATGCAGCAGTACTTTGGATCAAATCCTATTTGGATTATATATTTTAAGACCCTTACAGAGACTGCACGTTGCTTCGGTTTTCAATTTAATTTACCAATGCCCAACAACTCAAACTGGTCTCAGACTCAGTTTCTTCCTTTTAGTTGTTTGTTTCTTGTGTTAGAAGAAGATTACCAGCACTTTCCCCACTTGAGAGACTGCATGGCTCAATTTCTTAATCAATGAACATAAACCAAAGCAAACACTTTCATGTTTGTTCTTTGCATATATTACAACAAGATTTAGCTTAAAAGAGACAAAGCTGAATAACATATAATATCGGAACAAAAACAAAGTTGGACACCCGATGAAAAATGCTGGTAGAGGCGTGTGAAGGCATGCATGGCTTGGTTTTTGTGTAGTTGGTTTGATTTATATGATTTGATAATTGGTGAGTCCACGAGGGTTTGGAATCATCGCACATTCTCATGTAAATATTTTAAGTGCGCAGTTAGGATACCCATACTTTGGATACTGCAACATACAACGACCATCGAGCCACGCTGAATTTGCCCCCAAGAGCGGATTCTGCTTGCTAGATTGGGTAGTTTAAAAATATATAGCATCACCCTCCTAACGACAAATTAGGGTTTGTTTGATATTTGAATTCTCTTAACGAAACTAGTAGAATTAGCAAAAATTGAGTTGTTCAAATTTACAATGTTTTAATTTATTTTATATATTAAAAATTTTAAACAATATTTTATATTAAATTAAAATTTATTAGACTTAGTTAATCGTGAACCCATCACTTAAAGTTCTAATTGCAGTGCCCTATGGGTCCTACTCGTACTAATTGAGAATTACCAATAAAAGGTAATTATATCCGTACATGGCAAAGAACTAATTTTGTCGTCCACCTTATCCCCCTAGTCCATGTATCGTGTCATCATTCTTCTCTTCCATATTTGTTCGGTGCGAAATAAGTCAACCTTTTCGTCTCTCCGGTCTTGTGAAACCTCAGAATCTTAATCTCAACTCAAAACTGATATTTCTTCTGGCAACAATAATACTGAGAACGGCTTTAACATCCCTAAAAATAGTTTAAGAGAATTATTGTATGGGATTAAAGTTTTCTAACCTTTAATCATTTCTTGCTGTTCTTTTTGAAAACAGAGTCGAACTTAGGTTAAGAAATAGAAGTAGGCAGGTGGGGACAGTTTAGCCGTCAGATAGAAGATGGAGAGGGCCAAGAATTAGGTGGGCATTGGATAAGCCGGTGTGGGTCACTACATGAGATCGAGACTGAGAGACAATGGCATGACCCAAGTCAATCAACAAATCAAGCTCTGATATGGACTCCGTAAAACAGCCACCACCTTCATTAGAATCATTACATATTATATGGGACGAAAGTGAGGCCCACGCGCCTCCCGTCATCGCCAGTGCATGAGGGAACGGGAACTGTTGACACAACAGAGCGGATGGCTTTAGTTTGGCGTTGGACCCACCCACCTTTGTCGTATTGGCTCCTCCTATTTCGTAAGATTAATACCAATGCCATCGACTCTCAATTCTCAAATATACTTATTCAAACTTTTAGCTATTGCACTGACAAGTGTCAAAATGGGCAGGCGACAAAAATAAAATCCCAGATTTGCATTTACATTACCCATCACCCATCACCCAACGAACACAAACGCCTATGCCTTACAGCCCGACTAAATGTTTTGCCTGCCTCTACTCAGTCTCACTCTCACCCCAAAAGGGGAGAGAACAAGTTACAAAGTAACAAGGCTACTCCTACTCTACTCTACTTGGTAGATTTTTCAAAATGACCAAAGTGACCACCGTCCGGATTAACATCATCTAGATTCTAGTCCAATTGCATTGATTACATCTTAGAATACAAGGCAAGGCAAGCATAGAAAAGCTTGAACGTGAAGATCCGCGAGCGAGTCCTGCTCCTGCATGAGACTACTCAATCCAAATGGCCAAAATTTTTAAGGAAAGAGAAAAAGAGAAGAGTGTCGTGTAGCAGACAGATGTATAAGTGCAATATTGACTTCATCTGTACAGCTGACAGAGACAATGAAGTCATGCACATCTGTGAACCCAGTTTTGAAGTTATAACTCACACAGCTCAGCTACTAAACCCCAAAGCTCTCATTTTCTTTCCCCCTCCACACCCTTTTTAGCGAAAACAGATAGTCTTTGTTAGCCACTGTTTATGAAACCACACTGCCTGCAACACTCTCTGTATTTTCTGCCTGTTTCTCGCACTACATACTCTCTCCCCCCATCCACCTGCAACCGCCAGCAAAATCTCTCTCTCTCACCCTTGCAAAGTGCAAAGGTTAATCTTTTGAAGCCTTTTACGAGTTGTTAGCACTAACGTAGCTAGACAAACACCCCCTAGAACCCTTTAAACCTTTCCTCTATTGCCTGTTTACCAACGTCCTTTTTCATCCTCTTTAAGCTTTGTACACAATCCTAAAACCATGCTTCAAAAACTTGTCTTTCCATTGTAAATAAGCCCTGCTGAGAGTAAGTTTCGTGTTCAATGACTTGTCTCTTCTTTTCAAAGCTTGGTGGAGGGTGAATGGGGTGCATGTTCTCTCAGTTAGCTGCGAAGTTTGCTTTCTTTCCTCCATCTCCACCTACTTATCAGATCAAGAAGCGAGACAATGGCAAGCTCTCTGTGGTATCATCTACTTCTACAATGCCACTTCCTTTACCTGATGACAACTCGTTGGATATACTCTTAATTGATACAGAGAGGGGAAACAAGATCGTTGCTTTTTATTTGAAAAATCCACTTGCAAGACTCACCGTGCTTTACTCACATGGCAATGCTGCTGACCTTGGCCAGCTCTATGACTTGTTTGTCCAGCTCAAGGTTAATCTCAGAGTTAATCTCATGGGGTATGTTTGTTTCAAATTGGTGCAAAGTTTAGAACTTTCTGTGCTTTTGATTTCCTTCTCAAGGTGGGTTTACGAGAAGGGAAGAGGTTGGTTTCTGTTTGGTTGCCATTCACATGTTTAGCTGTGTCTTATGTATGCATTACTCTTTTTTTGCTCGTCTTTTTCCCTACCTTACATATGCTATAAGGATTTGGATTTGATTAAAATAAATAAATAAAGAGGAACTCGTGTTTGGCTGGTTATAAGAAGGGAAGAAAAAAGACTTGTATTTGGAACAAATAGAAATAGGCATGGGCCATCGGGTTAGATCTGTAGTTACTATTGACAAACCTTCAGTTCAGCGTCTCCTTGCTTAGTTACCAGTTAACTTTACTTTCTTTCTTTTTTTATTTTTGTCTTCTTGGTCATGATAAACTTTTCATTTGCTATCACATTGTTTCTGAATACTGCCCCTTGTATTTGGAGCAATGTTCGGTTTCTCCTCGTGGAGTTTTGTGCCGTCAACGTTGAGAAACGTCTCTTTTAACCTTTATTTCACCTTTTATCTGCTTTATTGTCATTTCAGGCACAAGTCCATTGTATAGATCTCAAGGGGGGAAATCTCACTTAATATTTTTTCCTTATTTCTTAGTGCATCTGTAAGGTTTGTTTGTTTTTAACCATCCAGTATACAGATGATGAAAATAAAATTGAATAATGAGATTAGACATGACTAAAGCGAATTGTTCTCTCAGATTTGTGGATTTTGTTGTTCACCAATACATCTGTAGGTCTTCGTGATCCTATAAACAAAGTTTTAGTGTAGCGTGGCGTCCTATTAACATAGTTTATGTGCAATCCCATGGAATTCCTCTTTTGTGGTTCTATTTTAATTTTCTCTATTATCCTATTTCCTTGGCATTTGTCTAATTGGCCGTTTCTTGGTTTTATATATGATTCTTTTGATGCAGATATGACTACTCTGGCTATGGGGCCTCAACTGGTAAGGTAAGTTGTCATCTCAGATTGAACTTATCATCCTTCCCTGAGTAGCTCAATCATTTGACGCTGACACTGTTTTCATATAGAAAAGAAAACAGTAATATGACAATTAGAAACGCAAATGTTTGTCAAGCATCATCGAGGTTGGCCTGTCAATCATGATGATAGTGTTTTAGAATGTATTGGTATGGGAAGAATAGTGCCTCTCAAGGAAAGCGACTAGGACCTACGTTTTCAGCTCAGTCTATTAGAGAGTTAGTGCATGGTGTGGGACTGTTTGTAAGGATGGAGTATTTGAGATATTAAGTTGGAAGTGTTTCTTCTAAAGATTAGAGGGCAATCAATATGGAAATTACGATAACCTCCTAGCAGAAAGCTGACAATTTTTGTTTACTGAGCTTAACCATAATCTTATTTCTATGTCCAGCCAAGCGAGATTGATACGTATGCTGATATAGAAGCTGTTTATCAGTGTCTTCAGTTGGAGTATGGAGTGAGCCAGGAAGATCTAATACTATATGGACAGTCAGTTGGCAGTGGACCAACATTGCACTTGGCATCGAAATTGCCAAGGCTAAGAGGTGTAGTTTTGCATAGTGGCATTCTTTCTGGCCTTCGTGTTCTTTGCCATGTAAAGTTCACATTTTGCTTTGACATATATAAGGTAAGTCATCTACCTTATTTACCTTTTCTATGGGGATGCTTATAGCAATGTAACACAACCCCTCGTGGCTAATTATCAATCTGCTTCTTCTCAATTCTAATTATTAGGTGCTGTTAAAGTGGGCTTTGAACTGCCATTTCTTGACCATGCACTTGTTTCATTTGCAGAATATAAATAAAATCCAAAAGGTCAAGTGCCCGGTGCTAGTGATTCATGTAACTCTCTCTCTCTCCCCTGCAGTTTTTCTTTTATATTCCTTGGTCAGTTTTCTCTTGGTCTTCAAATTTTAAGCTGTCTGCTGGGGCTGGAATTTGAAAATAGCCACATCCTTGGTGGATTATTGACGAAACATTCTAGATATGAAGAAACTCTGAAATTCCAGGTTGTCTGATTCATCCGTATTATCAAGCTTCTTATCTTAAGAAATAGACTAGGATATTTTTCATTTGGTATCTAATGTGATGGAGTTTTCATTTACAAATACACCCCACGTCCTATCTTTCTGCTGTTCATAGGTCAGAATCTCAATATAGTCAACTTTGTGAAGGACTAGATAAAGCCTTTAATGTGCTTTCAACCCAGTATTACCATTTTGTGTCAGAACTGGATATTTCCTTTGGATGTGTCCTCCAGACTATTTGCTTCTGAAAACTCTCAAGATGTGATGTGTACACCCTACAAGAATCTTGATAGAATGATGCCTTGGACAATTGCTAAAAGGGAGGAGGAGGATGGAAGGGACTTAAAAGTTTGGTCTTAGTGCACTGGTGTATGAAGTTGAAAGTTTGACTTGGAAAAGAGCAGCTTATTTCAGACCGAGGTAACTGGAAATAATTAAAGCATGGGCCAATTGCATATCATCAAACTTTTTTCTGTGGTTCAACTTGGCTGAAGTCAATGGAGGTTATCTATCAGCATTTTGGAAGAAAGTGGAGAGTTCTGTTCGGTACTGTTAGATACTTGACTGGGATATTGGTTGATTAGCTTGTCTCAGCATGTTTGCTGGAAATAAAAGATGAATCTGTGTGTAACATGATATGAAAACTGTTGTGAGGTTGAAGCATCCAGTTTTTGTTCACAATAGTGCTTAGCGAGTACCAAAGGCTTGCAGTATTACTGAAAGCCGTAGAGACTATACAGTGATTCATTGTAGATGTAATTCATTATACTATAAAGAGCTAGTGTTATCTCTTAAGATTGCAAGAAATAAAGTTGGCCCTATAAAATCAAGATGAAACACTGTAAGACGGGATTCAGATGCTAATTTTTAATTCAATGATTGGGGAGTGTATTCCAGATGCTAGGTAATGTAGATGTCAAGGTAGTCATTATAAACTGGACTAAAGGTGGTTGGAAGAACTTACCTCATTGTTGTCCCTGTGGTTCAATATGAACAGATCCTTACCTTTACAATGGTGACAAAGGCTGAGACATTTTTTTGTTGCTTGCTGAGGATTATTCTTCTCAAGTAATATTGTTGTTTTAAGTTACTAGTGCCAGTGGACTTAACTTTAACACATTAGTCTAGAATCCTAGTTTTGCTGTTCATGTGACTTGAGCTTGGGAAAAATCCAAGATAAATGTTTTATTAGCAACTTTTCTAGTATTTTGGACACTTGATATACGAAGAATGAAAAGGATGTTGCACCCAAAGAGATGAGAAGACACAATCTATGATGCTTTGGAGACGCTTGAAAGGATTGGTTTTTTCAAAACTAAGTAAGAAGCTTGAGTTTCTTGGGGGCAAGTATACGGTTGTACTTGTTGAACTTGGACCAATGATCTTACAATCCTGGAACAGGGGATCCTAAAGTGATCTATGCAAGTATGGAGTAATCCTGTTTTCTTTTTATGGCATCATAGGGAATGGCTCATAGTTTAGATATGATGGCATATTAAAGGCATCAATCAATGAAAATAATAAACTTGACGAGAGAACCGATTATGACTATTTATTAGTACTTTGTTCTCGCTATGCCAATTATATGAAGAACAATGTTTTCAGTTGATTTTTACAAGTCTGAATCATGAATCATGTTTCTAATTGCTTGTCTAAGGTTGTGTTAATAGATGGTGTCCTGTGATTCTGGTCTAGGGTCAAATTAGTTCGTTCATCCAGATACAACTATATTTTCTTCTAGGTGGATCTTTATCTTTGAACTTCATTCAGATAATTTATCTCTGAATTTTGAAAGCTTGCATGATGAGCAAGTCCATTGCTTGCTTATGTAACGGATGCCGGTAACTTTCAGGGAATGTTTCTATACATCTACCATGTGTGGTTACTTGTACAAGCCAAGTGCCAATAGAATATGTAATATGCATACTACTTTTTTTAAAGATACTTTCAACTTATCTTTAACAAACACCTTTATGCTAGATTGGGCAATGGCTGTTTAGCAGTTACCTTTGTCTTGACAATAATTAGCTAATTGATCTAGTTTGAAAATGGTCGTCAATTTCCAAAAGAGTTTCTTCATATGGTTACAGAGGCTCAGAGAAATGTGAGTTTGTGACCTAAAACTTCACATTATGAATTATCAGGATTTGGTAAAAAGCAAATATTAGAAGTTTATCTTTTGTAAAATGAGCTGTGTTGACTATAATAAGCCTTAGTTATTTATTAAGTTGTTTCTCGTCCCTGCCTATGGATTCTTCATGTCAAATCGCCAATTTCATTGTTAGTCCAAATCTCCCAAGTATGAGAAGTGCATAATGCTTCATGTCTTGACCTTTTTTTTCATTGGTAGTGCTGTCCTAGATCAAGTAGCGAACAATAGCTATGGGTACTATTCTCTGGCTTAATGATTATAATAATGTGCTGATGGCAGTGCACGCTATGTTGTGCAGGGAACAGAAGATGATGTTGTGAACTGGCTGCATGGTCACGGACTTTGGAAAATGGCAAGGGAGGCATATGAGCCTTTGTGGATTAAAGGAGGGGGCCATTGTAATTTGGAGCTATACCCTGATTACATCCGCCATCTTTGCAGGTTTATCCATGAAATGGAAAACATGACCACAGCAATCCGCCTGAAAAAGATTCGGCAAAAGCTGCGACTAAAACCAAGGTCTAAATCTGCTTCTGCAGTTACGTCAGGAAAGTGCTGCAGATTGCAACTATGGCGACCAAGATGTCCCGAATGCTGCAGACCGAGGTGCATGAAATGCTCTTGGCGACCAACATGCTGGAAATGCAGCTGTGGTAAGTGCTGCTGTAGACTGCCCAGATGCACTGAATGTTGGAAATCTAATTGCTGCTGCAGCAAAAAATGCTTGCATTTGTGGTGCTACTGCTGTGTAGGGTCAGATCAGATGATGAGATGAAGGGGAAGCAGAATGGTTGATGATGATGATGATGTTGAAGAAGAAGAGCACATAGTTGTATAGCTTTGTTAAGATTTGCTAACACACTCCCTCTGATCTTTTTCATTAGCTTATTACCTACAGATGATGAGGAAGACAGTCATTTGGTGGCTTAAATTAGAATTGGTACAATGGTATACTTGCCGGTGTAATTCTTCAAAAATGGTATTACTTTTTATTATTAATTTTGGGATTTTTAATTTTATTGGGTTTTCATTTTTTCACATTTCGAAGATAGCCCACGTGAAGCATGGCCTCTCAGTTTTTGTTATTTTGTCTTTTGTATTCACGATCACCAAGTCATGCTCTACTACTTCCAAGGCCTTTAAGAGGGAATGAGGAAAGACGCAACGTTCTCTGCAGATCCATTCAGAGATCAACGTTGCATGCCATGCATTTCGCATGTGAAATTGGGAACTTGAAATTCTTGAAAATGAGTCATTTGGGTTTGAGACTTCTCAATTTCCTTTGTACTTGCGTTAACTAGGTTGTGGAATTCCGGAGTTAATGCGTATTGAACTTTGTAGAATTCGGCACTCCAGTAAGTTCAGTAAAACTTCCATAAATGAATATTGTTGGGACTTGAAAAATTATTATTTTATACGGAGTTATTAATTTATCAATAAATGAATATTTTATTAATTTATCGATAAATTAATATTTATTAATTTATAGAATAATTTTTATTTTGTACATTATATTTGTCAAATTAAACAATTAATTTTTTCCGTAACTAAGAAAAAAATAAACAATTAATTAATGATGGTGTATTGTATCTAAGTTTATTAATCTTGTCAAAAGTAAGTTTATTAAGCTTAAGTTAGCGTGATTCAAAATAGAGTAATGCTGGAATTATTCGATCACTTAAGATTTATTATCAATGTCGTTTTTGTTCTAGCATCTTGGAAGGCTATGAGATGGGAACAATAAATCCTAAAAAAAATTAATGTCCTGGATGCTATTTATTTTATTAATGTTGCTTGAAATATTGATGTGAAGGTCACAACTATTGCAAATTGTTTTCGATATTGCAAAATTTGATTAGAGGAAGGTATGCTTCTAGAAGAAGAAACTGGTGATGTTGAAAGCATTCAAAGATTAGAGGAAGTTATTATAGAAATGTCATGAATGGAAAGCAGATTTTGAATTATCCTAGTAAAAATGAAGTTTTAATGGAATCGCCTACAGACGAAGAAATTATTCAAGGAGTAATGGGGATGGAAGATGATGACAATCAAGATCCAGATGATAGTAACGCTATACCACATGTTTCTCCAAAAAAAAGCTTTTCTTGCCATAGAGACTTTGAAAAGTTACTTACTTCAAAATGAGAAGAATGTGTCGAATGTAATTTATGCCCTCCAAAAAGCTAAAGATGAAATTAAATTCAATTCGCATGAAAGGAAGAATCAATTGACTATAGATACATATTTTAGGACAACATAAAATTTGAAATAAAAATTGTTTAAGAAATGCTTTATTTTATGAATTATATATGTAATTTTCATACTTATTTAATGAATTATTATTTTATATTTTTAGTGGGTCACAAGGAATTTTTTTAAAATTATTATTTTATACATTTAGCGAGGTTATTATTTTATCATATCAATCCAAGTTGGGACCGAAGAAAATTATTATTTAATCGAAATTATTAATTTATCAAATATTCATTTATCGAGGTTTTATTGCAAATTAAAAGTAGAGAGTAAAGTGGAGGGCAATATTATTATTAGGCAAACAACTAACTCCAAAAGTTCCTCCTGTGGAACTTTTAAAAATTAACTTATTAGAGTTAAATAAGCTAATTAATAAGTCATTTAACATATTAACAATTTTTTAAGATAATAAAAAAACTAAGTTTTAATCAATAAGTTAAAAAACAGCTGACAATATTTGCGAACACCTCCAATATCTTGTTATTAGTTGTTAAATAGTCTTGTCCAGAGGCTGGGAACTTTGAACTTGAATAAAACGTTTTAGAAACGCTCCCAAATAACAGTCACGATGACAAGGATTCATAAATTTTCTCTTGTTTTCTATTTTCTGTGGGTATTCAATTGATAAGGGATAAGTACAGGGGAGGGATCGCTTTCCCCTTGCTTCGTGTGTATCATGGCCTAAGAGTGAATCATGTGCACTCAATCCGTAGCTTGGCCTACTTAGAGACGTGTATTATTATTATGGGTTCTTTTGAAAGGGACAAGTTTTTTTATTCAGACCAGTTAATAATAATATACAAATATGGGTAGCTAAGCTCGTAGTCATCCTTGGTCTGTAGATTAACTGAGTGTAGAGAAAGAAGGGAAAACCTGAGATGATATTTGATAGCAACAGTACAGTTGAAAGAGCAATAGAATTGAAGGTCAGGTGTGGAATAGGGGTGATGATTAGGTGTGATGATCCCTTCCCTGCCCCCACCACTTAAACCACAATTATTGGTTGTGTTCGGAGGTTGTAACCAATGAACCCTGATAAACCTCACAAAGACCTCGCAAGCTTACCCGTAAAGCTATTACCTAAAGATTAGTCGAGGGAAAAAGAGGAAACAGATTAGTTAGATCCACTAATTATGTTGTGAAAATGAAGAGAGTAGTAATAGTTTTTGATACGGTAATAGTTATTACAAATATTAAGGATGATTTTACATAAGCCATCCTAGGAGGACACATTTTTACGTGCTTTGCAAAACTAAGGAGGTACCGTATATGATCTCCTCCACTCAAAGGAAATTCTTATTTTTATGATACAAACTACTCTTTTAATTTCTAATTATATTTGAAATATAAAAATAATATCAGATTACTTTATTTTTAAATTTATATGAGATCAATACAAACTTATTATAGAACATTTTAGTTTTATTATAAAATATTTTTTTGAACTAAAATATCTTGAAGCTCACACTGGGAGGTTGAATAAACCTAAGCCCCCTCCTCCGTGGTCCGTTTCCATATTTCCTAACTCCTAACTATTTTTTTACTCATTAATTGATAGTTATCTAATCTCATTAAGTAGACTGTTGACCAAACGATCCTTTCTAACGTGCAGTCCGCTCTTTAAGTAGATATACTAA
>JANZLC010000005.1:12076338-12094236 GCA_026413385.1 Erythroxylum gracilipes | reverse complement strand
ATAGTAAAGAAATTCGGTACGTTTTATGATTTCTATTTGGATCTTGGCATGCATTCATGGCATTTTTCGGGTAAATTAGTTTAATGAAACTTCGGATTGATTCGGACTGTATTAAGATAATTTTTGTAATTTTTGTATCATAAAACGTACCAAATTTTTTTACTATTCTAACCCCTAAAATGGGGCGTTACACTCCACATGATGTTTTCCAAATTAACGTGATGTCCAAGAAAAAGTTGATGCCATTTAAAAAAATATGATAGTCACTTATAATGTGACATGCAACATTCGAGTTAATGTCACAACTCATTTTAAAGAGATAAGATTTCAAGTTAAGAAACATCATAAAACTCTTTTGCAACTCCACAAGTATTTTTCAAAGCCTAAGATATTTTGAAGTTTGGCCAAGTATATATATAATAAAAGGATTGAAACTATATTCAACTTATCAACATTTATGTGAAAATAAATGATCCATACAAAATGAGAAAGATGTATGTGTGAAATCAAGTCAGACCACATTTGTACAATACTAAAATTTATGATCAAATTAGATGACTCATCAAGAGTGAAGATTACTTTATTATAATTATTATTAAATTGGTTTTAATAACTGTTTATTTTAAAATTTATCCAAATACAAAATTTAAGTATATAATATCAAATTTACATAGATAAATGCCCCATAAGTAAAGCTAGAAGAGCCGAAAGAACAACATTAGAAGGATATGATTAAGATATGATAGTATTTCATTAATGTTGCAGTATGTAATCTGGCTTTCATAACTCTAATTTAGGTAGGGTAGCAATCTTCGATTAGTTCTTTGTTGAAGAAGCGCAGATAGAGACGAAAGACAGAATCATGTAGTTTTGTTGATTTTCTAGTTTTAAAGGCATCAAATATTGAGTTGGTTTCGTAAGACGTATAGTGGTCTAACGATTTGTTAACTTTTCTTTTGTATATCAGAAAATACTTGAAACTTGAAGATCATAAGGTAAGTACTACTGGTTTAGGTAAAATGAAACAGTAATTTGCAAGGCATATTAATCTGGCCGATACAGGGTTGTTAAGTGTGCAAATCTTTACCATCCTCAGTTGAGGGATTAAACTCATCTTAAGTACTTGTTATAATATTAAATTCAAGTAGAGTTGGGATTCGAATTCATGTATTTCTCTTTAATAATAAAGTGAAAGAAAAAGAAATTAGAGACAAATTAAATATTTTATAAATAGAATAAACAGGGGAAGCATCATATATTAACAGGAACCATCCTTTTAAAATAGATATAAATTAGCTTAATTCACATTAAGATAGTAATTCATTATTAATACATAAAAATTACTCTTCATTGAAATAAAAAATCAAAATAAATTCAGTAATATAAATTAGGCGAGAGCATTTAAAGGAAATAGCAATGGTGGGGAAATCTAAGGAAGAAAAAAGAGAGGAAAAGGTCGAGACTAGAGAGATGAAAACGCGGCGCCATCATTGTCGGAGTGGTACTGGTAAGAGCTTTGTGGAGCCCAAATGAGCCCACTTCATACTTTTTAGAACATGAGAGGTAAGGTAAGAGGTAAGAGGTTAGAGGTTAGATGTTTGGTTTGTTCGTTAGTTTGTTTTAGTTGGTTCAAGGTGTACAGTCGGAGCAGGATCATTACGTCTAGTTAGGATTAGGAATCCAAAGCATGCTGGACTAGGTAATTTATTACACCGGCCATGGTTTGTTAAGGTTGATAAGACCATCATTTTGCCTTGTGTTATGAATGACTGTGTCAACAGTTTTGGTAATGGAAGAAGATGGACATGATATGTAAAGTACTCAAATTACCGGGTCAATCATTTATAAGTATATCCCAAATCATGAATAGAGTTGGAACTCTTGTCTTCACCGCAAAATCAGATTCTCTGTCCAGTTTTACTCTGTCTTATTCTGTCTCATGTAATTTCAGTCATTTATTTTGTGGGACTCATGTGGGCTTCATGCAAACCCTATATAAATAAATGGCTAAGATTTATTGGAGACAATAAGACATCATAATATTGAACAGAAGATCTGGATTCACTAACCTCTGCAACCACGATAAGCTTTTTGGGTCTAGTGTGCCAACCATTCCTTATTAATCAATGATTTTGGAGAAAGGATTTACATAATTATGTTAGTAGATAAAATGCTCGAAAACTAGAAATTTGATTCGTACAAGGAATGTGTCATTATTATAGCGTTATACTATACCATACGGGGAAGCCCTCAAAGATGGCAAAAATCATCTGCTGCCGGAACCATTCTTGTATAATGCGAGTCAAATTTTTAGAATCTAATTGAATCCAATTTTTTGTGTCAATATCAAAATTGATTATGTTTCTTGGCGTATCGGAGAAGAACCCAAATGCGGCATAATATTACTATAAATTCTCAGAAAGACGGCATATTAAATGCCGAAATTTACGATCTCTTTAGGCTGCTTCCTTTCCGTGTCTCGTTCATGAAGAATCCGAAGAACACAGGATTATATCTACATGTTGTCTGCGTCATTGTAAATAAGCTATTTCCAAACAACTCAACTACTGAAACCAACCCTGCGAAAGATCACACTTTTTTTCTTATAACTAGCCAAGTACTTGTGACTTTGAAACTCTCTAACCATCTTAGACCCTGTATAAATCCCACGACGGGCTCGTCCTTTTTCATTTATCAGACCCTGCACTGTTTGTTCACCTGGACAAATCAACGGAGTAATGTAACCTTTTGGGATTTCAGGAATTTATAGCAAAGGAGTAGGCTCTGTGAACAAGTGAAGGTGGCTGCTTCTTGGTTTCTTGTTTAAATTCAATTAGGTATGTTTCTGTTGTGCGTGTTGTTTTTTTGTCTCTGAACTACTGCCATTGCGGATTTCAAAGATCAGAGACTTGTTTAGTGTGAGAACCTTGGCCGGAGATTTCTCCACTTTGACCAGCCGTGTTTGTGTTTGTAGTCATCGTATGGTATATGTTCGTTTCGAGAGGGGTATTTGTTAAAGCTGCAGACTTTGTATTTCTGTTTTCTTTTCATTGCCATCAATCATGTGACTGGAACTCACACTTTTAGCTTCAGGTTGTCTACGTTAAGAAGTTGTATTTTTCCGTGAGAAGAAATACAGAGATGGAAGCTAGAATTTTGATTGTTATGAGCTCTCTATTCTATTCATCTGCACATATCAATAAACTCATGTACTCTGTTTTTGAGTTTCTTTGTTAACGATTTTTGTTCAGGTTCTGTTCATTGTTTTCTGCTAAGAGAGCAGGCCAGACAAAATGGCTAATAATTCGTATAGTACAAGAAGATCACCGTCAATTCACAGCAACTCCATGGGTGACATGGAAAGTGATATGAGTAGTGCAGAATTTGCTACATACACAGTCCACATACCGCCAACACCTGATCACCAACCTCTGGAAATCTCAATTGAATCAACCTCTGAAGCAGGTGGAAGAACTTACATGTCGAACCCTATGTATTCGAGCGGTAATAACAGTACTATGAGTGCCGATGTGAAAGAAAAAATGGCAGAGTCCGATCTGAGGCACCGTGTTGGTGCTGGCGCTAACCAGTCATTGTGTTCGAGACATGGATGTAATGCTAAGGGTATGTCTGACGACAGGAACGTGGGGCTGGTACCTTGCGACTGTGGATACAAGATTTGTGGGAATTGCTACAGGGATATCATAGTAAGTGGTGATGGGATGTGCCCAGGTTGTCAGCAGCTTTATAGGAGGCGTGATTTGTCCGAGTTGGATGGGAGGTTGTCTATGGTTCAAATGAGTAATGCAATGAATGATTTCGATTACTCTGGGATCTCCCTTGAAGAAAAGAGGGATTATGGGTATAGTACTGCGGTGGGGCTTGGGGAAAGTTTTGATGGAAATGATGAGTGGAGTGCTAGTGACGCAAAACAACTTCTTGAAAAACAATGGAATCCGCTAACTAGCACACTGAATATATCTCCTGTAATCATCAATCCCTATAGGTAATTTCAAAATCAATTGTGTATAATAAAATCTTTCTTGCAGTATTGCATCAATTTCTGGTTCTTTCAGGATACTAGCATTTGTCCGGATGTTGTTTCTCGGATTTTTCCTGGCTTGGCGACTGAGGCACCCGAATGAAGATTCACTGTGGTTATCGAGCATTTCTGTATTGTGTGAATTGTGGTTTGCCTTCTCATGGCTACTTGACCAGATTCCTAAGCTATGTCCTGTTACCCGAGCTGTTGATCTTTCTGCTTTAAAGGAGAGGTTTGAAACTCCTAGTCCAAGAAATCCTACAGGAAAATCTGATCTTCCAGGAATAGATATCTTTGTTTCTACAGTTGATCCTGAGAAAGAGCCACCTCTTGTCACTGCAAACACTATCTTGTCTATTCTTGCAGCTGACTACCCAGTCGAGAAACTCTCATGTTATATCTCAGATGATGGTGGTGCTCTCGTAACCTTTGAGGCCATGGCAGAGGCAGCCAGTTTTGCCAATTTGTGGGTCCCATTTTGTAGAAAACATGACATTGAGCCCAGAAACCCAGAGTCTTATTTCAATCTTAAGAAAGATCCTTTCAAGAACAAGATACTCCCGGATTTCGTTAGAGATCGAAGGCGGGTAAAACGTGAATATGATGAGTTCAAGGTTCGTATCAATGGTCTTCCTGACTCAATTCGTCGACGTTCTGATGCATATAATACTCAGGAGGAGATTAAGGCTATTAAACGTTGGAAAGAGAGTGGTGATGATGAGCCAATGGAAAGACCAAAGATTCGAAAGGCTACTTGGATGGCTGATGGAACCCACTGGCCTGGAACTTGGACAGTTTCAGGCCCCGAACACAGCAGCGGGGACCATGCCAGTATTATTCAGGTAGGATATTAGTTCAAGTGATAGAAACGAAATTTTATGATGGTGGTGAAGTTCTAGATACCTTGGTTTAAGATTTCTGGGTATGGTATGATTGGAATTAGATGATATTACCTAGCTTTCGTAGGTGTATATTTTATGATGTAGAAAGCTTGAATATGTTGAATGATGAGATGAAATTATGAACTGCAGGTAATGTTACAGCCTCCAAGTGATGAACCCATTACAGGCAGATCGAATAGCAACTCCATAAATCTAAGTGAAGTTGACATTCGTCTTCCCATGTTGGTGTACATTTCACGGGAGAAAAGACCTGGTTATGATCACAACAAGAAAGCAGGTGCAATGAATGCTCTGGTTCGAGCATCAGCTGTTATGTCCAATGGCCCCTTCATTCTCAACCTTGACTGTGATCACTACGTCTTCAATTCGGAGGCATTGAGGGAAGGGATGTGTTTCATGATGGATAGCAATGGGGAAGGAATTTGTTATGTGCAGTTTCCTCAGAGGTTTGAAGGAGATCGCTATGCCTACCACAATACTGTATTTTTTGATGTCAACATGAGAGCCCTCGATGGGCTTCAAGGTCCGATGTACGTTGGAACAGGATGTCTCTTTCGTCGGAAAGCAATTTATGGCTTTGACCCTCCTCGACCGGAAGAACAAAAAAGTTGCTGCTCCTCGTGCTTTGGCCGTCACAGGAAGTCTGCCATTGCTTCTGCCCCAGATCATAACCAGTCTCGAGAGATGGAAGAAGACACCGACGATGAGAAAATGAAGAAAGCTCTTGTGCCCAAGAAGTTTGGAAATTCAGGAGCATTTATTGATTCTATAAGAGTGGCAGCAGTGCAAGGCCTGCCTCTTGCCAGTCACCCTTATGCGAAAAGAGGGCGGCCTCCCGGGGCTCTTACTGTTCCTAGGGAACCTCTGGATCCTTCCTCGATAGCAGAGGCTGTGAATGTTATATCATGCTGGTTTGAAGACAAGACTGAATGGGGGCAAAATGTTGGGTGGATATATGGTTCTGTGACTGGAGATGTGGTCACTGGTTACAGGATGCATGAACGTGGATGGAGATCTGTTTATTGTGCGGCCAAGAAGGATGCCTTTCGTGGCACTGCTCCAATTAATCTAACCCATCGACTTCTTGAGGATCTCCGATGGGCTACTGGGTCTGTTGAGATTTTCTTTTCTCGCAACAATGCCCTTCTAGCTGGCCCCAGATTGAAGTTTGTGCAGAGGGTTGCGTACCTGAATATTGGAATATACCCTTTCACTTCTATTTTCCTGATTGTTTATTGCTTCCTTCCTGCAATTTGCCTCTTCACTGACCAGTTTATTGTTGAGTATCTCAATGTTACTTTCCTTGTATACCTACTGGGAATCACGATCACTCTTTGTCTTTTAGCCGTGCTTGAGATGAAGTGGTCTGGCGTGGCGCTTGAAGAGTGGTGGAGGAACGAACAATTCTGGTTAATAGGTGGCACAAGTGCACATCTTGGTGCAGTGCTCCAGGGGCTGTTGAAGGTGTTTGCAGGTAGGTATAGGTATTGAATTGAGGTTATTTTTTCTTTTCACTCTAAATCAGGTGATGATGTTGATGATTGCAGATGTTTATATTGTGAAATGGACATCCTTGATGATACCACCTTGCACAATCATAATGGTTAACTTGGTGGGCATTACTGTCGGAGTTTTTCGAAACATTTATCTTCCAATACCTCAATGGAGTAGCCTGCTTGGGGGTGTGGTCTTCAGCCTTTGGGTCTTGGTTCATCTCTACCCCTTCGCGAAAGGGCTCATGGGAAGACGAGGGAAGACACCCACCATCGTATTCGTTTGGTCAGGTCTTATTTCAATATGTATATCTCTACTCTGGGTAGCTGTTGATCATCCGACAGCAAGTAATCAAATTGGAGGGTCATTCCAGTTGCCATAAATCATAGATACAGGACAGGTGGCTGTGGCAGGATAGTGTGCACTGTATGTATTACATTCATTCTTTCCACATCTATAAATTGGATGTGATCCTTGTCTCCCAACAAAAGTTGGGTTGGGGAAGCTGAGAAGTGTGTAATACTGCAAATTACAGATGGTAAGGAAAAAAAGGGTTTCTTTCAATGTGTAGGCAAGTTAAAAACTATTTACCAGTGTCAGTAATTCAAAACAAGTCCATTTATTCCCATTCAACTACTTAGCAGTAAAACATAATTAAGAACATCTTTTATATCCCTCATAATTTGTTTTTCTGGTTACATAGTGATTTACTTATCCAAATTTGCACTCCACTAATAAGATTCTGTCTCACAAGCCAGGAAAAGGGTACTGCTTATATTTTGAGATAAAATTTTCTGTCTAATTTTGTGGTGTCTTATTCTGTTTAATGAATCTCAACCATTTATTTATACAGGTGCTACGTTTATTTATATAAGACCCACACCAAACTCACATAAATGAATGGTTGAGATTTATGGAACATAATAAGATACTATAAAATTGGACACTCCTATATCTCTTCGATTTGAAGTTGCATTTTCTTAATCTGTGATTATATTAACACAGTTTTAGATTGAGAAGATTGTTAACTTCTCCAAATATCTAATATTATTTTCCAAATGGTCATGAATCAAAATTTAAATGATCGGTGACTTTCTTTATTAATTAATTGAAGATTAATGAACCTAAACTCAAGAACCTCTACTTTTGTTTTCATAAACCATTGAAGCGTAGGTTACACATTTGTTAGTGCCCTCATCTCTTCAAGGAGCATTAAACTTTAAAAGACAGAGTAAAGAAAAGTTGCTTTCCCTAATTCCCATGATTAGTATGAATAGTAACTAATTTAGGAAGGCCACCTTGACATTACATTATTTCTTGTTCTAACTAACGATTTCAAATTATTTGTTCACATTGTGTTATAAATTTGGTACGCACAATTCCTGGTACTAAGGCCACTACTAGTGGGAGCCCCAGCAAGCGCCATCATTAATCTATCGCCGACCCCAGCAATATCGCTAACTCAGGTCTGCCCTAACTTACGCAATCTTCTTGGGTCACAACTATATATTTCTTTATATACTAATTTATATTACCAAAAACCAATCTTCATGTCTGGTTAGCTTAAGAAGTGCCTCCTTTGTCTCTTACTAAATTTGATGTCTCAAACATGTTAGATGCTCCACTCAGATTTTTCTAATATTTACATTACATTAACACATCGATTCCAAACGTTTATTAATTATTATATTCTAAGATAAGAACTTACACATGAAACCAACTGGACTCTAACGTGTTCTGTAGCTATCTCCTCATGATCATGGTCCAAGCCAGCAGATATGTAACCACATACCCACCAACCAAGTTGCATTTATTTGATTCCTTCTATATACAAAGAAACCACCATTTCAAAGAAAATAAATTTATCAATAAGAAAAGAACTGGCGAGATATCTTCAATCAACAAATATCTATAATCACATATCCTGGTCCACCGAGTCCGCAACATTATGTGGTCGTCCCCGTCGTCGGGACCGGCGTTTGTTGCCTTGGTGGCTGCCGCCGAATTTCAATCGTCCGGTGTCCTTGAACCGCTCCTTCTCATAAGGGTCGATAACACATTCCGGTAGTGCCACGGGGTACCTTAATGTATCATAGCAATAAGAGTAATACATGAAACGCTGTCTGAACCTACGCATTGCCAAACGTTGCTTTCGGGTGATCACGGCGTAGTCGGCAGCGGCAAGACGAGTGTCGATCTCGCTACAGCTGTCGGCAGCCGAAATTTGTTCTATGGGGTCGACCGGGCAGCCCTCCAAGACCAAGTCCTTGAACTCGGCCACGAATGGCGCATACTTGTAGTTAACCTTGTATCTTCCACCTGACGTTGCCCAATTTGAGGCATCCCATATGGTGGCATACAACGACATTGGCTTTGATGGGTAGTCGCCGCTCATTGCCTCTGTCCGCACCACCTCTCTGATCGGAATCTCATCGATAAAGAATCTGAAAGTTTGCAGTAACAAGTTCCACGTCAAGTATTAGAAATGAACATGAAACTACTGTCTACGTACTTGCGTAAACATCGAACTGACAATTCTTGTTAGTTGGTGTACTTGGCAAGACTATTACATTACTAATTTTCCTTATTATAATTTGTTTCAAAACTAGTGGGTGACCTAACATATACACTAGTCTTTTAGAGATTTCTGGTCAAATTTCAGTTCCGTTTCTCTCTTCTTCTTTTTTTTTAAAAAAATTTTAGTCAGGATACAAATCAGGGAAAGAAATTTTTACTTCTCTTCACATCACAACCACAAATTCACAACTAACCGATACTAAAGCAATTCCAAGAGAAATAGATAAATGGGATAACTTAGAAATAATAATTCAAACACCTTTTTCTTACATATACTTCATTGTGTTGAAGGACAATGTATATGCAATGTTGGAAGTAAAGGGGCGTTAATTATATGGATCCATTCACTACTTATCTTTAATAAAAAGTAAGGGATAAATTCACCAGAAAAAGTAAGAGAAACAACCCATACTTTCCTAGGAAGCGTTCATCCATAATATGAACATAGAATACTCGTGAATAACACGAGTCGCCTTTTAAGGCTAATCTATCCATAAGATTAGAGGCCAACCCAATCCTTTCAATCTTTTGAATAGTCGACGCTTGGCCGCCAACACATTCCATTCCACACACGCAATCACCAAAAACCCCCCACTTTCTCTTTATCTGGTTTTTGTTTTTTACTTTTTGTTTTTGGGGTCACAAACACTAAACCACGCACAAATCACAACTCGTCAAAATGGGATATACGCGGAAAAACATGACCTATCATGTTCAGGAACTAACATTTAGGCCATACCATATACTTTTCCGAAAAAGTGAGAGAACAATAAATATATGGAGCGTTAGTTGAAAGCCAAAGTTGTAGACAACTCACATGATATTCTTCGGCGTCCATAGGATGCTATACCTATGGAACTCCTTTGTGGGATCGAACCATAACCTATATCTTTCTTCTCTGCCCCTGAATGTGCTTCCATTACCGTACAAGTTCGTCTGGAACCTCCATGGCTTCCCTTCCACGTTCCCTAGGAACTCAAAGTCCAACTCGTCATGGGTCTTCTCGAACACGTCACCGTTTGATGTCTACGATTGACAATTTCGACCATGATCATGATTCGTAATTATTACCCCCTCATTATTATTAATTATGGACGCGGATTAATTTATCTATATGTTTGCACCATCATTATTTGCCACAAATCAACCCACAATTGATGGAGTTTGTAAAGGAAGTTTCTCTGAAAAGAAGCAACCATACGTCGCCCCATATCCTTGAAAGTTGAAACAAACCAAAAGAAGTCATGGGTTGGAAAATACAAATAAGTGGAAGCCATGAGACACCGAAAGATCAATAAAAAAACCCGGGTTTTGACTTACTTGATTGAATTTTTACTGTTTAACAAAGCCAAAAGATATTGTTCCTATCAGGGAATCATAAGAAATTGTGTGCTCACTTACATAGAAGGCGATGCAAACACCAGCCGTGTAATCACCCGGAAGCTTGATGTTGGCGCTAAAGAATCCATATTTGTACATTTTTGACGAAATAAAGCCAGACCCTGATCACGAATTTTGAAAAAGATGGATTGTTTTAACAATAGTACGCAAGAGAAGGATGAACAGACGAACAGAAGAATATACAAAAGTATTACGTAAAAATATGTATGTGTGATATGTACCTGTGAAGCGATCGAGGAGAATGCGTACGCTTCTGGCATTAGGAGAACGAACGAGATTGCCATCGCCGAAGAGAGGTGTGTAGCCTTCGTCGAAGGAAATGGTGGAGAGGTTAAAAGCCGCGTTGGCAGTGCAAAGGAAGCAAAAGAAAATAAGGAAGAAAGTGAGAAATGGTCTTCTGAGTACTGATGCACATATAAAATTACAATCCTTCTCTTTCTTCTTCATAATGTTTGTCTTTCCTCAATATGAGTTTTTGCTTTAACTCTCCAGGTTCTTCTCTTTATATATACATACACACACAATCACAGAGATAAGCAATTAATTGTTAAAATGAAAAACGATATATAGAGAGAGAGAGAGAGGAGGAGGAACCACGGAGAAGAGAAAGTCTCAGCCTCCAACAGGCTCCTTTTGTCGCGTAGGAAACGTGTATGCGGGACGAAAATGGCCTTTGAAATGTTGAATTTTACCTGATTACCACTGATTGCAGATTATAAACGTTTGGTGGTGGTTGTTTCTTTTGTAGTTTATTTATTTTGGAAATTGATTCGTCAATATCATGTTGTGTTTTGTTTGGTTATTAATGGCTCGAGGATTCTAATCTATCACCTAGAAGATTTGGGTATTATGATAGGCAAGAGGCCTGCAATACTTTTAAGCAGGGGCTAACCATGGTATGGCCGGCATAGGCTGTGATATCGATTTTCTCATGGTTCGGGTCAACAGTAGTAAGGTGACACCACAGCCCCGGATTATGAACTATTATTTATATATAATAATATTTATCTTTCTTTCAGTTAATAAAAGGGAAAGGGATGTATTGTGCATAGTCAAACTTAAATAATAAAGGAAATGGACACTTAACTGCTATATTAAGTCATTCTAATGGCTCCTTTATTATAAAGACACCTTAGTATGAAGCCTTGTATGCGTACAGCTGTCCTGCTCACGCATGCATGCATAAATATTCGGCATGATGTATCCATCCATTTCAATCTCAATAATTCAGCTCCAGGTTTATCTAACAAGGCTCTAATTGGGTATAAGCTTATGCGTGGAAAGCTTATCACTGGAGAAGTTGCTTTCGGCATCCTCAACTTGAAGTGGTCCATAGCATGATGACAAGAGGGCTGGAATTGATTTGCTCAGTTGGTTCCGGAGGACAGATTTGCTCCAATTGTAAGGTTCGAATCCCATTGTTTGTAGTGTGAGAGTAATATTCTTGAGCTCTTTGTGAACTTTTAGGGTGAACTCTTTGTAGGTCTGTGGGTTGCTCACCTCTCCCTTAGCGGGCCGCTGAGTACCTAATTTATATCCTCTAGTTGTTTCATCGGGCCGAAATATGGGGGTCCTTTTGGGTTGAAGATTCAACCTTTTTTTGCTCCAAGAGGGCTGGAATTGATTTGTGCATACGGAGACAAATTTAATCCATTTAAAGGATCAATTTCAAAAAACTGTATGCCACTTAAATCACGATATAAAACTCGCAAGTTCTTAAAAGAATTCCACCTGGTAAATTGAACCTTCTCTTACTCAGGCAGTTCAAGGTGTTTGGTTTATGAACAATGAATAAAATGTACATGTGAAGAATTATTAAACACAGGAATCCAACCTATCATGAGAGTGATACTAATCTGCTCTAATTATATAGTTGACCAAAACATACAAACAAAATAAGATGAAGAAAAGAAACCCAAGTAACAATGAAACGTAAGGTTTTAGGTAAATTCAGTAAAGAAGGCTGGTTATGTAATTGGAGAAGATGTCGAAGGGTACATGGGGGACTTCAGATGTCCACGTTAAAGATAACGGCGAAAAGAGAGAGAGAGAGAGAGCCTTCATTTGAGCACTGCTGTGTTCCATACTTTACAGTTAACACGTAATCATTGCCAGGTTTTTGAATTATTTTTCATTAGTCATGCTTAACTTCTATTACAATGTTAGTTTGTAACTAACTTCACTGATCAGGTCCAAAAGTTAGGTTCTGGTTGCTGTGGATTGTGAACTTAATAAATATCTCACGGGTGGCAATGTCTTTTGTTAATCGGCATGCACATACGAAATGATTGGTCTAAATGCACCGAAATTGACTCCAAGTTAATTAGTCACGGGACCATGCATAGGTTAAAATATTTTATCTCTAGCAGCCATCTATGAAGAAAGTATCGCGTTAATACCAAGTCAAAAATAGCCAGGTAGCATTTCACTATCCCTAGTCATTAATTTCAAAGTTCCTTACGTCAAGCACATGGTAAGATTTCTCAAATACATTTGTCAAATTGATGTTGGGTTCCCTTTTTATACAAGTTACCGTCTTTCCCATGTTAAAACCTGTTTTAAGTGCAACGGTACAATGTCAAAATTAGTATACCAGACTTGAAAATAGAAACTAATATATAGGTAACATTTGGGACTGACAATACATAGAGTAACCACCCCAATCCACATCATAGTAGGGTGTAAGTTTCAACTCATTGATGATGATAATGAAAATATGCCTTGTCTTAATGTTGTTTTTAATGTATCACAATATAATATAGAGTTGTATTTAAATGTTCCTACTTCGATCATAAACTGATAAATTGAGTTAACACATTCACTGTATAGGAGATATCTGGTCTAGTGATGATTAAATATCATGGTTTTACTATCAACCTTCTATAACTACTTCTATTTATCTTGTATATATTATCATTGATCTTCAATTTATGACTATGCTCTATGGAAAATGTAGTAGGATGATAGTTTGGATACTTGCTCCCTTTAAAATATATAATATATACTTCATTTGATTAAGAACTATTTCGTGCGGTGATCTTGCTACATCAGTTCTTAGGAAGTACTTTAAAGGCCTAAGCCGAAATACTTAATTTGCTGTTAAGAGGCTTCCTCACCTTATGTATCATCACTGTTATTTCTTACTAGTACAACATCATCAATATAAATCATTGTCGCAAACATTTTAAGACTCTAAGTTTTATTTTCTTTTAGAGTTTGTATTTATTTTGCCATTGCTTCTTGCTAATGCTCATGCTTTATTTCCTAAAAGAAATAATTTAGCTCATCATACATTATAATGGTTGCTAAATAAGCCTTATGTGAGTGTATAAACTTTTCATAGAAAATAAAATATTCTAGAGGATACATTACCAAGTTTCCTGAGTGAGGAGTCGATTATGATTATGCAATAGAGGGTCGCAAGTCAATTTCAAAAGCATCAAAATTGTTGGGCTTCTTCTTTTTCCTTTTTATTCGTTGCACTCCTTCTTGAATATGATATATGATTTTTGGTGGACTAGGTTCTCTAGACTCCTACATTGTCCTACCACATTGGCTTACTATCTTCCCATCTCATACTGACTACCTTCGTACTCATACACTTCCTATTTATTTGTTTTCTACTAACATAGTTAATCATTTGGGCTATATTTGTTTGTTTCATTGCCTATTAATGAATTTTCTACTTCATTTTTTGTTTGGTTATGTTTCTACTTTATATTGGTTGATTATTCAATAAACCTTACATTTAGTTATACATTCTTCTTCTCTGAATCTTCATAGTCATGCATTTCACAATTCCTTAATTTTGAAAGGATAGCTATTTTTGGAGAAGTTAACATCTTTCGATATGTAAATCCTCTATTTTTATGTCCATAAACTCGACAATCCTTTTGTCTATTTGAATATCTAACAAATACACTTGATCTCCCTCTTTTTATTAAATTTGTCTCCTTGCTTGTTGTTATTATAGGCATGGATAAAACACCCTAAAACTTTTGAATTATCATATATTGATTTTCTCCCAGTATTATTTTGTATGGTATCTTATTCTTTAGAGTCCTCAAGGGTAATTTATTGATTAAATAAGTAGTTGTAAGAACACTCTATCGCAATATACATTTATATTTTCTTTCAACCACTCCATTTTATTGGGTTGTATAAGTGCAAAAAGTTTGTAAAATAATTCCCAATTCAATAAAAATTAAGCATTTTATTCGGATGGAATTCTATCTCATTTTTTTACTCTTTTTCAAATTATACGTATATTTTATTACAAAACATAGCTTGACAATAAGTCAAATTAGATTTATGCTTTATAAAAGGCAAACTCAATGCATAAAATTCCTCGCTTTGAGAAGGTCGAGGGAGGGTCATCAATTGTACACATTCTTTTCTTTTTTTTAAATCAAAATCACTAACTATTGTGAGAAAATATTATGCTTCTAAGGAAGATAAAACTTCATGATTTTTTACACGCCAAAATGTATTAAATCTAAAGCATGAAATTGGTTTTATTTCACTCACGAGAAATGGAAATCAAGCTTATTTAGCCTGCATATAAAGGTCACAACGTGTTATACTTTTCAAAATAACAATACTTGATTGAATATAAATATGTCGAATTTTCTCATTAGAGGCGTGACCTAGTCTCCTATGCCACTTCACTGCTCTGTATTGATTTAAGGTAATATAGACCACTAATATGTTTAACCACTCTAAAACATCTCATTAAATATAAGTTTTGAATCACACAAAAGTTTGAAAAGAAAGTTAACACATAATTATATTCTCTTTTTATTTTACTAACTGAAAATAAATTCCATTTAAAATATGTGATGTTCAAAACATTCTTAAGCATCGTCTTGTTAGGGATTCTCAATTTTCTAGTTCCTTTCACAAACACATTTTCTCCATTTGAAATTTTGACAAGAGGACTCCAATAATCTTATTTTTTCTTTAAGCAAATCATTGTTGTAGGTGATATGTTCTATTGCAGCTAAATCTATCACGCACGACTGTTTAAAGATGATCTTATTAGCCATATTTGTTAGCAAAATAGCATATTTAAGTGTTGTCTTTCTGGCTTCTAGTTCAAGGTTTAAATACTACACAGCTCTATTATATTAAACTAATGTAGGTCTTGGTATAAGACTTGTATCATGGCTTACTTATGCTGCCTTTGTATGTTTTTATTCTCTATTAAAGGTGTATTCTTCTCAACCATTTGTTTCCTCTATCTACAATATTACTACACCATCTAGGTGAATATCCAATAATTTTGAAAAATTAATCACTTGTGTGCCTCGTCTCTTGATAATGTCCATATTTATTCTTGTTTCTTCTGGTAAAATTTTGATCACTAATATACTTATTAATTTAAATTTAAAAGGATGTTACCTCCACCATTGATTTGTAGCTTACTAAGATATTCTTTTGTTGTTCATCTTCCAAAACTAGGTCATGTGTATGTTTGTGTTGGGTCCCGTTTCCTGAACCCAACTCTGAAATCATAAAACGTGAGCGCATACTGGGCCCGAGTCCCTTTACTTATCCCCGGGCGACCCTTTGAGGCGATTAGGTGAAGGTCATGTGAGAGAAAAGTTAAAAACATTCAATTTGAAAAGAAAAGTTCATCCTTAGCGATGGCGGGTTCATCGCGGCAAAGTATTGGTTCGCAGCGAGGAAACTATGGAAGTATTTCCAAGTACCTTTCGGGATAAGTTCGCAGCGGCGAAGTCTCAAGGTCGAGCGAACAAACCCTTCGAGACAAATGCACCGCGGTAAAAGGCTAGCTTTGCTGCGGCGAAGTTGCCAAAATCAAACAAAAATACCCTTCAGGAAAGGTTCGCCACGGTGAAACCTTCGATTCCAGACACCCAAACCCAACTATCAAACATCAGAACTTACACATACACTTTCAAAACCACATTTATAACTCAATCGAAGATAGTTATGAACAAATACACAAGAAACTTCTTCAAATCTTAGTCTCTTGAGAAAGAAACGCGAAAACTTGAAAAAAAATTCATGACAAACACAAACATATTTCATTAATATCAAAAGAAAGGAGTTTTACAAAGCTTTAATGGGCACTTCAAGTGATAATACATCATGGGTCTCATAATAAAAAAAATACAAAATACACATGAAACTTGAAATGCGGCTAAATCCTTATGTTTTTCCATAAACTAACTTAAAATACAAAAATATGCAAATTAGAGTGATGTCTTGACTCTCAACTCGATCTCTCACTCATCACCTGGGGATGAGAAAGAATGGAGATTAGCTTAAAAGCTCGTGGGTAACAAGTTTATAACAGAGTAATAAACAAAACCTTTGAAAATATTCATTGCCATAATAAACTTGCAATGAAATCCACAAAACACTTATTTCTCAAATTCTCAAGTTGTCAAACAATTTATAAACAACATAAATCATATATTCATCGAACTTGTCAACAAACCATAAACACATAAGCAATCATAATGGTTGGGTAGATTTATGTGGGAGTTCTTGCGAATCTCTAATAACAACATAATGGACTATCACAAACTCACATAATGGTTTTGCGTAGTTCATAAACATGAGGGAGTCCGTGAAGGAGTTCCATGCCACTAGCAAACAGGCGAGAAAAGCTTTTAACATGGTCAATGTGCACATGACATAATATAATGGACCACCACTAACCCACACAAACATGAATTTCATGACTTGCAAACATAGTGTCTAAAAAGGCATATTCTGGAAACATTATTTTCATAAACAAAGTACATTTCCAATACCATTTCCATCTGCATTTCATAATTCATCAATAAGATTCATGTATCAAACATGTAGCAATTTTTAAAGCATTTAAGGAGTAATAAACAGTGATCCGAATTTCGTACCGTACCGGCCGGTACGTACCGGTCAAAATTCGAAACCGGTACGGGTTCAAATGTACCGGGGCCAAATTCCAGTCGGTATCGGCCGGTACCACTAGTACCGGAGAAATTGGGGACCATTCCGTAAAAAAAAGGACGAGGGACTGTTTTGCAAATACCTAAAATAAAACCCTAAAAATATCCCCCCCACCCCGACTTCGGTCTGCCTCTCACTCTCACTGCCTCACCTCTCTTCGTCTTCTCTCCCTCTCAGATCGCCACCGCTCCCTCGCCGGCGCCGCCCCCTCACCGCTCGTCGTTGTCGCCTGGTCGTCGTCCTCCTCCTCCGCCTCCCTTGCGTCTTCGCCTTCTCCGGTGGTCTGCTCGTGTTTTTGTCTTCTCCGGTGGTCTCCTCAGGCCTTTGTCTTCTCCTTCGTGCGTCTGTCGTCCTCCGGTGGTGTTGCGGGTCGCCTCCGTTGCATCGTCCACGCCGCCTAGACACACCGCCTCCTTCGTCCTCCCTCTGTGGCAACAAACATCGCCGGCCACCGAGATCCGACTGTTTAGCAAATTTTTTGGGTGTGTGTTACTGGTAAATGGAATGATTTTTTGTGTT
>JANZLC010000005.1:12054027-12068460 GCA_026413385.1 Erythroxylum gracilipes | reverse complement strand
ATCCCAGATCATCCTACGCACCGTTTGATTTATTGGAAATAAAAGCTAAAGCAAAAGACAAAATTGACCTCACATCACTAACATCCAAAACAAGACCCACTTGCTTTAGTTAGCTACTTTTGCAAGAGTCCGGTCCCATCTTCGGCTTTCATTTCATTTACCGATCCACCTGGCTGCAAAGGACAAGGACAGGAGGACCTATTCCATTACCTTGGGCTTGTTTCTGGTTTGTTAAAATTGCAATGTTTTACTAGATAGTCAGGCCCACAGGACTTCCCAACTTTCCGGCGCGTTCCCTCCCCTCTTATCCTAGGCTATTACAGATATGCAATATCCATCAGGAGATTAAGAATGCTTTCTTCAGTATGGCACCGAATAAGGCGCCAGGATTAGATGGCTTTACTGCCCTTTTTTATTAATCCTAATGGCACACTATCGGTTCGTTTCTAACTTTGTTTATACAGTGAATTTTTTGACATGAAGTCTAAGAATCTGAACTCAATCGCACCGTTATGGTGCTTATCCCAAAGATCCCCACGCCCACATCAATAACCCAATTTAGGCCTATAGTGCTTTGTTTCGTACTTTACAAAGCCATAACCAAGATCATTGTGAACCGCCTCAAACCTCATTTAGATGAATTGGTTGCACTGACCCAATGTAGCTTTGTCCCCGGTCGTCAAATTACAGACAATATCATCATCGTCCAAGAAGTACTCCACTCTATAAAAAGAAAATCCGGCAAAAAAGGCATCATTGCGATAAAGGTGGACTTAGAGAAAGTCTATTTTATCTTAGATACCTTTTTCAAGATAGGTATCCCGAACTCTCTAACTAATTTGATCATGAAGTGTGTCTCCTCGGTTTCTATGCAAGTGAACTAGAATGTGGAGTTGAGTGAATCTTTCTATCCCACCAGGGGTATTCGTTCTTTCCATGGAAAGACTGGGCCACTTAATTAACGATTCTGTCTCGAACAAAAGATGGAAGCCGATTAGATTAAGCAAAGGCGGACCTCCTTTATCTCATTTATTCTTTGCTGACGATCTTATTCTGTTCACGAAAGCTTCCATAGACCAGATCCAAGAAATTCGAGATACGTTA
This sequence comes from Erythroxylum gracilipes, assembly GCA_026413385.1. Taxonomy (NCBI): domain Eukaryota; kingdom Viridiplantae; phylum Streptophyta; class Magnoliopsida; order Malpighiales; family Erythroxylaceae; genus Erythroxylum; species Erythroxylum gracilipes. Next base: position 12,067,356 of record JANZLC010000005.1, on the reverse strand, counting down.
AACACCTTCTGCATAGCTTCCAGTCAATGGGTTAGCCATGACAAGTCTCGGTGCTTTTACTCTAGGAATATTCTGACCAATCAGGCTCATGCCCTCAACGAGGCCCTAGGATTCAAACCGACAAACAATTGAAGACTTTACCTCGGCATGCCACTTTTACACGAGCGGGTTAATAAAAGAACCTACCAGTATATCCTGGAGAAGGTTCAACCTGACTCTCAGGGTGGTCAGCTAGCCTTTTATTGCTCACAGGCAGAATCACGCTGACTCAGTCTGTCATTGCAGCTCTCCCCATTTACATGATGCAAACGGTCCACCTGCCGCGTCAATTATGTGATGCTCTGGAGAAAATCATGCGTCAGTTCCTGTGGGGCACGACACCTGATAAAACGAAGACTAGCTTGGTCAATTGGGACACAATGTGTCTACCAAAGGAGATGGGGGGACTTGGAATTCGCAAAATCAGGGAAACCAATGATGCATTACTTATTAAACTCGGATGGTCAATGGTTTCTAGGCCAAAGGCATTATGGGTTCAAGTTTTATCCGCTAAGTATAATTTTGATGTTAACAATTTTCCCCTTTTCTATGATGTTACAGGAGGTTCGATGATCTGGAGGAGTATCAAAGCGACTTGGCATCACGTTCTGCAAGGAATGAAATGGATGATCGGGGATGGCTCCCGAACAAGATTCTGGCTTGATCCGTGGGTCGATGATCAGGGCCCTCTTTTCACTCATGCAGTGGGGCCGATTCCACCAGGAACTATTGATTTCCTGGTGAACCTTTTTCTAGACACTACTAGTAACTGGAATTGGGCCGCTTTTCAACACTTACTCCCTCCGGTGATCTGCATGGCTATAGCAGGTATCCTTCCGTCGAAGCAGTACTTAGGGCCAGATAAGCTTATTTAGAGTCGCACGGAGAACGGACATTTCACAATGGCATCAGCTTACGCCATGATCATGCACCATGGGGAAGATATGGCCAATCCATACTGGAGGACTATCTAGCAGTGGCAAGGCCCACAAAGAATCCAAGCATTTCTTTAGCTCTTATTGCACGATAAGCTTCTCACTAATCAACAGCGAGTCTATAAAAGTTTCACTTCAAATGCGACTTGTTACCGTTGCCACCTCGAGGAATCCTCTCTTCATGTAGTGCGGGACTGCCCTAAAGCCCGCACTTTATGGACTAGGTTTCTCCCTCAGGTAATCACTGCAGAGTTCTTTACCATGGACAACAAGGAGTGGCTCCTAAAGAACCTTCGCAAACACCGATTGGTAGGGGGATTCGACTGGGCCTTTGGCACAACGTGCTGGTTTCTTTGGTCCTGACGTAATAAGGCCCTCTTCGATAATCACTTTTCCTGGCCGCTTTTGCCAGAGCATCAGGTCATATAATATGTACAACACATTCACTTGGCGACAGTTTGGCAATAAAGAACTCAGATGAGCAATTACACTAGACGGGAACTGCTCGTAGGCTGGAGCAAGCCTACTCAGGGTTGGGTGAAATAAAATACGAATGGGGCCAACAAAAGCTCATGCAATTCGACCACAGCAAGTGGCCTGCTGCGAGACAGTTCAGGTGCTTGGTTGGGAGGATTCGTTCAGAACATTAGCTGGTGTCCACCGCTCACGGATAAACTTTAGGGAGTGCTCTCAAGCCTCAACCTGGCATGGAACTTGGGGTACCGCCATATAACCTTAGAAGTGGATTCGAGTGCCGTGACCACTATGCTTTCTTCTCCGATGGCACGAGCTACGTCCCTAACCCCTTTAGTGTTGGGCATTAATGAATTGCTTTCCCATAACTGATTCGTTGTAATTCGGCATATTCACAGGGAAGGCAATCAATGTGCAGACTGACTTGCAAATTTTGCAGTACAATTTGAATTAGGGGTCGCTACTTTTGAGCACCCTCCTAGGGGATGCATACCTATCCTCTTAGAGGATGAATCGGGGGTCTGTCACTCGAGAGCTACCATGTAATTTGTAATGCTTGTCTTCCTTTTAAAAAAATTGCAATGTTTTAGTTCGGCTGTTCCCAAGTAATTGATTTTTGTTTTTTATTGCTATTTTTGCCCTCAATTCCTAATTGACCAGGTTAAAAGATGGATGCAAATTTTACTCAGTAGCCGCTTTTGTGTTAATTTAAGGGTGGAATCAAACATAATCTATTGATTATAGTATGGAGTTCAATTAAGATTTTTTGAGTTCATATAAAAACTTATTTTGGATGAATCATGTTGGTCTTTTTAGCACATGAGGTGCGTTTGAAAAATAACTCTCCTACTCCTTGTTACAAGTAGTCCATTTTCATAATCATTGTCTCCTACAATTATAGTTATCCCCAACCTTAGTACTCGCAAGCGTAACGAAGTTATTATATATAAGAGTAAAAACAACTAGAATTTTAATGTTTAGAAGGTCCAATTTAAACTTTAAATACCCCCACTTTTTTGTTCACATCCTATCAAAAATATATCATTTTTATTTTATTTTAAACTCACGGTACAACGTAAGAGTTGAGTAGATGTGGAATCCAATTAATTTTTATACATCAACATTTAAATAAATAATCAAAATATTTAATTTAAATGTAATTAATTAACTAATAAACCATAACAAAATCCTAATTTGCACTAAGATTTCCAATCTTTCTTATAGAACTCCTAATGTTACCTTCACCGTCACTTTTCATCGTTGCATTTCCCAACCGCTCTTTACCATAACCATCTTCTCCTAATGTATTATTTCAAGCAATGGTAGAGATGGAAGGAGAAAAGGAGTTCAAGCAAATGTGAGTTTCATGGACTTGAAACGTGTGATCCATATTGGTGGATATAAAAGCACTCACAACTTTGCAAACACATTAGTGGTTAAGGAAGGAGGATGTGATATGCAAACAATTGAATCCATTCAAATCGTTAGGGGGGATTGAATTTGTTTTGTAATAAACGTTGCATCAATTTCACGTAAACCAAACAAGGGTTACAATTTAACACCAACACTCTAGTAGTCGCTTTGGAGAGTTGTGATATAGTTTTGGAATACACTGGTTGGAGGATTAAACAATATTTTATGAAAAATTAAGAGAAGGATGATGAAATTTGAGTGGGATGAAAGAATGGTTACCTTTAATGGCAATCCTAGTAATGGATCTAAGATAGTTTCAGGGAAAGAATTCTATAAAGTGCTCAACTCAAGATTCTAAGAGGGGGCAACTCTATATGTTGCAATTCACTTACCTATTGAATAATGTCAGTTGCAACAAATGGACATTCAAGGAAACTACTTAAGCCCCCTTTAATGAGATAAACATATCAGGTCATGCTTTGGTGTTCAAAGAGTCAAATCAATTACCTCCGAATAGGAAACAGAATCATGGGATCCATTTAAAGGAGGGAACCGAGACCATTAATATCTAACCTTATCACTATTCTAGTTCATGAAAGGATATGATAGAGAGCTTGGTGCAACAGTTGATGAGGTAAGGTTTTTTTTAACAAAGCATTGGGCCATACACGGTTCCAACTAGTATTATAAATTGGATTTGTGAGTTTCTGCCCTTGTTGCCAACCGATTGGTTGCAACTGGATGTATGAAATTACTGTCTTTGGGACAGCATGCTGGTTCCTCTGATCTTGTAGAAACAGGGCCCTCTTCGAAGCAATCTTCTCTTGGCCGCAATCTCCAGAGCAGCTAGTTCTGGAATACGTTAAACACATTCATCTGGCTTTCGACTGGCAGCAACGAGCTCAGTTGACCACTGCCACGCGTCAGGCACTCTGCGTCGGTTGGAGCAAGCCTAACCAGGGCTGGGTGAAGCTCAATACCGATGGTGCTTACAACAGCTCCACCACTTCGGCTTCAGCAGGTGGCCTGCTGTGTGACAGTTCAGGTGCTTGGTTGGGAGGCTTCTTTCAAAACATTGGCCGGTGCTCCCCGCTAATGGAAGAATATTGGGGGGTTCTGTCGGGTCTCAAGTTTACATAGTCTTTGGGATACCGGCATATCATGTTAGAGGTGGATTCGAGCACCGTGACGGACATGCTCTCTTCGCCGTAGGCGTGGGCGGTCTCCCCCCACCCTTTAGTGTTGAGCATTCATGGCCTTCTCTTCCGAAACTGGGTCGTACTAATCCGGCATATTTATCGGGAGGGCAATCGGTGTGCGGATTGGCTTGAACATTTGGCCGCATAGTTCTCCTTTGGGATCACCAATCTTGAGCACCCCCTAGCGGTTGTGTACCTATCGTTGTAGAGGATGCGTCGAGGATCTGTCACCCGAGATTTACCATGTAGCTTTTTATTTTGTTCTCCTGTTAAAAAAAATAAAAGTCATTCTTTATCTTTATGTATTAAGTTAATTACATTTGATGTTTTAATACTAAAGGTAAAATCCTTAAAATAATTACTGTGTAATTGAAATTATGATGAGATCATAATTATAAGATTCAATTTACATTTATGTATTATTCTTAAATGTTTCTAGTTGTAGTTTTATAAAGATGGAATATTGATGAAACAATAAAACTAGCACACATTATGCTTCTTTCTTATGAAGAAAGTAATTGATCTCATAATTAAAGTATGAAGATACTTAAACTAATACATGAGTGCTTATTAGAGAATAAGTCAGTGAACTGACCCAATTATGAGAATCCTATTAGGATATTACTTATGTGTCTATGGATTTCCTTATAATAATAGTTGTATAATTGATCATTATACTTGAGATTACCAAGGTATCTTATGTGAGAATTACTGTGCTTTGATGTTACTTATGAACTGTCTGAGGATAATTTAGTTAGTAGTACTTAGATATAATATGAACTATATATAGATAGAGTTAAATAAGTTAATAAAGAAATTTGTCACTCTAAAATAATTAGAGAGAATATTTTATTGTTCTTGATTAGTAGTGATTTATCGAATTCTCTAGCCAGAGTGAATTGACATTTAAAAGGACATTTTCAAGTATCAATTATAAATCAATTACTAATTAACAAGAACGAACATGATTAGATACAAAAGAATAAATATTATATTCATAATTTGTCCAACAGGAACATTGGATGACAAATGGATTAAATTATATATCATGCATAGATAAGTTAAGTCAAACCACTTTGACATTTTTGATATTTGAGTGATCATGATATGTAGTTAGACGTCAATCTTGATCTATGATTATAAATTATTTAATTTGAGAATTAAAATAAATTAAAAGGAGTTTTAATTTATTTGATTCTAATTATGAATTATAATTATAGTTTATAATTATTGTCAATATATTAGGAACCTAATCGGTCACACATCTCATGGTTGATAAATCAAAAAGCTTTATAAGGAATTCAATAGGAAATTGAATCAAGTACGATTTTATATTTTTATGATTTGGTTTAATTATTTAAGTTATTCAATTATCATGATCTGATTGGAAATCGTAAAAATTTTATCTTTCCACGACACCCGTGATTCGATCACGGTTGTTTTCCAACATATTTGAGATTAGATTACCACTAAATTTGATTGCAACCAGAAGACATGTCTAAGATGACATTTGATCTAACGAGGGACACTATAAGTTATTGATGATGCCATATATTTCAAAGTTTGATTAATAATTTTTCAAGTCATTTTTTAAAAGGTTTATATTAGTATTGTTAAATGATATGCTATTATATAGCAATTCATTTCAATCTCATATGAAGCACTTATGCAAAACTATGAAAACACTTTAAAAGAACCAGTTGTTCATTAAAGGTAGAAAATACGTGTTTGGGGCTAGAGGTGTAATACTTAAGGATACTTCACATCAAAGAAAGATGTGACCACAAATACAAGGAAGATGTAAAGTATTCTATAATAGCCAATCCCAAAAATGTTAAAGAAGTTAAAACGAATTCTTGGTCTAAGAGGGTACTATCGTCGATTTATTAAATATTATGGGGAGTTGGTTAAGCCTTTAATGGATTTATTGAAGGGAAAAATATTAATCAGTGGATATGGAGTGTAAAGGCATAAACAACATTAAGAAATCTACCACTTCTGCATCAATTCTAGCTCTTCCATATTTCTCTAAAGTCTAAACCGTTTATCATTGAGATAGATGCGAGTGAAATGAGAATACGAGTGATTTTACAGTAAGAAAAACATCCAAAAGCATTCTTGAGCGAATCATTATTAGGAAGAGACATGAAGGCCTATCAACTTATGAAAAAGAGTTTTTGGCAGTGATCAGCGCCATTAAACACTGGCATTATTACTTAAGAGGAAGAGGGTGGGTGAGTATTCATTGTGAAAACCAACCATGAGAGCTTAAAATACCTTTTGAAACAACGTATTTATAAGTGGTAAGGAGAAAGCTATTGCTGACACCCTATCTAGACTCACCACCTCAGAGTTGTTGACAATGTCCACATCCTAAGCGTATGCGAGGCTGATGAAAAAGATAGAAGATAACTGGAAACAATATATTACTCGTCAAAAATTAATTAGGAAATTGATCGATGTAACACGTGAGCCTAGTGTTTATGAATGGAATGAAAGCTTGTTAAAATGGAAGGGAATAATTATAGTCAGATTCAACCTAGAATTTAGGAAGAAGCTTGTCACTATGGGGAATGACGACGTGACAGGAGGGCACGCAGGGGTTGTTGCCACCACAGAAAAGGTTACAAAACCTAATTTAGTATAAAGGACTATCCAAAGACATAAGGAATCATGTCAAGCGATGCTCATCTTGTCGAAGGAATAAGTATGATAATTTAGCATATTTGGAATTGCTTCAAACTTTATCAATTCTTAAAGGAAGTTGGAGGGAATTGAGCATGATTTTTTGTTGTTTTTCTGGTATATAAAACTTAACCAGAATTAAGAACAGAATAGAGGGCGTAAGAACTGGAAGAGATTTTATGCTGGAATTAAATAATTTTCATTGAGAGAGCAGTAGCTTAAATATAAAAGCTTGCAAATGAATTTGAGAAACAACTGCTAGAAAATCTCCTACTCTGATATTGCTAATAGAATAAGCAAACAGAAAATTAAACTGATTTGGTCAAAAAATGTGAAAAACCAAAATACTAAAAATCTGGAACAAAATCTATAAGTGATGCACACATTCAAACACTCCTTTTTCCATCAGAAGCTACAAATTCCAAGCTTCTTTTCCCTTAGAGACTCAAATTTGCTTCTTAGAAGAGGTTTAGTGAAAATGTCTGCAAGTTGATCTTCAGTCCTGCCATACTTCAAAAGCACAGCCCCATCCTTTTGCACATCTCTAAGAAAAAACACCTTGACATTAAAATGCTTTGTTTTTTCATGAAAAACTAGGTTATTGGAGATAGCTATAGTTGCATGATTGTTAACCATCACTTCAGTGCTCTGTCCTTGCTCCAAATGCAAATCAAACAATTTTTTCATAGCCATAAAGCTTGATTAACAAATGTTATCGCTGCAATAAACTCAACTTCAACAGTTGATTGTACAACAACATCTTGTTTTTTTAAACACCAAGAAAAGATTCCTGTTCCAAAACTGAAACAATAGCCTGTGGTGCTTTTCATGTCGTCAGAAGAACCTTCCCAGTCACTGTCAGAGTTTCCAGCAACTTTGAAATTTTGATCAGCACTAAACTTGACACTATAATTTAAGGTCCCATATACATACCTCCCAACTCTTTTGGCTGCCTTAAGGTGAACTTCACTTGCACAATTCATAAACCTTGATAACACACTCATAGCATGTAAGATATCTGGTCTTGTTGCGGTGAGAAACTTTAAGCAACCGAGAAACTTCTGTACAGAGTTTCATCTACTCGTTCAGCCCCATCTTCCTTGCACAACTTCTCCTTTTGGCACATTAGAGTACTCATGCTTTTGTAGTCTTCCATGTTAAATTTCTTCATTATCTCCTTTGCATACTTCTTCTGGTTGATGAAAATCTCATTCCTCTTTGCTTAATCTCTATTCCAAGGAAATACATCATTTCTCCTAGATCAGTCATTTCAAATACGTGCATCATGTCTGCCTTGAATTGCTGGATAAGTCTAAGATTATTTCCTGTAACCAGAAGATCATCAACATACAAGGAGACCACCACAAAATTAGCTTTATCACCTTTGACATACAAAGTCGATTCACTTTTGGCTTTTGACAAAGCCTAATTTCAGCAAATGCTCATCAATCCCGCTATACCAAGTTCATGAGCCTGCTTTAAACCATACAATGCCTTCTCTAGTAGATAAACCTTGTCCTTTTGACCTTTTACAGCAAAGCCTTCTGGCCATTTAACATAGATTTCTTCATCCAGAAATCCATTCAAAAAAGTTGATTTCACATCAAGTTGGTAAATTTTCACCTCCAGTTTATGTCGTATATGTAGCAGGGATTCCAAGGTCTTACAGTTGATCAAGCGTTACGGGAGAGAGCAGTAGCTTTGGAGGTCACTTAAATCGGGTTCAACACTGAATGACGCAAAAGGCTGACAAAAAGAGGACTGATAGAGAATTTTTGGAAACTACAGTCCTACACACAACACTCGTTATAGAGGCGCATCATTACCCCCGAAACATCCATACATCCAGTGTTTCAGAATATCGCACGAAATTTAAAAAGAAGAGGAAGAAAGTGGCATTGTAATGGAGGCTTCACTTTTCACCATTTCAGTTTGGTTAAATAGTTAAATTATAACAATATAACCCGTGTCAGCTTTGTATTAGGTGTTAATTCTTCCATAATGTTCTGGAAAGGACGAATATGAAGAATCAAGATTATCCCTTTTTCTCCTTCTATCCCTCTTTCCAAATCCCCTAATTTTCTATGAAAAATTGTTATAACAAAGTCATCCTTGTGTGCTTGTACATGCGTGATCAAGGATCAAGTAACTATTGATTTAGCAGTAAAGACTTGAATTCCTTTACGTATACTAGTAATATTAAGAATTCAGCTTGTATCAGCTACAAAATGAATTCACAGAATACACAACCTGTACTAACTCCATTCTTCACATATAGGAAAGGATAATGTACAAATATCTGGATTCCTTTGTTGTCATTGCAATTATTGCAAACAAAATGTCCTAGAGATTGTAGAGCTGACGAAAGAACTTCGTTATATTGGGGAGCTGCCAGAAACATGCACCACCATACATCATAAGAAAATGATACTTTACATGGTTCCATGGTAAACAGGTAATTCTAGCTGCTAAAGAAATGGTATTTTGATTCAACATAAGTTTCTGAATCCCACAGAAATGATCCAAATGCTACTGCCTCTAGTACTAGCATTGTCAATCCAGAGAAAGTAACTGAGACAATTTCATCACTTCCTGTGTCCAGTGAACCGTCCTCCGCAATTCTTACGTCAGGCCTCCCAAATAGTGCTTGTGTTTGCTTTTCAATCAAGGAAATAGCTTCCTTGGATCTTATGGTTGCATATCTCTGAAGTGTCTCGGCATCCAAATACATCACATAGGATCTTAGCCTATATGATTTTCCTACTCCAGAATCCATGAAGCTCTCATCAATATTGCCTTCATCGTCGGGTGCAATCCTTATCAAAGAATCTGGATCCCAGAGCTGGTTCACTATATTTGGATCTTGACTTCCCTGGCCTTCCCTGAAACCCATTGGGACAGTGTTCGTGGTTCTCTCAAGTTGATAACGTTCATCAACTCTCCGGAGGAAATATCCATACATTATAGAAGCTGCATATAACTTTCCAAGTTTGACTTTACTAATTTGAACAATAGTATCAAGTGGGCCAACTAAGCGATCTCCAAGCACAAGAGCCAAGTGGCTTTGTATCATTTCAAAGGCTTCAGCGGAATGAACAGATTCCAACTTTTGCTCTTGGTTTGGCCAAAAATCCACCCGTCCAGCAGGGTCCGAGGTTGCTGATATTTTTGGAATCATTGAGATGCCTTTGTCTAAAAACTTTTGCACAATCAAGGAGTAAATGATTTCTTCAAGTATCCTTTGCCTTTCCTTCTCCTTGACTTCAGCTATTCTCCTGAAAGTTCATCAACGTCAGCAGATTCGTCAATACAGGGACAAAGTGATACGGCATGGGAAGAATTCTAGGTCAGAAATTAAACTGACACTCTGTGAAAGTAGTCAACAGATTCTAAGGTCATAATGCATCCTCAGCAAAAATTGATCAAGTAGCAAACAAAAATGAAACTCTGTGATATGTAGGATCTTCCAAATAATCAATAAACTAAAGAACAAATACTGTAGTCTTCAGATTCTTTCCATATGGATAAAAATCACCCATGTCCCTGTTAAGACATTAACTTGCAAAACCATGAAGCTACACCTAACATTTTCTCAATCAAAAAAAGGTTCAGATGAGATAGAAACTTGTTTCCGAAGTTGGCTCACTAATGGCACAAAATTTATCAGCTTCACCAGCATTTCATAGATTAAAAAGCTCACATTTATGACCTTAAGTTCCATATTATTGAAGACCTACTAGAGACAATGAAGTAAATGGACCTTTACCCATCTTCTCTTGTCCACAACCTCATAAGTCCTGGCCCTAAATGCATTTTTTAAGCTCATTTACATGGAGAGTAAAGCAAGACAACAAATGTACATTCGAGTAATTGGACCTTTGTCCAAGTTTATCCCTCATATATGTGTCATAATATCCCCCAAAATTTGTCCTGCATAAGCCAAAATGTCATCCAGCATATCTAACAATGGCACCCAACATACACATTCAAAAATTACCCCGATAATATTTGTTTGTTAAATTAAAGCATAAAAACAAAATTAGAAAGTCCCATGCTTCCATAAAGAGTCATGCCAGATACAATAAGAGCTAATGCCAATTGCTTTCAAGAAAGAAAGTTGTAAGTACTAACCTGTAGAGGACATCCTGAGGTGAAGGAGTAACTTCTTTTTGGGATTCTCTATCAGATTGAAGATTCTCAAGCTGCTGATCAATAGCTGCAGGGAGTAAATGAGGATGGGTTTGCATAATTTGTGCCAAAAGCTGGCCTACGTGGGATTCAAATTCAAGAGGAGAAACAGGAGCTGAATAATTGCTTGGACCATCTAATGCTCTCACAGTTAAATCTCTTGCCCGGCAATTCTCAAATCCAGTTCCTGGCTTTCGTAAGCCAAAAGAGGGGCATCTCTAGAACAGAAAAGATAGTGTAAGAGTGCAGCTAAGTATACAATCAATGATAAACAAATCCATTCCAGCCTCAGTGGACCTACAAGTTCTTTTTCGCAATTCCCCTAAATGAAACTTCTACCTCCTCACAATACATACGGAGCACATGCAACTACAACAGATGAGAGAAAGAAATGCACGCAACAAGAAAAAAGAAGAGAAAGATACATACTTTGGACAAGTAAGGAGAGAGAAAATGGAGAGAAGGAAAGTGGCGAGGCCTGAAAGATTCATGAGATCCAAAACATCCTGCTGTTGAAGGAAAAGCCACCAATATCTCACTTCTTGTTCCTGTTATCTGCTGCATACTTTGTCTGCTGAAAGAGTCGGTCAGGTGATGCGAGGGTTGCTGATATTTTTGGTTCGAAGTCCAATAGCTTAGCTTAGCAACGGTATTAATCTAGATATTCCCCTTTTTCTTTTCTTTTCTTTCCACGGACTTGTGTGTACTGTAAATAAATACTCTCGATTTCTCATCACAAAATGAAACTCCATGAATTCACACATTCAATTCACTTGTGACTGTAATACCAATTCATTGATTCAATCCCTAAAATATTACAATTACAAATATTTTTGGTCAATCTCCATCTCCAACTATCTTGCTTAGATCAGTTTAATTTTATCTTTTTTATTTTTGGTCTTTCTTTAATAAAAATAAATTATCTTTATCAACAAGAAAAATCAAGTCATAGAACTAGAAGAAATGAACCAGATGCTGCCTCGAAGGAGCAGCAGGAGAAGCAGACAGGTGGGGGAAGAGTTGGTGGTAGAACCTAAAAAGTATCAACTTCCCCGGATGAGAATAGTGTAGAAGAAGATCTCATCCACCCATGTTTGCCTCCTTCACTTTTACAACTTCTATTTATTAAAAAGAAGTGAATATTATTTGTTTCTCCAATAATATAAGTACTATATAATACAACAGCCCAATTACGTTAACATTCATAAATAACTTAGTTTTAATTTCTTTTATTTTAATTTATAATATTAAATATAATTACATTAAAATTGCTAGTGATAAAATTGTATTTATATAACAGATTAACATAATTAAATTATGTCACTAATAATATTAATATTATAATCCGTGCCAGCGAGATTTCAACTTAGATTTAGATTTACATTATAATCCGAGAGTCTATAACAATGGGTGGTGACTTTATAAGGTCTGTCATAATCCGAGAGTCTAAAACAATGGGTGGTGACTTTATAGTCTCTTGTCTTGTCTGAAAAAAAATATCACGTGGATGTAGTTGGTTGACTCTTTGGCTGGCTTTTGTTTTTTGTGACCCCCACGTTTTCTTCACTGGGAAGCTAAAACGCTGGATCATTCTTCGGAACGCAGTCCCCTGTTTCAAAATTGCTTGTTACAACATACGGATTGCGGCTGAGTTGGCTGTGCAGGTTGGACATCTGGGAAGAGTTTTTGGGTTTATGCCATATAGTATTATATCATTACCAGCTAGTATCTTTGCCACGAAATGGAGATATGTTCCGGATACTCCAAAGCCACTTGGAGGTTGGAACCAGTTATGGGTCCACCCATTTTAGTAACAAGTGCCCGTAAGTCAGCAAACGAGAAGTTCTTTTCCGTTTGGATTCAGTTAATCAGAGAGGATCTGTTTCTGGCTCAGTCCAAAACCACTTTAATTGATGTGTCCCATGCTCCGTGATGCTCTTGTCATTGCTGATGCAAAAGTTGGGGAATTTTCTTTTCAGTGTCTTCAGAAATTAGGCGGATGACACGTGGAGTTAAATAAAAATAGCTTATGTAAAAATTTAAATTAGTATTTGTTTATATTTATATTTTTGTTTTTAAATTTATTTTTTTTGAATTTTTAGTTTTAGTTTTAATTTGGTTTCGTCTATTTTTAATATTTATAAAAATTATAAAAAGTAGTTTTTATTTTCTGTTTTATTTTCTATTTATTATCATTTAATATATTTTAATTATTTTAATTTTAATAAAATTATTAATAATTTAATTAACATTATATATTTAATAGATTAAAATTAATTATCAATAAATATTATGAATAATTTAATTTATAATTAAATTAATATGTAATTAAATTTTAATAACTATTAATAAATATTATTAACTTTAAAATATATAAATATTCAAATATTAATAAT
>JANZLC010000005.1:12019518-12041590 GCA_026413385.1 Erythroxylum gracilipes | reverse complement strand
AATAAAAATGTTGAAATTAAGTAATTACGAGACAATAAACAAACTAAATAATCACAAAACGACTTGGAATTACATGATAATATGTAATAACTCGAAGAGTTATCAGGAATAGAAATGAATATAGTGAGAAATGAGAATAGATGTAATCATTATAATTATGATAGTTGGTTAAGATGGAAGATTGATTATCATTACCTTTGATAGTGGTTGGTTTGTTAAAAATCTTGAAAAATAAATTTTTTTAATTTTATTTTATATCAAATTTTAAATATATTTTAATTAATTATATTTTTTAAGAAAAAATATAATTAATTATATTTTATGCACCCTGTTTATAACGACATAATGTTTAAAATCAAGTATTTTGCAGTATTTCATTTTCAATAGCTCTTGAAAAAAAAATACTTCAGTATTTTTTGCATTAACATATTATTAGTTACATAATATCCTCTAAATATAGTTTAATAATCGAAAATATTGTACAATTCATCAACATATCCATAATATCCACCATTCTATTGCTATAGTAAAATCAAGTAACATAATTTAATACAATTTACATTCCTCTGATAATGCAAATGATGTAAAATATTTGTCGTATACACAATACCTTAACCAAAAGTTTTTAATTGATGCAAAATAACCAGATTAATACTACAAGCATTGTTTGCATCACAACTATAAAAGACCTAACTAATACAAAATAACCTAATTAGGCAACATTAATTGCATCATAAATTCATAATACTTACAAAAATATTAATATGCTTACATTTACTCTTTCCGCTCTACGCATCTCATCTTCTAGCAAAGATAGTTGTGCTGCAGATGTCCAATGGATACCATCAACAGGACTGCATAGAATAATAACAGAAATATGTATATATATATATATATATAATACGTACTTGTATATATATATATATAATACGTACTTCAGCTATAGAAATTTATATAAAGGAAGTTATCATAGTTTTAGTAATTACCATTTATGACCAACATACGACATTTGGGATAGTTGCAGCAATGGTTAAAAAGCTTTATTAGCACTGAAAGTATAACACGTGCTGCATAAAAGTCAAGTTTTCATTACAAAAGAATAAATTGATCGTGAGATCTTCATCTTAACGAATAGTGTTGCTAAAAACACTGAAAACAACGTGAGTATAATGTAAAATAACAATATCTTTCTATATTCATCATTGATCGTATGCCTTGCTACCAACCAATTCAGGGAAATTGTATCATTACAGTGTGGGAGCAGCAAGAAGAGGTGCCACGCATTGTAGGATTGCTCAAGAATCATTTCTAGGCTTACAAAATAAAAATATGGATTCTGAAGCTATACACCCAAATATCACTATCTTAACCATTAAAGGTACTTCAAAGCTCATAAACATAACATTGCAAGTGAGGACACATTTTATAGCAACCAATGATCACCACACTATTACAGGGACCCAAAACTAATGATTAAAGTACAAAAAAAGCTTCAGAAAATGAAACATTAAGTTGATTCTTGTCATTTATTAAGAGAAGGCATAAAAAGAAAGAAATTTATGAACTTACAGTGTCTTGAATTCCTAATAGCTGTTTGGTTATAGCGAGAGAATCCCAGATTTAGTTCTTTACACACAGAGGACTGCATGAATGGGAAAAGAACATACAAAGTTATAAAACAAAGGAAATGTCCTGTATTAGATACAAAAACAATATATTATAGCTTTAAAACTGCAATATTTGACACCCTAATCTCATCTTAATAAGGATAATTAGTCAGGAATAAGTTAGACTTCACATCCCTTGACCTTTTTGGCACCATCAACATTAACATAAAAATTATAAATTAGGAAGATGGATTTTCCCAATCACACAACTCTAGCACCACCAAGCTACCACATAACAACAAATTGAGTACATTGGATGGTACTTCAGAGATGGATAGTAGAAGATAAGGCACTATTGTCTACCAGAGCTTTTGAAAACATAGTATAGAAGTCTAGAAATAACTAAATAAAGTATTTAAGGATGCAGGAAAATTTAAAATTATTGCACAGGAATACAGGACAAGGATATCTTAGATGGGTGAAAATATGAACATAGCTACATAAGAAGGAGGTTAAGCTATAACCATCCATCAATAATGAAATTGGCATTACAAGTACCCAATGGAGTATCATTCTCAAATGACCAATTATTTTGGGATATTGAAAAGTGGAAAAAAAGTTTAAGACTTTATTACAATTTTCGGATAATGAGTAAACGAGGATTTCTTCAGCCTAAAATTCTTATAATTGGTACATAATAGCCAGAGCAGGCTTATATATATATATATATATATAACCTCATCGAAAGTCTTACTACCAATATACCTAAACATCTAATTGTAACTAGTACATGATAAACGATGCATCATATTCAACAAGTATCATTAGGATAAAGGTAAAGTCTGCAATTTAAGAGCCATAATAGAAACACATTACACCAATAAAAACCAACATACCATATTCAACCAAATCACGACGAACAATATACCGGATTCATGAAAAAGAATAATCTTTGCATGATTAGGGACACACTGCAATGGCATATAGATCCTCATGTTTTATTCAGTGCCCTCCCAAATATATAGACAAGCTAAAAGAAGTAAACCTTTAGTAAGATTTTACTTAAAATGAAGATAAATAATAACAACTTTGAATGAAATCCATGTTCTGTTTTTACCTTACTTAAGCGATAGAATTACACTTACAAGCACAATTTCTTCATCAGATTAAGAGTACAAAAGAAAAGAAAACAAGATGTTGCAAGAGGAAAACGACAAAACGAGCAAGCGAAGACTTTTAAGTATGGTTGCTTCCTAAAGCTTCAGAGAATGAAACTTTAGCAAGTGAAAATGCACCAAAGTATAGAATCCGAACATATTACAATCCATTCAACTAATCTATATTCATGATTAGTCACAGAAATTATAGTACAAATTGCAGTATGAAAGCACCAAGATCCCATTCTTCACTGCAAGCCCAAGCCCCGAACACTAACACACCGAATTCTAATAGTAAGAAAGCACCCACCTTTAAGTTGTGAAGGCTACAATTTGCTATGATGGATAGAATTCAGGCCAACCCAACAAAAATAAGGATCTGGGTCTTTTAAGAGAGGTAGAGAGATTAGTTGTTAGGTGAGAGTCGACTAGTTTAGACGAAGAAAAGTAGCGTGGGGTAGCATTGCCTGTGTTGTTTTTTCAATTGGGGTTTTGGCAGAGGAAGAGAAGCAATTAATGAGAGAGAATTGTAGGAGTTGGAATTTGGAAAGATGGGTAATACAAACCAAGCTCAAATTGACCTTAGTTTGGAAGAAAAACCATAAATGCCTCTGAGAGACAATCATGAAAGCATGAGTTCAACACATGAGTTCTTCACAAATTGAAAAGAAGAGAGAAATATGCAAGTATATGGATAAAAAAATTGAAGAGGAAAGAAAGGAAGAAAATTACCGGTGCTACTGCTACTTCTTGGTTTCGGCTGTATGCTGCAAGGATTATTTTTGGTTCTCACGGAAGAGAAAGGTAGGCAAGACAAAAGCTTAAGAGAGTGAAGGACAATGGAGACAGTCGTAGGCAAAATTCGCGCCAAAAAAATGTAACAATGACTCCCATTCCTCTAGTAATCCAGAGAGATAGAGAATTGCCAAAAATCGAGGAATGAAAATGTTACCTCTTCAATAATAGATTCATACCAAATATGAGTTTTCATTACATACCCATATTTTTTTTCCCGTTAGCCCCAAACAAGCACACCCTAAAATTTCAGATCACCTAATACTATTAGTATGTTTGTTTTATAAGTATAAATATCCCATTTAGATGGATGGAAAATAAATGGATGAGAATAGGTGATGTATGTTTATATTGACACACAGTAGTGATTTGTTCAGAGAGAAAAAAATATGCTCGTAATATAAATTTATTTATTTAAAATTTTTAATAAAGAAACTAAGAAAAAATTTTATTTAGTTTCACCATTATATTTTTATTTTATTCTTATTATATGTTATAATTTAATTTATTTTTAATTTATTAAATTTTTATTTCTAAATTAACTAATTATTATACTTACTATAAATAAATTATTAATATTTAATATATTTAACGAAATTTATATATTTAACAAACCATTAGTTAATTAAAAGTATTTATCAAATCATTATATGTATATTCTCGCTTGATCATATATTGCAATTAATATAACCAAATCGTAGCTGTATGATACACGAGAATGATTTGCAAGATTCTAAAAATATAATAAAATTTAGGCAAATGATTATATAATACAAAGCCTGTTAATCACACCACAGCGAACTGTGCCAGTTTCTAAGTTAGTTAAAAACAAGTTCATAAGATTTACATGTTAGCCTTCAATTATAAATATATTGGCAAAGGCAGTTTAAGAGCACCCCAATAAATTATGATACACGAGGAGGGATGACTAATATACACTCAATAGAAAATTACACAAGAATAGTTTCAAGTGTTTCCCAGAAAGAAAAACACGAGAGCACGCAATTTGAACTCATCTCATGATTACTCTGCCAATGTAATAATTAAACAAGTATGACGGAAATGTTGTAGGTTAAACTTTGATTAAAATATTTTTGCTTTTTTCAACTCTTTTTTTATGTGAGACCTATTCAATTCTTAAATATGTTAGCAATGATTATAAATTATAATTATAATTCATAATTAGAATTAGATAAATTAAAATTTCTTTTAATTTATCTTTAATTATTTAATTAAACAATTTATAATCATAAATTAAGATTGACGTCTATAATGCATCATGACAACCCAAATATTTAGGAATGTCAAAGTAATTTTGACTAACTTTTCTGTGTATGATTTTTTTTTTCATATAATTCAATTATTTCATCATACAATGTTCTGATTAGATGTAAAGCATGAAATTAATGTCTACTTTAATTTGAGTCATATCATATTAGTTCTCTGTCATTAATTATTGATTTAATAATGACATTTGTAAATTATTTACAAAATTGTATTCTACCTTCACCAAGGATTTCTCAAATCAATACTAATCAAGAATAATAGAACATTCTCCCTAATTATTTTAGGGTGATGAATTCTATCTTAATCACTCAACTACCTCTATATAGTTCGCGCTACA
Organism: Erythroxylum gracilipes; assembly: GCA_026413385.1. NCBI lineage: Eukaryota > Viridiplantae > Streptophyta > Magnoliopsida > Malpighiales > Erythroxylaceae > Erythroxylum > Erythroxylum gracilipes. The sequence continues at coordinate 12,036,407 of JANZLC010000005.1, read as the reverse complement.
TCCAATGACTATCGACTGAACATCTTATGATCAGAATAGGTCATAAGTAGTATCAAAACATAATAATTCCTATACAAGATAACTTTGATGACTTCAAGTCAAATGATCACTAAATACAATCACCACAATGAGAATTTTCATAGACATACAAGTAATTTTTCAAATAGATTTCTCATATCAAGTTTGTTTAATGAACTCGTTCTCTAACAAAAACTTACACATTTGTTCAAGTATCTTCATACTTTAATCTATGAGATCGACTACTTCTTTTATAAGAAAAAACATAACATATTCTAGTCTTTTTACATTATATTCATGTCCGGTCTTAATAGAACAATGACTAGGAAAAATTTAGGGATAATACAAAAATGCAAAATGAATCTCATTATAATTTCATTTGTAATGTATAATTATCCCGTGAACTTTATTGTAACGCCCAAAAATCTTGGTTTCATGAATAATACTTTTCAGTCGTAAATAGTGCATCCTGAGGTAAATAGTGACACACGGGACGCAAACTATACTTTATTTTATTTGACATTGGATAGTATTATTCAAGGACAACTCGATGATCAAATTTAAGGTCAAAATGAGTTCATTTTGAGGGTTTGACCAAGAGTTGACTAGTAATTAAAGTTTGACCCGACAAAGGGGTGAAAGTCAAACCTGAAATAAATGATATTAATTAAAGTATTTATGTGGGGTTGATATTTTAGTGGGATTAAATCCAACTAATTGATTAAAATTGAAAGATAAATTTGGATCTTAGAAAAAAAACATTACTAGCTTTAAGGGACGACATTGTATTAAATCAAACTAATTGATTAAAATTGAAAGTTAAATCCCCACTTTCTTTCATTTTTCTTCCATTTTCAACCTAACTTTCTCTATCTTTAACCCCTAAATCAACTATTAAACACTAAATCATCAACCTAGTGTCCTTAAACACTCCATATCAACAAGAATCTTGGGAAAAAGATGAAGAAAAAGTATATGGGTTTTCTTGATAAATAGTACTCGAAAATAATATGGTAAATTAATAGAGTTTTGGTTGTTTTAGTATATGATTTTAGTTTAGTTATATGCATTAATGAATAAACTGCATGAAATTGAATTTTTATGCAATATTATGAAGATAAAGAAGAGGAATTTAAGGAGAGAGAGAAAGGGAAAAGAGAAGAAATAAGGAATTGATGGTGAAATTGAAGTTTATTGGAGCTTAATTTGAAGAATTGGACATTAATTTGGTATGTGTTCAAGCAATTTTATTTTTCCCAAAAAATTATGTAATTTGTAATTTAGGATTTTTGAGATAAAATTGGGACTTTATGAAATTGTTGTTAAAAATATTTAATTGGATGCTAAGTGAAGTAATATATGTGATTAATTTGGATTTTGGACTTATAATTGTATCTTCTTCAATTAGCATACATTATGTTTGAATTTGGAAATTTAATATACATGTTATTTTGACTAATTGGTGAGATGAATATGTCTTGAATGTTATATGAACTAAATTAAAAAAAAACAACAAAAAGAAGACATTAAGGAGTGACATTTGCTTTGGCCGAATGTGGAATAACTTGAATTGGCTATTATAAGACTATATCATTCAATTTCAATGAAAATTTAATTAGAATTGCCTTTAGTAAAATATATAGGAATTTGAAGAATGTGATAAGGTTGGTATGCCAATTAAAGAGTTAGCAGTACTACGTCATGATATGTGTTATTGGACTGTATGGCTTTGAGAGCTCAGTTCTGATGTAAGATGTTTGATTTGTGTTAGGACTGCATGGCTTCGAGAGCTCGATCCTGTAAAATATAGATATGCAAATGGACTATATGGTTTAAAGATCTTGATCCCGTATTTTAAAATCTTGTTTATCCAGCTTGAGAATGCATTTCTGTTACATTTTACTTGGGGCAATTACAGAAAATATATAAATGCATGACTAATGATTACAGAACTTTAATTGGAAGTAGTAATTAATTGTAAAATTTATTAATCATTATGTAATTAGATATGAATTATTATTATTGATACATGATTGAATTTCATAAAGCAATTTTAATGCCTAGTTATGTTTACAAATAACTGAAGATATTTATATTTGAAAAATATTATATGTTTACATGTTATGGTTGAATGAATTGAATTGGATGAGAAATGGAGTTGCTTTAAGCTTATAGCTTAGCATGTGGTTTTCTTTCAGCGCATAGGTTTCCAAGAAAATTAGAAGTTATGGTGTATCTACTACAAACACAAGTCACACAGAGGATTGTTAAAGACTTTGAGGTGGATGTACTCTCGAATTATGTTTGTTTTGGTTATGAAATATACATATAAAGAAATGAAGGATCTTATAGAATTATATTGTGAAGTATATATGAAAGTTATATATGAAATTTGGTTTAGATGAGTTGAAATGTATTGGAGGATGGGTAAATTATTTCGTCAAGGAGTTTGACATAGAGATGGATAATTGAGTAAAATGAATGAGAAGTGTATTGAAATTTCTTGTAAGTGGTTTTAACTGAATATAGAGGAAACTCTATTAAAATTTTTATAAAGTGAATAGTATTTGCTAGAATAATGAGGTTTTAAATAGAAAATTTTGTTATTCAAAATTTTATGTTTTTAAAGATGTTGTATCACCCAGAATTCTGATTCCATTATCATGTATAAGGTATTAAATTTAGTGGTATCAGAGCTAGGTTTAAGCAATTTTGGGTCTATCATTAAGTAAATAAAGGAAAGGTAATTTGTGTACATGCCAAATGAAGGATTATATGAGCATATGATGTGACTCTAATGTAGATTCAACCTTTCTATTTGTTATAGACTGAAGAATGGAACCAGGCGCTAGGGGAACCATTGAGGAAGAGGAGGAAAGTCATGTCTCAACTAGTGATGCAGATAGTGGCATGGTGGGGGAGTCGGCACAACCTATACCACCACCTACAGGTTAACCAACTCCCAACCTGATAGAGTTTTTCTAAACTATGATGGACTATATGCAACAACAGATGGTTGTTGCACCTCCTATACAACCACAACCACCTCTTCCACTATAGAAGCTTACAATAGAGAAAGCAAAGAGGTTGGGAGAAGAGCATTTTCTGGGGGAGTCATCGTCACTACTCTAGATGTTGAGTTTTGGCTAATTAAGATAAGAGAATTTTCGATCTTCTCCATTGCACACCAACAGAGAGATTGGAGTGTGTAGATGGTCTTTTGCAAGGACCAGTATATCAGTGGTGAGAGTCTATCGAAAGGTTTGTTCTACCTTAAGGTCTTACTTGGGAGTATTTTTTGTTTCAATTTATAGATAAATATGTAGGAGATGCTTATAAGGATGAGATGAGTGATGCATTCCGTCATTTGAAACAAAGGTATATAACAATATTAGAATATGAGAAAGAGTTTGATAGACTGAGTATGTATGTTGAGAGATTAATTCCTATAAGGGCAGATAAGTGTAAGAGATTTGAAACAGATCTCCACCATCACATCAAGAAAATCCTTATTGCATTGCAGATTAGAGATTATGGAGAGATGGTGAAAGTAACTTTGAGGATTGAAAAAGTTAATATTGATGAACAAAAATGGAGAAATAAGGGACAAAAGAAGAGAATTTAGGGATAATCTAGTTCATCCTTTTTAGCCAATAAAAAAACAAAAGGGTTCAGGGTCTCAGGCTCCAGCACAAACACAAACATCCTACTTCCAATCCGGACAGAGTCAGAGATCAATGGTTAGGGCATGATAGATGGCCCCCTTTATAGCTAGTACAGCAGGTGGGTCAAGACGTGGGGTAGTTACACCTTGTGATCATTGTGGGAAGAAACATGGCGGATAGTGTTGGAAGATGATGGAAGCATGCCTACGATATGGCTCTATGGAGCATTTTCAGAGAGATTGCCCTGGTAGATAGTATCAAGCAGTTAGTCAAGTAAAGAGACCAGTTCCTACAGCTCCGAGGGGTAGAGGTAAAGGCACAAGAGCTAGTTCTGGTGCTAGTGATCAAAGGGTGGTATCAGAAACAGTTGATGGACCTAATACTTGTAGTTTAACTCATACATATGCTATGTGGGCTAGTAATAACCAGGATGCCCTAGATGTGATTGTAGGTACTTTTACCATCTCTGACATTTCTATTCATGCATTAATAGACTCAGGATCTACACATTCTTATATATGTATGCCATTACCTGAAAAGATGGGGTTACACATTTACACTTTTGAACATGATAATCTAGTTACGAATCCTTTAGGTCATAGTGTGGTGGTAAATAAAGTCTACAAGAATTGTTTGTTACAAATACAAGGGTATAAATATCCTTGTGATTTGATTGCATTACCTTTCTGCAAATTTGATGTGATTCTTTGTATGAATTGGCTATCTACATGTTATGGTATATCGTCATCTTAAAAGAATCACTCTTAGAATAGTTGACATTAATGAGATCACAGTTATTAGTGAAAGGTCAAATTTTCTCTCCAATATATCAGTGGTAGTAGCAAAAAGGTTTGTGTACCCTACTTGTGTTCTTGAAGCTAGAAAGAATGATTCTAAAATTCAAGATATATCAACTATATGTGACTTCCAGGATGTTTTTCTTAAGGAGTTGCCAAGGTTACCACCAGAAAGAGAAGTTGAATTTTCTATTGATGTAATACCTGCTACAGGACCAGTATCCATTGCACCATATCGGATGGCACCCACAGAACTTAAGGAATTGAAAATCCAGCTACAAGAACTTCTTGAGAAGGGTTTTATACACTGTAGTGTGTCTCCTTGGGTGTACATGTGTTATTTTTCAAGAAGAAAGATGGGTCTCTTAAGCTATGTGTGGATTATAGACAATTGAATAAAGTGATTATGAAGAATAAATATCCACTGCCTATAATAGATGAACTTTTTGATAAGCTTAAAGGTGCATGTGTTTTCTCTAAGATTGATCTGAAATTAGGATATTACCAGTTGAGAGTAAACGAAGCAGATTTCCTTAAGAAAGCTTTTAGAACAAGATATGGGCATTATGAATTTTTAGTGATGCCGTTTGGACTTACAAATGCTCCGACAACCTTTATGGATCTCATGAATCGTATTTTTCATCTTTACTTGGATCAATTCGTGGTAGTCTTCATTGATGATATCTTAGTTTATTTTAAGAACCGAGAAGAGCATAATGAGCATCTGAGAATATTTAGCAAACTTTAAAGGATAAACAACTTTATGCCAAGTTCAATAAATGTAAATTTTGACTTAATGAAGTTTCTTTCCTTGGTCATGTCATATTAGCAGATGGGATTAGAGTTGATCCTAAGAAGATAGAGGACATTCTAGAATCGAAGCCACCTAGGAATGCTATAGATTAAAAGTTTCTTATGCTATGTTTTGTTGGACGTGAAGTTTTTAATAGGATGGAATGGAATAGAATGTTATGGAATGGTTTATAATGAAATGGAACGTAAATATATGTAGTATTAGAAAATTATTATTTGGGAGGGATGGAAAGGTTTATAATGTAATATAGTGAAAAGTTGTTTGGATGAAGGATTTATAATGTAATATATTGTAAAGTTGTTTACCATTTTACATTTCATCCTAAACCCCCCAAATTGGAGGTTTTTCATTTTAACTGCTTAGGATGGAATGAAATGTCATATGAAACCCTCCTCTTCTATCCCATTCCATTCCATTCTATTATAAAACCCCCTCTCAAATGATAGAATAATATTACATTCCATTCCATTCCGTTATAAAACTCCCAACCAAATGTAGCCTTAGGTTTGGCAGGATACTATAGAAGATTTGTTAAGGGATTCTTTATAATCGCAGCACCTTTAACCAAGTTACTTCAATGAATGAAAAGTTTGTGTGGAGTGATAAATGTTAGGAAAGCTTTAAGAAACTAAAGGCCATGTTGATTTAAGCACCTATTCTTACACAACCTGTACCTAATAGAGACTTTGTGATTTACAATGATGCCTCACATAACGGGCTTGGATGTGTACTTACGTAAGAGGGAAAGGTAGTAGCTTATGCTTTTAGGCAACCTAAGCCTCATGAAAGGAACTACATGACCCATAATTTAAAGTTAGTAGCCATAGTCTTTGCTTTGAATATTTGGAGGCATTATTTATATGGAGAGAAATATTATATTTACACGGATCATAAAAGTCTTAAATATTTGCCTACAGAGAAAGAGTTGAACTTAAGGCAAAGAAGATGGATAGAGTTGATTAAAGATTATGACTGCATCATTGACTATCATTCAGGTAAAGCAAATGTAGTAGCCAACACTCTTAGCCAGAATTCATTATTATCTTTAAGAGCAATGAATACTACATTATCTGTAGCCAGTGATGGAACCATTGTCGATGAGTTGAGCTCAAACCAAACTTGTTATAGCAAGTCAAGGAAGCACAAAAGCAAGATGAAAAGCTAGTTACCATTCTTAAACAAATTCAGGATGGGAAGGATAGTGAATATACAATCAAAGAGGGTGGCTTCTTGTAATAAAAAGATAGAATCTGTGTCACTAATGATGATGAGCTAAAAAAGAACATTATGAAGGAAGCCTATAGCAGTTCATATGTTATGAACCCAGGAAGTACTAAAATGTACCAAGATTTGAAGACATATTATTAGTGGCCAGGTATGAAGAGAGGCATTGCAAATTACGTTGCTAAGTGTCTTACATGAAAACAAGTAAAAGTAGAACATCAAGTTCAATAAGGTTTACTTCAATCAATAGAAATACCCGAATGGAAATGAGATAGAATCGTAATGGATTTTGTGGCTAGTTTGCCATAAACTAGGAAGAAACATAATGTCATATGGGTGATTGTAGATAGATTGACCAAGTCAGCTCACTTTTTGCTTATCAAAACTGACTACCAACTCCTGAAGTATGCAGAATTGTATATTAGTAAGACAATGCGATTGGATGGAGTACCATCTTCCATCAGACTAGGATCCAAGATTCACTTCAAGATTTTGGAAGAAATCACATGAGGCCTTAGGTACTAAGCTAAATTTTAGTACAACTTTTCATACTCAAAAGGATAGACAATCAAAAAGAGTGATTCAGGTGCTAGAAGATATGCTTAGGAGTTGTGTTATCAATTTTAAAGGAAACTAGGATGAACACCTTCCATTGACTGAATTTGTATGCAATAATAACTATCAAGCAAGCATAGAGATGACATCGTATTAGGCTCTTTATGATAAATTTCAAGAACAAAATTTTTTTTAGAGGCGATGATTGTAATGTCCCAACTATATCAGTTTTATGAATAGTATTTTTTAGGTCATGAATAGTATATCTCAAGGTGAATAGTGACACACAAGACCTAAACTGCACTTTATTTTATTTGACATTGGATAGTATTACTCAAAGAGAACCCAATGATCAAATTTGAGGTCAAAACGAGTTCATTTTGAGGGTTTGACCAAGAGTTGAACAATGGTCAAAGCTTGACCCAAAAAGGGATGAAAGTCAAACCTGAAATAGATGATATTAATTAAGGTATTTATGTGGGGTTGATATTTTATTGGGATTAAATCCAACTAATGGATTAAAATTGAAAGTTAATTTTGGAACTTTTAGAAAAAAAACTATTAGCTTTAAGGGACCATATTGTATTATTTGCCACCTATCTATTCTCTTCTTCCCCAAAATTTGTTGAAAATTAGCTCTCCCTCTTTCTTCCCCACTTTCTTTAATTTTTCTTCCATTTTCAAGCCAACTTTCACGATCTTTAACCCATAAATCAACTATTAAAAACTAAATCATTAACCTAGGGTCTCTAAACTCACCATATCAACAAGAATCTTAGGAAAAAGATTAAAAAAGTAGATGGTTTTCTTGATTAATAGTACCTGAAATTAACAAGGTAAGTTAATGGAGTTTGGTTGTTCTAGTACATGATTTTAGTGTAGTTGCATGCATTAATAAATAAAATGCATGAAATTAAATTTTTATGCAATATTATGAAGATAAAGAAGAGAAATCGAAGTAGAGAGAGGTGGAAAGAGAAGGAATAAGGAATTAATGGTGAAATTGAAGTTTATTGAAGCTTAATTTGAAGAATTTGACATCAATTTGGTATGTGTTCAAGCAATTTATTTTTCCCTAAAAATTATATATTAAGTAATTTAGGATTCTTGAGATAAAATTGAGGGTTTATGAACTTGTTGTTAAAAATATTTAATTGGATACTAAATGAAGTAGTATATGTGATTAATTTGGATTTTAGACTTATAATTGTGTTTTCCTTAATTGACACACATTATTTTTGAATTTGGAAATTTGATACACATGTTATTTTGACTAATTGGTGAGATAAATATGTCTTGAATGTTATATGAACTAAATTAAAACAAAAAAATACATTAAAGAGTGACATTTGCTTTGATCGAATTTGGAATAGCTTGAATCGACTATTATAAGACTATATCATTAAATTTCAATAAAATTTTAATTAGAATTTCCCTTAGTAAAATAGATAGGAATTTGAGAAATGTGATAAGGTTGGCATACCAATTAGGGAGTTAACAGTACTGCGTCGTGATATATGTTATCGAACTGTATGGCTTTAAGAGCTCCGTTCTGATGTAAGATGTTTAATTTGTGTTATAGACTGCATAGCTTTCGAGAGCTCGGTCCCATAAGATATAGATATGCAAATGAACCATATGGTTCTAGGAACTTGATCCAATATTTTTAAAATCCTATTTATCTGGCTTGGCGATGAAATTATGTTAGAATTTACTTAGGACAATTACAGAAAATATATAAATGCATGACTAATGATTAAATAACATCAATTGGAAGTAGTAATTAATTGTAAATTAAATTGTAATATTTGTTGATCATTATGTTATTTGATATAAGTTATTATTATAGATAAATGCTTGAACTTCATAAAGTAATTTTAATGCCTAGTTATGTTTACAAACAAATAAAGATATTTATGTTTGAAAAATATTATATATTTGCATGTTATGGTTGAATGAATTGAATTGGATGATAAATGAAATTGCTTGAACACCACTAAACCTGTAGCTTAGTGCGTGGTTTCCTTTCTGCGCGTAGGTTTTTAAGAAAATTAGAAGAAAGTTATGGTGGATCTACTATAAAGACTAGAGTCATATAGAGGATTATGGAAGACTTTGAGGTGGATGTAATATAGAATTATATTTTGTTTTGGTTATGATATGTACACATAAAGAAATGAAGGATCTTATAGAATTATATTGTGAATTATATATGAAAGTTATGTACGAAATTTGGTTTAGATGAGTTGAAATGTATTAGAGGATGGGCACATGTATTGTAGTTGAGTAAAATGAATGAGAAGCGTATTAAAATTGCAGGTGGTTTTAAGTGAATATAGAGAATACTCTGTCAAAATTTTTATAAAGTGAATAGTATTTGCTAGAATAATGAGGTTTTAAATAGAAAATCTTGTAATTCGAAATTTTAGGTATTTAAGGATGTGGTAACATTAGGCAATCCTATTCCATTATCGGGTATGCGGTGTTACATTTATCATTTAAATCTAAACATGTATAAGATAAAGAATGCTTTCAAAGTATTTTGTCACTAAACTACAACCAATTGATTGGTTGTAGGGAATAAACTAACAACCATCTGCATTGGAAGAATATCAATTATAAGTGAAGAAGATTAAACAATAGGAATATGAAGAAACATTATCAAATAAAGTCCATGACTTGAGTTGAAATATAATTTCAAAGATTACGGATGTTGCCTTCTCAACATCATAGATAACATGTGCAGTCTTTAACCAGTTATGTACAGTAGAGATTTAATATTTATTATATGGATAAAATGACTTTTAAATTATAAACCAAAATTAGGCAAACAACTTGTCTAGGTTTTAAAAATATTCGATGGAAGATTCTTCATTTCAAAGTTCTTGTCATCCAAACCATAAGAACTATATGAAATTAGAAAGAAAGGTATAATTCAACTACTAAAGAAACTAGTGAAAAATCTAACAAGGAGTGAAATTATAGACATTACTATGGAAATAAATTCATCTACATGTATATTTTCCTCATTAAAATTTGAAATGAACATTATAAACGTAAATTTGTCAATTTTGTAAAGTTTTCCATAATAAATGACAGTATGAAGCAAGTCAACTAATATTTTTCATATCTACGTATTACTCCCAAATAAACCTTGATGCACTTCTCATATCAAAACTAAAATAAGGTCATTTTTAGGTTAACCATAATATAAGAGCAAACTAAGTATTAGTTGATAATAATTTATTATGCTAAATGCAAAGTTAAAAAACAATTCAAACAGTCAAGATTTTATCTCATACAGTAAATTCAGAAATGTCGATCACCATTTATCTAATAATTTTTTTTACTAAAATGTAGTAGAAAAAATTTAATTAGAACAAACAAGAGTTAGTATTCATATATGCCTAGTTACTTATTAATTCAACTAAGTAACTGGTCAAAAATTCATTAGTCATCAACTATAAAATTCACTCTTTTCTCTCTTAAGTTCCCTACCATAATGACACAAAATTTTATAATAAGCAACAACTATTAGCACTTTATACTTAACCAATTGCTTATTAATCTAAGTAAGCAGTTGTTTAGTACTTCGTCTATTATCAATTACAAAATTTTCACTTTTCTTTTCTTTACCTTTCCAACTATCATACACATATTTAGATGATGGGTCCTAAAAAAGCATAAGGTAATGACTTAGAAAATTTATAGCAAAGTTTCTATTTTCTTGTGATGTGATGGTTGAGTTGATGAGGCTATAAAGTATTATATTTTCTTCTTCAATTGTGATATATACTGAGAACTACCAAACAAAGGAGTTAAGAAAACAAAGTAGAAATTTGATAAAAGTCAACAAAGACTAGAGAAGAGAAGAAAATTGAAAGTGGAAATAAAGAAAGAAAAGAAGAAAGAAGACGTTATAAAGATTTCAGAAACTACTTAGGTAACCTTAAAGTTACTAAACTATAGAGTGAAGGTCATTTCTTCACGTAGAGCAACAAGCAAGGAGAAATTATTCATAAGAAAGAAATTGGATAGAGTCTTTGTAAATCATTACTGGATTGAAAAATTCCAAATGAGCAATGCTATCTATAATAATTGCCTAATTCTTGAACCATACCCCAATAGAAATTTATAACCTTTAGTCCATTCAAAAAAGAATTACACCTTTTTCGATTTTTACTTCTTTAGTAGATTTTTAAGGTTTTAGGAAGCTGTTGTTAGAGGTATGGGTTATCAATGCTATGATAATGAGTCCCAAAAGTTCCATAGGTAGCTAATGACTATCAAACCCGAACTCAATTAGTTAAAGGCAAGACCTCTACTACTGATAGTGATTTGTTACTAGTAAGGAAAAAGTTACATGAATGCCAAAAGGACTTTATGAGTCTCTAGGTGACTATCATATGATGTAGAAGGAAAAATTGGCTTTTAGATCTTATGTCCAAGTTTGAGGCTCATTGCTCACTTTTAAAACAAAAATCAAGGGTCCTTTAGCTGAATCATAGAGATAACAACTCTACCTTTTTTTTTTACATGTCCATCTTATCTAGGAGGAATTTAAACACCATTTCTTTCTTGAGACTAATAAGGGAGTCAAGATTACTAACCATTCTGAATTGCTAAATCATGCTTTGAGTTTTTTCAAAACTCAATTTGGTTCAAGTATGATGGAATCCTTAATATCACTTTCCTCTTTCATTCCTAGGCTGATCTCTGAGGACAAAGAAGAGTTTTTGACAATGCCTTTCACCACAACTAATATAAAAGAAGCTTTTTTGATATGAACCGTAACAGGGCTCAAAACTAATTGGGTTTAATGCCAAGTTCTTCCAAAGAAACTGGGATGATATAAACCCTTTTTTTTAGTACCATACTTGAGTTATTTATAAACTCCAAAAAGCTTAAAGTATAAAATAAAACTCATCCATGTCTGCTCCCTAATCCCACATTCCCAATTCTCTAAGAGATTTTAATCTATAGCTTATTGTAATGTCTTCTATAAGACTATTTCTAAGCTAATAATTATGAGATTGAAGAGTGTTCTACCTTCCATCAACAATTACAAAAAACTTTTTTTATTCAATGGAGATCTATAAATGATAATGTTCTTCCTGTCTAGGAGTTTCTAAAAAAATATCAAGTAAAAGGCTTCGGTAATAATTGTACCATTAAGATTGATTTCAATAAGGCCTTTGATAGAGTAAAATGTGATTTATCATTGAAACCCTCCAGGATTTTAGCTTTCCAATATTATTCATATTGGATTAAGGAGTGTATCTCCTTACCTTCTTACAACATCCTGATTAATATGAAAGCCTCTCCATTATTCAAAGGGAATAGGGGTATAAGCAAGGGGATCCATTATCCTCTCACGTGTTTACTCTTTGCATTAATATCCTCTCAATATTTTTACGCTATAACATTGAAAGGAAGGAAAACTTTAGCTTCCATAGTAAATGTATATTTATAAACATTTGTTATCTTTCCTTTGTTAATGACCTCCTGTGTAATAGTAAAGTAGATCTCAACTCTCTGTCTTGCTTTTTTTCTCCCTGACTACCTTTGAGTAGCTCTCTAAAATGATTATTAATAAAGGTAAAAGCTTACTAACCTTGTATGCTTACCATCTTTCATCAACTTTGTCTACTATTACTAAATTGTCTATAAAGTCTCCTAATTTTTCCTATTTGGGATTACCTATCACTTCAAGAATACTCTCCTACCAAGATTGCCAACCACTTTATAGCCTGGTTAGGAGAAGAATTGGCTACTGGTGCAATAAACACCTCTCTTATACAGGCAGATTCCATCATGCCCTCTTAGTCCTTTGCAACTTGCATATTATATTTCACATCTTTTCTTACCTAAAAAGATGGTCAAAGACATTAAGAAATTGCTCAAAATTTTCTAGCATGGATGACAATAGGAAACTTATTACTAAGGTCAACTAGAATAGAGTATGTTTATCAAAGTCTCATGGAATGTTCATAATTCGATCAATATCTATAACGAACAAAATTATGTTTGCTAAAAAAAATTGTAGATTCTTGTCTGATCTAAATTCATTATGGATTAAGTAGATGCATGGAAATTATTTGAGAAATATGATTATGTGGAGCTTTAAAACATGATATGATACTTATTGGTCCCTTTTGCATATGCTCAAAGTAAGGAATACACTTCAAAATGTCATTAAGTTCTGGGTAAGAAATGGTGGATTTTCTTGGCTCTGGTATTATAATTAGAGTGAAGTAAGGACTTTATATCCTCATCCTTCTTACAAAAGTGTCAAATATTCTTTCCCAAATAATGCTAAGGTCAAACTTTTAATTAGAGGAAATGATTAGTGTTACTCCAATAGAGGTAGTTCATTCATCAAGGATCCTACTCCCCCCATAAGCTTTGTGCAGGTAATGAAGATTGACTTATATAGTTCTTACACCCTTCAGGATCATATACGGAGAAATCTTTTCAATAATTATTTGGCTACCTATCCTCTAGTATGAGTTGGAGTAAGATGGTTTGGAATAAATTCTAGCTTCCTAAAGTATCATTAGTGTTGTGGCTTGCCATTCTTAATAAATTTAGTATAAGGGGCATACTTTATGCATACATGACTTAACATAAATTGTTGCTTATGTAATCAGTATCTAGAATCTTTGAGTCATCTATACTTTAATTTCCATTACTCCAAAGAAATTTGGCTAAATATTCAACAAATTTGTGGTGCCTTCTATAGAGAATATGACTGGGATGAGATAATCAGATGAACATGTAATCTTAATACTATGTCTAAGGTTATACAATGCACTTAATTTAGTATGAGAGAAATGTTATAAAGTGCACTGATGATTTCCTTAGGTTATACAGTGCACTTAATCTAGTATGAGAGAAATGTTAATACTATTTTGCTACATTCAACTTGAGATTAATGCCTTCAGATAGAAGTTACTTTCATGGAAAAGAGAACTTATCCTCACAAGGGGAAGTTAACTCAACCTATTTGCTCACCTTAAGTTCAATCTCAATATATAACTCTCATCTAAAGATGTTTAACTCTAGATCATATAGGGGTAACTATTTTTTTAAAGATATTTCGGCACTCCTACTCATCTAGTTTCCCTTTGCTTTACCTACCTTAGATCTATAGTTTAAATTTTAGCTTTGTCCATTAATTAGATCTAGGGGTTTAAGCTTTTATGTAGTATTGTTTGGTTATATCAGACTTGGAATGACTTTGCCTTTGGTTTTGAAATATATATGTTTGTTTTTTAAAAACAGAAAAGAAGATAAGAAATGTTTAGCATCTAATTGTCAAAACTTGTAAAAACACAAAATTTATGTTTTTCTAATAACTTTACGGTTTTCTTATTTTTAAAAATAACCACAACTTTTATGATCAAACATTTGTTAACAAGTTGCTTTTGTATTTTTGAGAATGAGAAGGAAAATATACAATTAAACTGGCCCTAAGTTAATATACGTAGAGATTAATTAAGAAGCAAAATAACACTATTGAAGTCAATTTGATAAGCAAAAGCAAAAGGAAAAGCAAAAAATTAGGACTTTAGGTGTGGAAGTTAACTTTGAAAATATGTCTCTCTATATTGGGCTCATATCCAGCTAGAATGATCCTATTTACATTTGAATTCATTGTTGGTTTAGGTCTTATTTTATTTTTCTTTATATGATTGCAAGTCGACTTTCTTTCTTTGTAATCTGTACAACTAAATCCATCTTTTTTAAAAAATAAAATGTTAAAGTAATCTATCTTTATGATTTCTTATAACATGGTTAAACTAATTTATCAAGAATTGAGATTGTCGCTAAAATTTGTTGGGTCACAAAGAAAATAATTTAGTGACATGTCATTTTTTTTCTAGGTTTAGGATTAGTTCTTTTCTCCGTGTTTTGTTTCCATTTTTATTGATGAGACGACAAGCTATAATGATTGGTAGGCTTGTAATACATAATGGGACTTTAGTTACGTATCTCAGATCGAATGTGAAAGGGAAATAAATGAAAAATGCAAAAAATACCTGATTTTAGTTCCATAATTTCAAACAAGCTTTCCGAAGCTAAAACGAGCGCGAATCCATCTCCGTCTTCACAGGATCTGCTCACCGAAATGTGGTCAACATCTTTCTACAATTTTCTCAAAACATAAGCTCTCTTAATAGGTTAGAGAATCCTTATGCTTACCAATGACATGAGTAACTGCAGGAGACCTTAACTTTTATATATAGCTTCCATATTATGCTTTTCCATCACAGGCCCGATATGGGTCTAGTCCACACTGATCGGGATCCATTTTTCTCCCAAAAAATTTGACCCATTGACTTAGATCATTTATTGGGCCACTTTATTGTCTTTATCTGTATCAAATTACATAACTTAACTGATAAGTTATTTAAAAATCGAAAAATACAATTAAATGTTGTCCAACTTTATGAGAAAAGTCAAAATTATCCAACATTCTCCCCCTTAGACAACACTTAATTGTAATGTTAACTCAAGTTGAAACAGTTTAAAAAACTCGGTTAAACTACACTACTGTATTAGTTAACTAAGTTTAAAAATAAAACATTTGATCTAAAGATAACAAAAGTCCATCATTTCGTCCTACAAGGCTTTCGATACCAAAAAGTATCAAATACATATGTCATGTGTGACACAGATCCAATACAATCATGCATATCTAATACCTTACTAACATGAATGGGAAAATGTAGAGTGACAAACTAAGATGATAATTGTATGATCTAAACTAGATTATCTTCCTTTGTAGGTCTCGATTTCTTCAAACTTTATGCTAAATTGCATATGTTAAATTGCATTGGAGAAATCATGTTTTCTCTTACCGAATGCTAAACAACATTATAGAAAACTTGTTTCCTCTCACCAAATGTTAAACTACATCAGAGAAACCTTTATGCTCTCTAATTGAATGCTAAACTGCATTAAATAAGCTTTATAGGATTAAAACTTATATCCTCCTATGTCATATCAAAATTTATAGATATCCGTTTAAAACTGTATTTGTCTAAATGACATAGGATCAAGGTCAGTCTGTATATATGCCCAATGACCTTTAAATGCTTAAGATCGACATAAATCTTAAGACTTTTACACGTATTATGATTATAATAACTCGTATTACTAAGTATAAACGACGATCATCTTTATTGATGAACCACCATACTATTATAATACATCAAATGTATAAATGTATATAGAGCAAACATAACGATCCCCTAACTAACAGTATCTAATGACTTCAAAACACCCATACTGTATGCTTGTCTTCTAAACACAAGTGGGCGAAGTCCTTTAGTTAAAGGATTGACTTACAATTCCTCAATTCTTAAATGCTCTAAACCTTAATGTCACCTTTTCATATCAACTCCTTTATGGTCAAATACTTGACCTCTAAATGCTAAAACTTATCACAGTATAACCCTAGCCTCTTGAATCAACTACAAACAACTTAGAAATCAAGTTTCTGAGCTAAATGCCTGTGAAGTAGCCCCAGTATGCACTCTACATGCATGGTCAAGGAAGTCACTTGTGTCTACTTGACACTCTTTCATGAAATTGTACCATCTGCAAACAAAAAAATGCAACCTTAAGTGGACTTTTGTTTATCTGGACACATAACTAAAATCTGAATCTGAGTTCCTGATCGCGGCTCGTCGTTCGATCCTAAGATCGATCCTTGGAAACCGGTCAAAAATAATTATACCAAGGATTGCAGCATAGGATGCAACCTCGGGTCGTCTCACTTCTTGGAACCTAATGAAATGGACCTAAGCT
>JANZLC010000005.1:11990681-12012660 GCA_026413385.1 Erythroxylum gracilipes | reverse complement strand
GAATCTTGGGACAAGTAAGTATGTATAAGATGTTTTGAGATTTGCATGAGGATGCATTGCCGAATAGGGAAATTATAATGCTTTGTTTGCATAAGGTTGATTAAAGATGAAAGAAATGAAAAAGAAAAATATGGAATGGTTTGTGTAAAGAGAAAAAAAATCATATCGGGATTTTCGGATTAGTCTTAGGGTTTCCAACGTGTCACTATAGGCTTTTCGAAGATATTTGTTGGCGGATGTCGGACATTTGTTTCAGTTAGATTCTGAGTTCGATTTTGTGCGTTTGTCGATTCGATTCGATTTGCTTCCGTTTCGTTTCGCTTCGAATCCGATAAGAAATCCGTTCTTTCGATTCGTGCTTTCAGATTTTTCGTTTACGTTTTTCGTTTTCGTATCCATTTTTCAGTTGGGGTCCGGTTCTCAAGATCAGGTCCCAACAATACAACATTCAATAACATTGGTTTTGACCCTCTTTGGAAGATTTGGACTTGGTGTAATAAATTAATTAATTTTATATCATTAAAAATCAAAGTGTACTTTAATATATTTATAAAATACAATAGACAGATTGTCATTCCATAATAAAGAATTGCTTTATAAACCATAACATCTTTCAGAAATTAAATTAAAATTGCAATTTACTGTAATTTTCAATAAAGAAATATGATACTTTATAAATATAGGCGAATTATGTGTGTGTGTGTGTGTATATATATATATATATATTGAAAATTTGACAAATAGTATTCTTTATTTCTCTTCCTTTAAAATTGTGAATACGGGTTGCATTGGAAGGAGCATGCCCATTAGGAAGGTATCATCCTTCCTCTCACTAACTTGTGCAACAAACTCCTATTACTAGCAAACCATTCGACGAATTGCTTTAAATTAATTGCCCCTTTGCCAATTTATGAAGTACCTTTTCATAGTGACCAAAATGAAAATAATATACCTAAATTAGCAATTTCAATTCAATATTGCTAGATGAGAGAAAAGAGTTCACAAACATTGAAGCAAGAGGTTGTGAGCCGTTTATAATAATCTCAATGTTTTGCAAACTTGATTTAGGGATACGAAATTTGGGAGTATCTTATGCTATTTTGTCCTTTAGTTTGCCTCAGAAAACAGATCTTGAGTCGGAGTCGACAAGAAAATACCCAAGTTTTCATTTATACATTTTTTTGTCTCCTTTGACTGATGTACATTCAATTGTCTTTGAAGGAAAAAAGAAAGGAAAGTAGTAGAAACACTTCATATAATTATACAACTCAATGTTAGACGATTTCAAATCACAGTTCAGATGAATCCTTACTTGAAAGATATAAAAGAAATTGTATATAAAGCCAAAAAAGGCAGAATGAGCTAGCTAGCTATAGGGCAGGCGGTCATTAATAATGCCACTAAAATCATCAACAGATGAGATCAAAGCAGCATGGGGGTCCAATATAGTTACTTAAATAATGATTGTCATGCATGTTATTGTTAGGTCATCAAACTTGGGCTGAGATTATTTTGTATATATATAATATATACTATATATATACTAAGGACGAGTTCATGACGACCACGCAGTTAATCCACACCGTCCATTTCATCTGACAGTCAAATAACGTTACACTCTCTCGAATGTTCTCTGTCATTCTTCTTTAACGATCTCCCTCTCTCAAACCTAGCCTCTGCTGCAACGCCGCCTTCGGTCCCTACCATTATCATATGATGGATCTTTCTTTCTCCCTGTCTCTCCTCCGGCGCCTTCATGGGTCACCCCTAAAAGGTTGTGGCTTTCCCCTCTTTTTTATTTAACCTAAATCTTTGCTTAACCTCTCGACAACCACCGTCACCACCTCCGGCGTGTAATCGGACCCACCATGGCTAAGATCTCATCGGAGGAAGCCCCTCCGGCGCCTTCATGGGTCACCTCTAAAAGGTTGTTGCTTTCCCCTCCTTTTTATTTTTATTTGCCTGATTGATCTTTTGCTTTAAGTTGGAGAAAACAAAATATTATAATGGGGTTTCATTTTTATTCGTGCTTCTCTTGTCCTGTTGCGTTCGTAGCCGTAATTTGGACCCAAGTCAAGAAACTTCGTCGGTCACAACAGACAAGCGCATTTCAATTCATCACTGGAGACCACAAATCTTCTATTTCTCATTTTCCTGAATCATCATCAAATGGGTTGAAGTGTGAGCTCTTTCCTCAAGCTCTAGAATCGGTAAAATTCCAATAGCGCCTACTACTTCGCCACAGCCTTCCTTGAACCCCTCAATCTCTCTTATATAATTGTTGCTACCGGATGAGTGATTAGTGTTTGCTGTTTTTTTTTAATTGTTAATAAGGTTTAAGGTGCAGTTATGCGTTCATGCTGATCCTATGATCTCTTCTTTGGGTATCCGAATATAGGTTTGTTTTCTTGTTCATTTGCTCTTTCTTTCTTTCTTTTTTTTTCCTTCTGCGAGCTAAAATCATAACACATGATCAGTTTGTGATACTATTGCATTTCACATTCTTTCCAAGTTTTGGGTTAGTGTTAGACGATAACTGATATGCGATGGATTTATATTCTTGTTCTTTTCTTTTTAATTTGGACGCACTGAACTTGTGATTTGAAGATGTATGGCCATCAATTGGCGTGAGATATTTCTATTTGGTTAAAATGCATGTAAAATGTTGTTGCCTAGACCTTTCTTATGTCTTCTTTTTCCCTTTTGTTTTGATACTTCCAAATTGAACAGGTTGAGAAAAAGAGTACATACTTGATATTAAAACATTGGTACATAGAAGTTGTCCTAGGACATTTCAATGTTAATTGTAAGGGGTTATCTATTACTTTGTGAGGTTCTTCGTACAAAAAGTTATTCAGCCAAATGTGACTCAACGGCTAAGAGTTCAGTTAGAGAGTGCACCAGTTATAATTAGTATCGAATGTACTTGTATGCACTTACTCATATGTGTTGTTATTTCCTCACTTTGATGTGTATTAGGTCTCTAAACTGTTCTTTTCACTTACTTTTGTTTTTTTTACCTTTTCTTCTACTCCATAGTGATTTGTTGTTTTTTCTTTTTGTGCAAGTATGTTGTGCTAAAATGTAGTTTTTTTTCTGTCACATCAATCTTGTTTAAAAATGCTCTTATTTATGGCAGTGAATGGGTTATGGCTGATTCATTACTGTTATCTGGCGATAAAAGGGAGAACAAGCTATGGAAAGGGATATTTGCTTTGGTTGGAATAATGAGCACTCTTGCTATCTATGGTGTTCTACAGGTAATTTAGTTACATTTATAGACTTATATTGGACAGCATTTCTTCATCTGTGTATGGCAAAATCAATTATTGTATACTGTCGTACAAACGTATTATAGGGATTACAAGATATTTCTAGAGATAAAATTACATACTCTAATATAATGGCAACAATCACATGCATTACATACTCATGTGACATGTGTAACATATTTCTGCATGATATGTGTGGATATGAATGTAGATATGTTTCTGAATAATGAAAACAAGTCAGATTGATTAGGGCAGTTCCATTTTTCATTTTAATGGAACATCAAGCATTTTGATGCTTAATTATAGAGGAAGCTGTGCTGGACATGGACTAATCTTGTATTTGTTATGGATCAAAGGGTTTTAGCCTCAATCAGTAGAAATGCCTTCAGCTCATTAATCATCTCATTTTTGGATGGTAATGGAAGATTAGTTGTTAATATATGAGGAGAATAATGATTTTGCATTTAGGTTCTCTTTGTTGTGAGAACACATTTCTTTTGAAAATATTGTGAGAACACATTTCTATGCATCTAATATTCATGTATGTGCTAATTAATATGATGTTTTCTTTTTCTTTTTTTCATCCTACTCATGGCTTGAATATATTCAGGAGGAGTTCACTTGAAAGTTCTCTTTTTGTAGGAAAAGATAATGAGAGTGCCATATGGAGCAAAGAAAGAATACTTTACGTTGTCCTTAATGTCTCGTCCATATCGGCAGGGATCTCGAGCTTTACGTCCAGGTGCATCTGGGTTCTTTAGTCCTTCAGTTCCAAGTCTAGGGAATAGGATTAAGCCTTCGGTAGGCTTTCCTGGATCTGGGTTTTGTTCCATTGATGGAATCTCCAAGAGGGTGTTGTGCTCCAGCACTTTCGGTCCCATACTTGTTCCTGATGACAAGTTAGTTGTTGATGCTATTTTCAAATCCTAGATTTTTCCTGCTCTCTCTCTCTGTCTCTCTCTTTTTTTGGAATTATGAGTAATTGTTTTTGCGTCATTTTCATATTGTGGGGTGCACAAACGCAAAGATTATTGCAAAATTTCGATATTGGAGGAGAGCGGGAGAGAATGCCAGAGCCCATCATTCGTTCTTTTGGAATTCTTAAGAAATGCGCTACCAAGGTTGGTTTTATTCTTCTAACTTCTGTCAATTTGATGATTTGTGGGTGGCGTAAGTCTGTTGGGTATTGAGTTTGTTGTTATTGCTGCAGGTGAACATGGAATACGGTCTTGATCCATCCATTGGGAAAGTGGTAATGCAAGCTGCTGATGAAGTGGCTGAAGGGAAGCTAAATGATCACTTCCCACTTGTTATATGGCAGACCGGTAGTGGTACTCAGTCCAATATGAATGCCAACGAGGTCATCCCCTGTTGATTGCTATTTGAGCTTGTTGCTTCATGTACTGGTTCAGGAAGAGTGTCCTAGTTGTAATTTAAAATTGGCACAAATCTTCTAACTTTTCGTATCGATGTTATTTCATACTCTTCAGAAAAGAAAGTAGAGGAAAATACACACATATAAATATATGTATGTATATATTATGATTTTATCCTCTATGTCATGGATTTTCCAATTCATTGCTAATAGAGCAGTTGAGATCCTTGGACATAAGCGTGGTGAAAAGTTTTTACACCCAAATGACCATGTAAACAGATCAGTCTTCTAATGACACATTCCCAATTGTAAGCATGATATGTATTTTAAGTTATTTTTAAATAAATAAAGTCGTGTCTTACATTCTTACCTCATGACAGTCCACTGTCTCTGAATAATCCATTCTCAAGAGTAAAATTGAGTGCATCTTAAATAAATATTATGCAGAACTCAAATGAAACCATCTATATGAAGTATTTGATCCCTTTTCCTCTTGCTTTGCAGGTGATGCACATCGCAGCTGCAGCTGAAATAAATTCGAGATTACTACCAAAGTTGAAAATTTTGCAAAATACACTCCATGCTAAGGTTCAAACCTCATTGGCTGAAGTACCAATAGATACATCTACTGCTTTCTACTGTATATATTTTATCTTGACTTCTTTTCATTCTGTGCGTATGGATCTAGCATTTCCACTGTATGGTTGAGTGTAGCATGTCTTTGTTGTTTATAGTATTATCTTAATGCCACGATATTGTTGCTAAATCTGCAACTGTATGAGATATCTACATTGTTTAGTAGTGATCACGTGCATGAAATTTGGCACTTGATAACTTCTCTTTTATAAATCTTTAATTTTTTTTATTTGTGATTGGGTGCAGATACTTTCAAATGCCGAAGTTAATTTACACATTAATTTATAGTTGTAGCAATTTGAAACATTTGATAGTTTAATCCAGTTGAACTTTACTAGGCACGTCCTTTCATCTTCATTATTGTTCTTTTCAAGAATTGTGTTTTTACTTTTTACTCTTATGCATCTCTTTTGAAGGACAAATTTGTAGTTGCATCTCTTTCTTTGTTGAAAGCAATGATCTTTCACTTATCCATGTAGTGTTTTGGCCAAGGTCTTTGTAGGTTCATAAGTTTACCGGATCTGTTTTAGTCTACATCTTTAGTTTTATGCTTATGTGCATATTCTTGCCTTGGTTGCTAGGAATGATAATAATCCTGTTGCTCTATACAGTCTATTGAGTTCAAGGATATTGTCAAAATTGGCCGTACTCACACCCAAGACGCTACACCTTTGACGTTGGGGCAAGAATTTAGTGGCTATACCACACAAGTCAGTTGTCTTTCCTATAAGGTTTTCTCAAAATTTCCTCTCCATTTATGTCTTTTCACTGATTCAAAAATCATTTCCCTTGTTTGCAGGTCAAATATGGGGTTGATCGAATCATCTGGACTCTACCCCGGCTTTATCAGGTGGACAAACACCAAATTTTATGCTATGGTCTTCTTTGTTTGATCCTTTCTTTTTCTGAAACATATTTCTAATATATGTTGTTGCTTATGCAGCTTGCACAAGGTGGAACTGCTGTGGGAACTGGATTGAACACAAAGAAAGGGTATCTATGGCTTTCATAAAGCCGCACTCACATAGATTCTGTTTTGGTATCTTATGTAATTTGACATTTTCCAAAGGCTTGAAGTACTAATTTTGTGTCTGTGTTGAGTAAAGTTCCAACCACAAAACCTAACCAAATTGATAATTGAAAAAGTTTGTTTTATATGATGTCCACTTTAATAGGCTTTTATACTTATCTGGCATCATAGAATCAGTTTTTTTTAATGCTGACATGAAATAATTGTTACAGTAATTTTGAGTATATGGTGGGATGAATGCATTTTTCTTTTCTGGATCCTACACCAAAGAAAGAAAGGAAAAGGTGCATGTAAATATTGTTTGCTTAGGAACAGAAGCAAAAAGAAAAGTGAAAACGTTGAGATACATTTTTTTTTTGTGTCACTTGCTGGTTGACAAGTGCTTATTTTGTTAGAACATACTTAGATGCCTAAAAATTCTTGCTCTTTTTCATTGAAGTACAGAAGGTTCTTAGGCTTGTGGGTTGGCAGATGCAATTTTCTGTGCATTAACATGGACATGCCTGCACAAATGACCCAGAGGGCGTTACAGTCTAGTTCATAAACCTCCTGTCCAATCAATTTTGTTCCTTTAAATAGATACATCAAAAATTTTGAACCGTCAAAACTATGTGAAATGTAATTTGACTGATGCCTATCTAAATATTTCTGTTCGTTAACAGTTATTGACATTTTGCATTTCATCCAGTTTTGATGAAAAGATAGCTGCAGCGGTGGCTGATGAAACAAACCTACCATTTGTTACAGCAGAAAACAAGTTTGAGGCTTTGGCAAGTTTTTGTCATCTCCATTCCTTTGCTTTTATTTTTTATCTTCCTATTTCATTAATGTCATCAAATGTTACTTTTTGCTTCTATGATTTCAATCAATCAATGATCATTTCATTCTATCAGCCAATACTAAATTCATGTTCCGAGTTCAAATCTAACATGATTCATCTTCTCCAGGCTGCACATGATGCTTGTGTTCATGCCAGTGGAGCACTCAACACTGTTGCTGTTTCTTTGATGAAGATTGCCAATGACATACGCTTCTTAGGAAGGTAGATATGCTTGCTCTATAATTCTATTCTGATGTTCTTTATGTATTTTATTACTTGAGTTTGGAGTTTACACTGTTCTTTTTTGCTCAGTGGTCCAAGATGTGGCCTTGGTGAACTCATTCTTCCTGAAAATGAACCAGGCAGCAGTATCATGCCAGTAAATTTTTTATCCTGTCTTTTTCGCTTATGAACCAAAAATTTGTGGGTCACAGGACTAACATTATTGCTGTGCGATCTGATTTTTCCTTTTTAGGGAAAGGTTAATCCAACCCAGTGTGAAGCTCTTACAATGGTTTGCGCTCAGGTAACTTTTCATGTATTTGACTTTGCTCCTTTTAGGATCAATGGATCACTAAACCAGCACCAACAGTTTATATATGTGCATGATTGATTATATTTTTCTATGGAAAACTCACTTTATTTTGGAACTCTGAACTCAGAATGGTACTTTCTTGCAAGAAAAAGGAAAAAAAGTTTAAAATTTCTCTTCAATTTGCAGGTTATGGGAAATCATGTTGGCATTGCAGTGGGTGGATCAAATGGCCACTTTGAGCTAAATGTGTTCAAACCAATGATTGCTAGTAATCTCCTCCATGTAAGTCATATTTCCATGGAGTTCTATTTTGTGTATAAATAGTTTCAGGGAATAAGTCTAGCTTGGTATTATACAAGTGTTCTAAACTAGATACAAATTATACAGTAGGAGAAAACCCTAATTGATATGATTGTTTTTGTGCAGAGCTGTCTTTATGGCTATTTTACTTTCCAGAGTTTTTAAGAGGGGATTTAAGTTTCAATTTTGTGAATGCTGTGATGACATTCAGTTAAAGAAGACAATCATAAAAGTAATAATTAAATCAGGTTTCACAATATTCATATTCTTTTAATTTGTCTTTGGAACCAAGGTTAATAATGACATTGCCTCTTGGATGCATCTTTAGTAACAGAATCATAAATATCATATCTGGGACCTGAATATAAGATGACAAATAAATTTAATCTCTATTGACCTATTTATATTATCTTATCTTCCTGTATTATTTACTGTATGCTCTGCAGTCAGTGACCTGCATCTGACTCATTTGATCATGAGTGAGAACTTATGTGCTTCTCCACTAATATTGTTCCTTTAACTCATTGGTGCAGTCAATAAGATTACTTGGGGATGCATCTACCTCCTTTGAGAAAAACTGTGTGAGAGGAATTCAAGCTAACAGAGAAAGAATTTCAAAATTGCTACATGAGGTCAGTTCACTTTAGACATAATGCTTTAGTTTATACATTTGTCCTTTAGATCCTCAACTGATTATCAAGTGCTCTACTTGCAGTCGCTAATGCTTGTCACGTCATTGAACCCTGTGAGTTTCTGCTCTCTTATTTCACCTTGAAATTCTTTTTGATTTGGGTGTTTCTCATACATTTACTTTTTAAACCACGTTTTCCAGAAAATTGGTTACGACAATGCTGCAGCAGTTGCCAAGACAGCCCACAAGGAAGGAACTACTCTGAAGGTGATGAGTTCTTTTGAGTATATTTTCCTTATTACGGTTTTTCGGATCAGTATCTTTATTTTAGCATTCCAACTGGCGGCAATAACTGGCTATATTAGGGAAGTGGTTTTCCAAGGGCTCTAGAATTATTTAGGCATCTGGCAACTTTGCTGAATTATTCTTTTCTACGAACTTTGTAGGATGCTGCACTTAAACTTGGAGTGCTAAACAGTGAAGAATTTGATAGCCTCGTGGTGCCTGAAAAAATGCTTGGTCCATCTGACTGACCTGCAATCTAGTTCTTGAGATTTTAGCATCAAGCAGCGGGTAATTGTTCATTTCGGTAACATATGAAATCATTGCAGGATTCAATCTTTCAAACGATATTCTTTTAGATGTTTTCGACACCATTCAGCAACTCTTTATCTTAAAAATATAAGTGGCTGTTATTTGGTTAATAATGGAAAGCCTCACTAATTTTTTTAGCAAACGATTGACTCAACTGGAAAAGGTTATAGTGCACCCTGGTGAAACAAATAATAATCTTTTTATTTTGATAGTATTTAACGTTATTATGTATTGGCCAAAGATGTTTTCTATGTTTGTAGTTTATGTTTTGTTCCAGCATTTATTTGCTTTATTCTTGTATCCGCTGAGACGGACGTCAGTCTTTTGATGGCAATGAAGCAATCAATCATTACTTGATGAAGGTACGATGCGTTATTAGCTCAACTGCTGCATTGGTGCCACTCTTCTAACAAATCTGAAACCACACAAAATAATTCGATCTTAACCAAATTTTGACAATGAGAAGATCAAAAGGAAAGGAAGATCTGCTGCTGTTTTTCATCTCTCTCATTTCAGCAGAAAAATTTACGTGGCCATTTGTATCATTTCAAAGATCCTGTCAATACCCTTTTACAAGGCTCAACTCATCTAATGGATGATGACATGTATTCTCAAAGAACAAAAAAACTACATTACCCTATTAGATTTTGATCAAGATTTCCTGTGTCCCTCACCCTCAGTGAGGAGAGAGGCCTCGAACTGGGTTATCTGGGAGAAGCATTTCATTATTGGGTTATTCGTTTGTTAAGTTTTTCAAGTACATTCTCCAAAAAAAAAAGTTTTTCAAGTACGATCAATTGTCCATGATATGGTGGCTTCATAGTTTCCAAGTTTTGAGACTCCAAATACTTAGGTGGATTTAGATTATCTGACATGGGATCTCCCAATTTATTTAGTAATTTGATTTGATAATGATGTCAAATCTCATTAAAATATAAAAAGAAGAATTAACTATATATTTATATTAGACTCATTTAACTTTTATTTTAATTATTTTTATTTTTAAAAAAATTACCATTAATCATTATGATATTATTTAACCATCGTGTCCTTCAACATCTAATCAGCACAATCATCAACACATATATTTAACACAGATTCATGTTGTAAGTTAAGCGTGAATAACACCCTCTTAAAACAGGGTATGTCACAAATTTCACTCTTCATACCATCCAGGCCTTTCAACAGAGACCGGCTACAAATATTATGATGATATGAAATGAACAAACCCTAGATCTATAAAGATCAGCTATCGTAAAACTTGGAACTACATTGCTATTCAAGACAAGACTTTTCTGTTGCTAACTGGTTAGGTTATAGTCTTCACAAGCAGCAAGAAACAGGGCAATTAGATCCTACTGACCACCCTGTACGACCTCTTTTTGTGCTGTCGGTATTTTGTCATTGCTTATATTTTGATCATTTCTGCTAGCCCTAAGATCTTCATTTCCAGGAAGTTCTCCAAGCCTTTCCTGCAAGGGAAGATCAAAAATGTATCAGGGTTTTTTTTTGGTTTATTAACGTACCATTCAATTTGCATTCTTTGGCATAATTAACATTGCACTGAAATAGGAACGTAAAACAGCATCCCATTGCTGGGGGGGCAGCAGGAATCAACAAGGTCAATATTCACACAGTTGCACAACTGCATTGCAATAAAAGTAGAGTCTGCCTTTTTAGTGTAAGTAATCCTTCATGATCAATCCACAAATTCTTAAAAGTTCACTTTGAACATCCATTTTCCAAGTACAGTTATCCAAGGAAAGGAATTGCTCCTCAATAAACAAAAAAAATTCAAGCTATGCTATTAAAGAATCTATATGAAGCCAAATCTGGAAATACATTCAGTGCCCCATGAATGTATAAAGCACATCAAGCAGATGAATGCTGGCTGGCAAAGAAATAAATTAAATTCAAGAACAAACCAATGCCAGAATGTTACCTTAAGGGAAGCATTCTCTGCAAGAAGCTGCTCATACTGGCTCTTGATTCGATTTACTTCTGATCTTAGATTGGCATTTTCTTCTTTTAAGATTTCAGCACGCTGGGCCAGCTCATCACATTCAGCCTGGTAAAAGTAAACATTAGCAAATGATTTTAAAGCAAAGGCACTAAAAAACATCTCTAGGCAAGATTATGAACATCAAGTATTCATTTACCTGCTTACGCAACCTGGAACGACGAGCAGATTCTCTATTTGATTGTTTCCTTCTTTGTCTCTTGAGCTCTCTTTCATCCTAATCCACAAAATTAGGACATGCAATCATATTTAGCCACAGATACAACAACAACAACACCCAGTATAAATCCTGCTGATATGGAAGGTTTGGAGAGGTTCAATAATACACAGTCCTATCCTTAACTAGTAGAGAGGCATATTTAGCCACGGATATATTAGTTAAATTGCAGCATGCCAAACAGCTCTAGTTCATATAGTGCCCAAATACTATTTTGAGGTTATGGACGCATAAAAATTCCATTTTCTCCCTTTCAAAAACAAATTCCTAAATGAAACTTTGCAAAATTAGTCAGTAATTTTTGGTGCTACCATTAATTTAGCACCTAAACACTGCAGAATTTACTAACAACAAAATTGCCCACAAAACAGAGCAGGATTACAAGAACCATTCTTGAACAAAACAAAATGGAAAATTGATTTGCAAATTTCATCAACATATACAGAACAAAACAGTTAGTTCTGCTTTCACACTGTTATTTCTCAATAGAAAATTGTTACAATCTTGAACATAAAAAAGAAATAAATTCAATAATTGACAATAATGTTGGTAATGGCAGGTTATCATAGTTGGGTAAGAAATGACACGCATATCCATAGATTTAATGAAAGTTGAATTTATTATACCTGTAGCCAAAGTTGTGATTGAACAGTATCTCTTGAGCCAGGAGTAACTATTGCACCAGCAACTGGTGCAGAAGAAACCTTTCCATGTAATGCAGGGATGGCAGATGAAGTTGGAGCTCCCCAGTAGTCCATTCCAATGTTTAAGTTGGTTGCCGGACCAGGTAGACCAGCTGGAGCCCCAGTAGCAGAAATTGGAACAATTGACATTGGTTGATTGATTATGGAATTTCCCTGTCCTCCATTCTGAGAACCATGAGCAGAACCACCATTTTGAGATGCATCAGCTGTAACGGAGAGAGAAAATCCTACAATTATTTTCTAGCAAATTAGCTTCATATGTTGGCTTCATTGCACAATTGAAAACATCGTAACTGAACCTTCTAGAGAATCTTGCCGGCCACCTGACTTCATTTGTGAGTCCTACAGTCACAGAGATTGAAAATATTAAGTGCAAGCACAGACGGCATACACATATGTATATGATATCTATATAACAAATATGAAGTACACCAAAGAATTTTTGCAAAGCCATTATTGAGCTAAATTCAAGATAAAGGTCACTCTAAAGCGCCTCAAATCTTGAAAAGAACTACTCAGACCATGCTTCACAAACCAACAGAAGGTCCCCCTCTCTCTCTTCCCCCCTTCACATGCATGCTACTGTACAGAACTTAACCACCTTGAAAACAATTGTCATAAGTAAAGGTAATGATCAAGTCTCTTAATTCCACTGATATTTTCACAACATGATTACGGAGACACTTTGAACCGATCTAGAACACAACCCAGATCCGTCATTTTACAAGCTCCTAAAAACACACCTGAAAGCAAAACATTAGGGGCTTCAAGCTTATGCATTGGCATTGAAAGAGAAGATATAAATTCACACTGAATTGCAGCAAGACCAGCTAAAATCTTCTACTGCAGGACTAATCAGATGAAAATGACAGACACACTAAGTTTTTAGCAAGTCCCAATTCTGCCCATCAATATAAAGGGAAACTGCCACATTGATTAACAGTTCTGTCCCACCAACCTCAAGCTAACTGTAATCCTCACCAAATAGGATGAATGATCTGATTTTGAAGCAATAACATTTTCTGTGGCAAGTAACTGTTGTCAATAGTCTAAGTCAAGCAAATAATTATAGCATAAAAAGCACACAACAATAAGGCATTTGGTTAAAACTAACAACCTCTTCTGCAGTAATCCTCACTTCAAAACTTATCGTGTTTCTCACAAGCAAATAAAATGATGTCTTGGACTTCTTAACATGTTTCTCACAGCAAATAAAATGAGGTCTTGAACTTTTTGGTTAGATAAGCTTTTGAGGGTAAGCATGGAAACTTTCTTGGCAAAAAGATGTAATTTTCAAATTCACTACAAATGTTTCCCAAAATTTAAGATCTGGTATGTCTAGAAATTTCTGCTGGAAAACAAAGTGATAGGAAGTGAAAAACTAAACACATCGGACAAGTGCTTGCTTGCTTCAAAACAAGTGAAGCAAAAAAAAGTTCATGAACAATCCACATGGTTGGTTGATGTGAAGAACGGATGCAACACCACAATCCCCTCGAAGCCCAATAACAACACAAAAAAAAAAAAGGAAAACTGGGCTTCAAATTGAGGAATATGTCACAATTTATAGCGAAGGAAGCAACTTGCCACTTACATTCTGAGAATTTGCATCACTTCCTTCACTAGTGCCTTCACTTCCACTCTCTCCACTTCATGTAAAATAATATTAAATCAGATCAAGAAGTTTTTAAAAGGTAATGGAAAAAAAAATGCTTAGTACATTCTCAATACATAAAATTACAGTCAAATATACTACATAGTTAATGATGAGAAATTGAGTGATATAAATCAAATAAGCCAGAGTGAAAAGGACTCCTGACTCCCTCAAACCATCAGGGATATAGAGAAATGATGTTCAGTGACAGGAAAGGAGAACAAGTTCCAAGACTCCAATAAACTGTAATCATATATTAAAATAAGGATCAATATGCTTGAACACTGTAGGAACAAACTAGAGGGAAAGACCAAACCAATTCATTCAACAACTGCCTCCTAGACACAACTTCAAAAATCCCTCTTTTGTTATCCATAGGATTGAACATGAAACTAAAGCAGAGCAAGCCTCAGGGAAATAAAATTTCAGGTACCAAACATTGGTCAGAAACCATCCACCAATATGCAGCAATAATTAATTCCAATTTTATGCCTAAATTTACCTTTTAGAATAAATTCCATTTGCAGCTGTTCCTGCGGTTTTACCAAGGTCATTACTTTTTCCCGTTATCATGTTTAAACTGCCTAAGCTTCCTTTTGATCTTTTAATGGGAAGCTTTTCCTTTGCATCTGATGGCTTGCCATCGGCTTCCATGCTGCCAGGTGTATTCCCCTACATTAAACTTACGATTAGAATAAGTACAATTCTCCGGAGACATAAGACAAGGGAACTAACTAAATTTAGTATAGCAGAACTCACAGATGCCTCCATGATACCATTTGGAGAAGGCATTGCAAATGGACTAAAAGGATAAGAACCCTACAGAAAAATGCAAAGATGATTTAATTTTATGCAATCTATATATGACAATGGAAGGAAAATCAGAGAATCATAGTGAAAGTATGGTGACCAACAAAATACCGGAGGCATAGATGGATGAGCATAAATTCCTCCATGCGGATACATGGCAACATATGGATGTGGAGGAGTGCCATAGTGAGGCATAATATGCTGCAGTTAAAAGTTTAAGTTAGAACTGCAACACTTAAATATCATAAAGTTAGGCAGTGAAGCAGACCAAAAGCGCACACTCATGCAAAAAAGATGGCATGAATGCGAAGGCAATTAAATGCAATGAAGAATTCAACATCCTCCAGCTTGTAAAGCATATGAAACACACTACTTGAACGCCACACAAGCAAGAAGACCATGTCTTCTTCAACTTCGCATTGCCCTAATCAACTGATACCATCACTTTCAACTGAAATAAGTAAGGCATTTGAGATCAGTCTATCCCCGATTACAACAACTCATTCCAAGTTCCCGGTTACTGTCTCCTCAAGTGTAATATTCAGTCTTTTAAGTTCATTATGAAGTTAAATGCATGGTTTACCAACAGATAATACATCTAAGCAAAATAAAAGTTGAAATCAAGAGTACCTGAACCCCCCACATATATGGAGGAGCTTGAGGACTTGATCCCAAGAATCCATGTGGAGGCACAGGAGAATATGCCTGTAGAAGAAACAAGCAACCTATGTAACAGCTGCAAGACTTGACACTGATATCTTGTTTAAGTAACAGAAATAGTGGTGGTGATCATCAAGAAAACCTGAAATCCTGACCAGTCTGGATTCACAGGACCAGTGCTGGGAGTCGAATCCTGAACAACAAAAAGAAAACTTTCTTAGTTTTAGGAAGGGAACATATATTAAAGATTAATTTAATCCTAGAACCATGATTGATGAAACAACAAGCACAAAAGAATACCTGTGTGGTACTAGCACTAGCAGGTGGTGTCGGTGATTTTGGGTCCTTTTCTTTGGTTGTTTTATCCATGTCATTCCCACCCATTATAATAATATATTTCCTTCATGACAACCAAATTCACATCATAAGTGTCTACTCGGTAAGCTATCCTTCAGGATTTCTCACCACTCAGTAAACCAAAAATTAACTCAAGCATGCTGAAATAAACTACAGAAATAAATTAAAAAAAGAAGACCATAAATCACAAACATTTTAGCTTTAGGACTTGGGAAAAAACCCATAATCTTTTCAGTTCTGATTTTCCTCAGCCCAGAAAGACCAATCACCACAAACTTATGCAAGAAGATAAGGATGCATTACCACTATTTCCCGGAGTTCAAGATTCAATCAATAAACCCCCTAGATTACGAACTTCAGATCCCAATTATTAAAATAAGAAAGTAAATATATTAATGTATAAGAGAGATTAACAAACCAGTATACAGAGAGGAATATAGCAATTCAATCCAAAAGCTTTTTAGTTCACAATAGCACGCAGAATTCAAGAGCTCATGCAATTCAAAGAAACAAAATTTTAAATTACCGGGAGCTAAAACCCTCTAAAATCAGCTGAATTCGATGCCGGATCAACCCTGACAAAAGAGAAAGGACAAAAACAGTGCGTGCAGGAGAGAATAGAAGTACAATTTAAGGCTAAAGATTAGGGGCGAAGAACGATATATATGTATATATGTATTGGGGGAAGAGAATTTGGGGAAGAAAAATTAAATTAGGGTTTAGCAGTTGTTGATTTCACAGGGGAGAGAGAGAGAGCGGAAGGTTAAGTTTGGTGATGTGGATTCAGCGAGCCGATCGTGTGGGTCGTCGAACCGTATCGATGCTCACAATACTAAGGCCCAACAAAGATCGAGTTTCTCTCTATAGTCTCTAGTTTACATTACATGTGGCAAATTAAAATACCTTTTAGTTCATACAAGAAAATATAACTATATTATAGCCCAACAAAGATCTAGCTTTTCTCTCCATGATCTCGTTTGTCTACCGTCGCACATGAAATAATCTGTACTGTTACTCATGAAAGGTTCACGAGCCTTATTTTTGTATATAACTTATTTTATTTATATGTCTCTTTTTAACGTAGGATGACTTTATCTGTGAATTTTCAACATCTCCTCATCTCCTCTTTGCAAGTAGATTTGTCCATATCAAACTATTTCTTTTTCAACTAATAGCTCGTGCGAAGTTATTTGAGTTACTCTAACTCAAATCCATAAATTTCTACTCGTTAAATTTTGCCAACTTAGCTCTGATACTAATGAAAGGTTTTGAGGGAGCCTCAAAAGAAATTGAACTAGATACAAATAGGCATATATACAACTAGAACATCATATTTCAACCCAAAACTTTAAGGCACTAGGTTATAAGCTCTATCTTTGTATATAACTCACTTTATCTACATGTCTTTTTTCGATATGGGATGACTCTAGTTGTCAATTTCCAATAAATCAATGTTATAAACACCGTATCAATATTAATATCAGTACTAAATTTAGTTCTAATATAATATCATACTAGCATCGATCAATATTGGGTATCGTTTCGAGTAATTTTTTAAAATTATAAAATAGTCATTGAATTTTTTTAAAATTACAAAACAGCGTATCAATATATTGTATTGTATAATTTATAATTTTATACCAACCATGCCCACAAAATTATAATGATAGAAATTTGAAATAAAAAAAATCTATTTATTTTCATTGATAGTACTTTTCACACATTTCACATACAAATAATAACCATAATTAATATGAAAAAGATCATTTAATCATTATACAAGTATACAATTAAGGACAATACAAAGTACATAAAATGTTACTGTTTCTTCATATAATAAATAATAATGACATCAAAAGATTCAAAACATCAAATAAAATGAATAATAGATATTCATGACTTTCTAAGTATTACAATTTATAACAAAAGTTCATATTGAAGAAATAACCAATTAGACGTGAAACTTGAAAAAAATATTTACAATTATATTTATATTGTATATATAGAATTTAACATACAAGTAAAATATAACTAAAATTAAAAGAAGAGGAAAAATGAAAAATGAAAATTCAAAACTTCATTTTATTGAATATCTGCTAAAATAGTATTGACCTCAATTCTCATTTGGTACAAAATTTTAATCATTTAGAAGAGCTTCATCATTACCATCAATCAAATTTATTGCATCCAATGATATGTTAATACTTTTCTATCCAAGGTTATCTTCCAAATCACTCACATCTATCAAACCAAGTTTCTCAAAAGCTTAATCCGCTAAAAGATTGAAATGGTCAAGGCAAAATGGATCTACAAAAATACATATTCTATTAAGAGTTTTAGTAAACAAATAACATTAAATTATTTGTAAATTATAGCCAACTTAATAATGATAATAACATACCTTTTCCAAAGCTTTAAATTGTATCGAACAAAAACCAAGTTATTCATCTTTTGTGCTCCAATCTATTCCTTTTTTAGGAGTGAATGAATTCAAATATACTCCTATTCCTTTCACACCCTGTTGCATTCAAACATTAACTTAGAAATCAAATTGTAAATTTCTGCAATAACATTACAAACAAAATAAAGTTACGATTAATTTTCAACAAGTAACAAAAGTGAAAAAATATATACCTGAATTAAATTTTGTTCTTTGACGAATAGCAATAGGCATCCTGAAATCACTAGAAACATTATTATAAATCTCCATTTATGAGTTTAAGAGATTTTGCATCATCTAGTGGACAATAATAGTAGTAATAGTTAATAACATTTCCCTATTAACTTCAATTTTCTTTATAAAAATTGGTCTAAAATGCATTAGGATTCAAAAATCCGCTAACTGCAAACAATAAAGAGTAAAGCTATCTTTCTCATCTCTCATTGATAACTACAAGATAAGGTATCTACAAAGAAGGCCTATTTTTTAAATTGGCCTTGATTGTTTCCTTTGCCCTCTCTGACATTATAAAAATAAATTATTGTTGCTTTTTCATCACTATCAACCAGATGAAGTACCTTCACTAAAGGTTCACAAATTTGAATGAAAAATTGACATTAGGATCAAATTTCATTATCTTCAAGTATAATTCTAAAAACCTCCAATTTAACATTAGACCTAGTATGCTGAGACCCGACCAACTTATCATTTGTAAACATTTGTTTCAACTTCTTTTTCATCAGAATAAAACACTCAAGTGATAAGAAATTAGTTATAAATAATGTAATAGTAAGGACGACATAAATTCCTAGCATTTGTGAAATTCTTTCTCGTTAAATTCAGGACATATACACGATTGTAGATGACCTTAGTCACCTCTTTTTCTTTTTATACAGTCTCATCAATAATAGAAAAATATCTAGTATCTCTTATATTTTTCAACGTCAGGTCAATGCAATGTGCAATTCAAGGAGTCTAAAAAAAGAATTAAATTTTCTTTACAATCTTCTTCCATTTGCTTTATAAGCAAAATCATTATCACTAATAAACTGAATAATATTTTCTAGCCTAACTTCATTTACAACTTCATCAAATACCTGAAATAGAGCATTAACATCCCTAACAAGGCGAGATGAATCAATATACTTTAAAAACACTATCCCCTTTGCAAAATAAACCAAAAAAATTAATAATAGATTTCTGTCTTCTATTTGTTCTACCTTCACACATGATTAAACATCCAAAAGTAGCCCAAGTCATTCTTTTTTCATCCAAATAACTTTTTATTTCATAAATAGAGCTACTTAGAAGTTTACCTATGTAGCCATGTGACGAGTGAAACGTCAATGGAGCCAAATAATATTGATTCTAGTGGAGAATCAATTGTGTACAAGGTGTGGTGTAAACTTGGCAATGAACAGTATAACAGAAGAATGACAGAGAGAAGAATATCAGAAGCAGGGACGGTTCACGTGAACCCATTCAACATTGTATTCATTCCATAATCTGTTACAACATTGTCGGTGCATATATAGCTGTATAATTCCTTCTGGAACTGAAAAATGGAATATTCTAGTTGCTAATTGTAGGCCAACACGTGGCTTTGCTACCTCCCAATATTAAGCTTCAATAACGCTGCATTTTATTTAACTTCTGTATTGACTTCCTCTTGGTCAATTCTTCTCCGATTTTCCAACCTCATGAACCCCTAATTTTGCTTCTCCTTTTGCCTGTGACATTACCCCACCCTTAAAATCAGACTTATCCTCAAGTCTGAAGCTAGGAAAACGCAATTTTATGTCATCCAACCACTCCCAAGTTACGTCTGCAGGAGAAAGCCCTTTCTAATGGATCAAGACTTGTGTTTGCACCTGATTCCTTTTCTTTATCATTCTCTTATCGAGGACAGCGAGAGGTTGAGGCATGGTGGAGGGTGAAGTGTCTGGAAGTTCCTTTTGAACATGATTCTGGCCTATTGAGTGCTTCAGTTGTGATACGTGAAACATCGGATGAACAGCAGCTGAAGCAGGCAAGGCTAGACGATAAGCTACAGAGTCGATCTTCTCCACAATTTGATAAGGGCCGTAGTATTTTGATGATAACTTGTGGAATGGCCTAGCTGCTACCGAAGTTTTCCTGTAAGGTTGCAACTTAAGAAAGACCCAATCCCCTAATTTGAACTCTCTTTCTGTCCTGTGTTTATTAGCTTGGATGCGCATCCTGTTCTGAGCCTTTTCCAAGTTATCTTTAAGCAGCTTAATAATCTCCTCCCTTTCTGTGAGATAGTAATCTAGAGCTTCGATGTTAGTGTCCTTCGGGAAGTAGGGCAAGTAGAGAGGAGGTGTTACCCCGTATAGAGCCTCGTAAGGAGTCATATTTGTGGACGCGTGGTGGTTTGTATTATACCACCACTCGGCTAAGGGCAACCACTTCATCCATTTACTTGGAATTTCTCCAGTCATACACCGTAAATAAGTTTCCAAAAACTTGTTCACAATCTCGGCTCGTCCATCCGTTTGAGGATGGTAGGCTGATGAAAATCGCAAATCAACACCTTATAGAGCAAACATTTCCTTCCAAAAATTACTTTGGAACACGGGGTCCCGATCACTGAAAATAGTAGCTGGCATGCCATGAAATTTGAATACATGGTCTAAGAATAGTTGGGCAACTATTTAGGCTGTATAGGGGTGAGTTAATCCCATAAAGTGGGCGTATTTGGTCAATCTATCCACCACAACCAAGATAACTTGTTTACCGTTAGATTTTGGCAACCCTTCTATAAAGTCCATACTGATGTTAGTGAATGGACTAGTAGGTATTGGTAACGGCTATAGCTGTCCCGGTAAGCCACCAGCTCCAGTTTGTAAATTTGACAAATTGGACACTCCCTGACATACTGTCTAATATGCTTCTGTTGCCCTTTCTAGTAAAACACTCCTCCCACCTTTTTAGCCATAACACTCATTCTCGAATGACCCCCAACTGCACTATCATGAAACAAGGTAATCAACTTGGTCTGCAGGTGTTGATCTCTTCCCACAACCAATTTCCCTTTCCTAGTGAGTACTCCTCCCTCTAACTTGTAATGAGGATGCGAGTTGTTATCCATTTCCAAGTCCTTGATTATCTGAGTAAGCCCTTCATCACCTTGCCATGAAGTCTTGACTTGATCCCACAATTCGGTGGTAATTGATGACACTGCCAAAACATTAAGCTCCCCAATAGTCCACCTGGACAAGGCGTCTGCTGCTAAGTTCTCCTTCCCTTTCTTGTAACATATCTCATAATCAAAGCCTAGTAGCTTTAGCAACCACTTATGCTGTCCTGTCGTGGAAATCTTCTGCTCTAGGAGGTACTTCAAGCTCACATGGTCAGTTCGTATTTTGAAATGCCTTCCCCACAAGTAGTGGCGTCATTTTTAGACTGCATAAATTATCGCCAGCATTTCTCTCTCATAAACTGAGAGGACCTGATGTTTTGGAGCCAGAGCCTTGCTGATGAATGCAATGGGATGTCCTTCTTGCATCAAAACAACCCCAATTCTGACAGCAGAAGCATCAGTCTCCACAACGAACACCTTTGAAAAATCTGGCAAAGCTAGAACAGGGGGTGAGACCATTGCTTCCTTTAGTGCATTAAAAGCTTTGGTTGCTACCTCATCCCACTTAAATTCTCCTTTTCGCAGCAGTTGTGTAAGTGGCTTGCTGATTGTCCCGCACCCCTTGACAAACCATCTATAATAACCCGTCAAGCCCAAAAAGCCCCGTAACTGTTTAATAGTTTTAGGAACCTGCCACTCCTGAACTGCCTGAATCTTGCTTGGATTTGTAGAAACGCCTTTCGTGGAGATAATATGACCCAAGTAGTCAACCCGAGAACTTCCAAGCACACATTTGCTCCGTTTAGCATAGAGCTGATGTT
>JANZLC010000005.1:11958979-11976233 GCA_026413385.1 Erythroxylum gracilipes | reverse complement strand
TATTATGCGTGTTAAGTTTAAATTCTAAAAATACATGTCTGATAAATGTTTCGGTTTGTTTGTTCTGTCTTGGGTAGCATCCATGTATCCTCCCAGGGGGTATTTGGGTGTTACAGTGGGTATGGTTTGATAAGTGGCTAAAGGTAAATTTTAATTGGTCACTTCAATTCTGAAAAATTCCAATTGTTAAGTGCTCCTTAATCTATTTTGAATAGTTTTTCTTAATTTTGCTTGAGGACAAGCAAGAGTTTGAGTTTGGGGGCATTAGTTGAAGGCATTTTTATCATTAACATGAGTGGCATTTTTCCTTAATTTTTGCATACAGTCATTAGGTTCTACCTATATTTTAGTTGCTAAATTGCTTAGTTCACCTATATTTGCATTTATAATTGTTCATGTTTAATTTGTAGGAAATGCACTTGATTTTAGTTGTAAAGAACCACAGCAGTCCAAGGCAAAACAAAGGAGAAAATGCAGCATTAAGGGCTGTCCAAAACGTTGTCGCAGAGGAAGCATAGGAGCATCAGACGACAGCATAAGGAGGAGTGTGCGTGAACAAAGGAAAAAATAACGCTTCAGGAGGCTAGCTACCAGTGGGGCATGCTGACTCCACAAGAGAAAACAAAAAAATCACGCAGGCGTGGAGGTTGACCCACCAGTTAGAGGAGCTCCAAACAAAATCAATGCTACATTAGAGGACAAAAATCACGCTAAGGAGCACAACAAACACAAGGCACGCACCATCAGGGGAGGACGACGCACGTAGTCAAGGAGAAAAATATCAAGCTCCAACAAACCACGCCAACACACAAGAAGAAACAAATATCACGCTACAAGGGGGCGCCGACTCACCAAGGAAAGCAACAAAAATTGTGGGACACCAAAAGAGGACAGCGGCAACACAAGAGGAGGCTCCACCTGGTTGACCCACGTAAAAAGCAAAAAGAGGATAGCTAGAGTGCACAGAGAGGGGGCAACGGTGATTAAAAAAGAACACTCAACAGACCCACTACTAGGAGACCACCAACATAGACACACCACGTATGCAGAGAATGGGGATACCAACAGAGGAGAAGGACGCACGCACCACCAGCATTCACGTTACACCCCAAAAATAGAAAATACTCTTCAACGTTGGCAGGGAGAGAATGTTAGAAGCTAGCTTGAGGCATGGAGCTTGAGACAAGCAACAGGTAGAGGACGTTGAAGATAGATGATGGCTGGAGAAAACTAACACATTAGCTGGTGGTCTAAAAGAAAACAACGTGAGCTAGGCTAGAGAAGAGACGTTGGCAGCTGGTGGTATATGGAATAATGTTGATCTTGTTGTAAGATAAGGAGAAAACGAAAACAACGCACAACACAGAGGAGCAACAAGGAGCTCCAGTAGAGCAAACACCAACATCTTGCTATAGTGGAAAACAAAAAATGACGCTACAGGAGGGGAAGATCACGCTACAGGGGAGCAGTGGACACCAATGCAGCAGCTCCAAGAGAACGCACACACAGTGAGTGAGGAGAGATCCACCATTGAGAGAGCTATAGAGAGCATAGTGACGCAACATTAGAAGGAGATCCGAAACTCATTTATTTTCTGTTCTATTATTTAATTTCTCCTGATGTTGTTTGCTGAGCATAATTTATGTGGTATTCATCCTATCATGATTGAGTAGTTTTCTCAAAGCTTCAAGGTTGGGTTGAAGCTTTCAGCTAATTTTTGTAGATTAAATCTTGGTTGATTTATAAGTATGGATTTTTGGTTTTGATTTCTCTTATTTGAGATTAATTTTTCTGGTATTGTGTTTGGCCAACCATTACTTGACATTAGTTGTTGATTGAAGAACTGATAGGTAAAAATTGATAACGGAACTCCAAACAGGGAACTTATAAATTTCAGATTTAGACATAGACTGAATTTATGAGAGAAAACTAGGTTAGCAAAGATCTTAATGGATTATGCTTGATTGCTAGGCTACGATAGTAGACTAGGATTATTGCGTAATACTTCTTTGATACCTTAAAAAAGAATCTAAGAACTCTAGGCTCAACCGTCTATCAACCAAAAATTCGCCTAATAAATTGATCCAGGTTAAGTCTATAGAAAACGCTAAAAGTGGAACCATCCTTGAAGCCTACCACATTCCATTCGGATTAACCCCTAGAGATATTCAAAATTTTCTTTAGCTTTGATTTTGTTATTTTTGACAGTTAAATTTCTTAGTTTATTTCCCCAATCCTACACAACTGCTTAGTCCGATTAATTGAGTGATCCAAGCCTAGTACTTACACAATTACTCCCTGTGTGACGATATTATACTATACTACTTGAGACCCGTGAACTTGCGGAGTTGCATCATAGACGGAGAACTTTTATCTTGATTTTCTTTTCCATTATACGAGTAATCTTCATCAATATCATTTCAATGTTCCTCTTTTGTACTATTCAATGGAGATTTAGTTGATGGATGTGCATGCACACAAGTTGCAGTAGTATTTAAAAAATATAACACAAGTCTAAAAATTTCTTACACCCTTTTTTCTTGAATATGTGAGCCATTTTATGCACCTATAATTATGATAAAAAAGATAAATGAGAATGAATATTATATAATATGATATATTAATAAAATAAAAGACATATTTGATCTTAAATAGATTTTCTCAACATTCATTTGTAGCATTAACTTCACCAGTAAAAGAGTTGTAACTGATTCCTATTTCTTTGAGTAAGTTCTTGAAATTCTTCAATCTGGTTTTTAATCCATTATACTTATTCTTCAATTGAATATCATTATACTCCTTATTGAATTTTGTTTGAAGCCCTACTTTAATATCCTTCCAACCAGATTAGGAAAAGGTACTAGTCATTCGATTTCCCTTCTTCACTTCTTCAACCATCAAGGAGATTAAATACATCTCTATAGTATTATTCCATACCCCATCTTTTCCATTTACTTCCATACAATCATTGTAACCATTCATATTGTTCAAGCCTTCTATCACTAAATGCAATAACTTATAAGTGACATCAATCACAACAATTTTGACAAAGTATTAAATGCTAATTATAATTTAAAATAAACAGGTGACAACCATAATAATTCCTAAAAAAAATTGGTGTCTAAACTTGTACACAAATTAAATTTTCACTATACGTGAAAACTTGGCAGCAAAACCACTACAGTAAACTATTTACACATTCCTTCATTTCGGCTTCAGCTTTAAGTAATAAGCCACTTCAACAGGGTCCACAAGCAAATGCATTTAACGTAAGTATGGCTACATATATATCAAATTCAACAGGATTCACAAGCAAATGCATTCAACATAAGTATGGCTACGTATATATCAAATTCAACTAACATACAAATACATTTATGTTTCAGTTCTCCACAGTTATAAGCAACAATAATCTATTACTTGAAGACAAGAATAGGCTTCACAATAAATGACATGAAGAACTCACGTACAAATGCATAATGTTTCGGTTCTCCATAATAGGCTACTATGTGAAGACAAGAACAACTTCACAATAAATCACATGAAGACTAGGCTTCACTTTTGATAAAGCCTCTACCACATTAAATGATGTTTCGGTTCTCCACAATAATCTATTACATGAAGACAAGAACAACTTCATAATGAATCACGTGAAGATTAAGCCTATGCCACATGATATGAAGACTAGGCTTCACTTTTGTAAGGATAAAGCCTTTGCTACATTAAATAGCATTAAATGAAGTGAAGACAAAATAGGCTCCACACTATGCTAAAAACGCGAGGATGAGAAGAAGATAGCTATATGATGTGAAGACTAGGCTTCACTTTTGTAAGGATAAAGCCTCTCCTACATTAAATGATGTGAAGACAAAATAGGCTCCACAGTATGCTAAAAATGCGAGGATGAAAAGAAAATAACTATAAAGACGTTAGGATAAGGAGAAAGAATAACGTGAAGTCGAGGAATAAAGCAGCTGCAAAGGCGTGAGGAAGAAGAAAACAGGTATAGCTGTCTCAGATTTAAAATGACGTGAGGATCAAGAAAAAAGCTATAGCCTTCGGTTTTAATAATATTATTTCATAGTTGTTCACGGTGTTGGTTCTTTATAAAGAATTAGATGAAGTCATTATTATGTTTAGCAGAGGAGGTGAAGCAAAGACTGAAGAGTTGAATGTTACATTCCTCTGCGCCGTCTTCTGCTTAACATATTCATGTTCTGTGTTGATTCTTTATCATCACAAAAAATTGCAAAAGTTTATGGTCAAAGTAGAAGTTCTACATGTTGCTTTTAGTACGTAAGGCTACATCAATGATACAGTTATTTTCTTCATATTTCTTTTTCTTTTCACGGGTTTCATATCTCTCCTTCATCATGCCTAGTTTCTTTATTTTGTTATGGGTCTGATGTTATGGATAAGAGAGAAAAGAAATTGTAGAAACAACAGATAGATATGAAAACAAACCTGAAGATATTGCAACACCAGTGAAGACACAAAAGACGATGCAGATGAGAGAAAAACCTGAATATGATTTGTTTTGTGAAAAAAAGTTTATGAAAACCTGTTTTCGGAAATCAAGAAAATGTTATTTTTACGTTTTCGTAAAATAGTTGCCGTTTTTTATTTTGAAAAACGAAATATATAAACTTGTTTAACCAAACACGATTTTAAGAGTCTTTTTTTAATTTACAAAAACCCCAACAAAAAGCTTTTAAAAGAACAAAAAGAAGTTGCCAATTAAAGAAACGCTAAGACAAAGCCTACAGGGTTGTTGAAGATCGGGCTCCAATTGAGTTGGTCCTCACGAAACTTTGTTAGCTTTTAAAC
Organism: Erythroxylum gracilipes; assembly: GCA_026413385.1. NCBI lineage: Eukaryota > Viridiplantae > Streptophyta > Magnoliopsida > Malpighiales > Erythroxylaceae > Erythroxylum > Erythroxylum gracilipes. The sequence goes on along the minus strand of JANZLC010000005.1, from coordinate 11,971,406 downwards.
TGTAGTGGACTTGGAGGTCTTCCGTTCTAGTTGAGACAGGCTGATGTACGGTTCAGTGTCCAACTATTTGTATTCTCTGTTCACTTTTGTAATAGACTACGAACTCCATATATATATAAATATATCACTTATGGCTCGATACATTCTCAGGCAAAATACCTTGAAAGGGTTCTTCTCTAACAAAGATAAGTCAGGAATCGTAGATTGAAGGCATGAAGAAAAGGAAAATAATACTTTAGGCCTTGATTTTGACGTTTAATAAGTTTGCATATGAAACAGATTATAAATCTTTAGTTCAACTATTGCCTTAGTTATTAGTATCACTAGCTGATATACTCTCTTCTCATCCTTTATTATAATATAGCTAAAAAAATACAATGGGACAAAGATAAGGTAGAAAATGACACAAAATTTTGATGGACCACTTATCACTACGACGAGAGTCAATTTTTCCTTGAAACAGCTGTGAACACAAACATAGGTTTGAAATTTATAGCTAAAGTTGTGATCTTCCAATTCTGCGTTATCTTAGCCAGTCTAGTGGTTCTTCTTCTGTATAGAAACAAAAGAATTTGAGGCTTGTTCATATTGTGAGGAAAAAAAGGACAAAGATGAGAAATAATATTGGGTAAGAGATAGATCAGATTGTGAGAATTCATCTTTGGAGGTCCCCCACACATCCAACCAACCAACATGTTTCATTGTTTTGTCTCGTAACAATTAATAGTTGCCTTATTCGGTCAGTCCATATCTTGTGTTTTTGCAAATGACTTTCTCATTTATATCACCTCCTATATCCTCCTCTCTAGGCTAAAGTTTTGTCTACCTTTCTCTACGCCACTCGGGACCAACCAATACATTCCCCCAAACTCTAAAAATAAGGAAAAAAGATTAAGTGAAAGAATTGGAGAATGAGAAAATGAAGAAATTACGTTAATCACTTTTTAAAGTAATTTCTTTTCATGTATATGGTTTGGTTATGTCAATTTTTTTTAATTAATAATTGAAGATTCCAACTCAAACAACACCTAAAATTTGACCAATGTCATAATATATGTAGGGTATTAAATGTTTGTATGATGAGAAATGGAGAGAAATTGGATAGTTTGAAGGGTCTGTGCCCTTCATTCGTAGGACGGGGAAGCAACTCCATCCCCTGTCACGAACAATGCTCCTTTATATTTCTATGTTTGGACCTTTGTGGAATGCTTCACATGGCTACTTGAGTTTCCTTTTGACCCTGTTTACATATAAACAGGTGTTTTTCTTTTCTTTCAATATAGCAAAACATAGGGAGGAGACCTTGATCTTAATTTATGGTGGACCATAGAAATGATTAGGGTTAATTATAAAAAGATTTATAATTCAAACTCAAAAAAGTCACAACTAAATATTTACATTTTATTTTTTTAATTCTAATCAGATCTTAATATTTTTGTTAATATTATTGGCTTAACTTGCCACATAAAACAAATAACCTTATTTTTATACATACCAGGCTTAATTAAATAAATTTATTTTATTTTATTAAATTGTTTATCTAAATTACGTAATTTTGAAATTGAAAAATTTTAATAAACCATGGACATTTAATTACTACGTTTCTAAATTTAGGGTATACTTTAGTAAAAAGTTGCATTAGAATTAAAATGAAATAATAATTGAATAGGTTAAGGCTGGATTCTCTGTCTAATATTATGACATCTTATTTTGTTCTATAAATCTCAGTCATTTGAAATAATAATTGAATAGGTTAAGGCTGGATCCTCTGTCTAATATTATGACATCTTATTTTGTTCTATAAATCTCAGCCATTTATTTACGTAAGTTTTACGTGAATTGTGCATAAATAAACACTGAGACCTATATAAATAGAGAGTTGAAATTTATAGAATAAAATAGGACATCATGATATTAAGACAGAGAATTTACACGCTTACGGGCCAGCCATTTAAGTGGGTTGCGAACTAGTCACCCCTGTAGGCTCTAGCCACTCTAGTTTGGAAATTGGAGTCCCTTTGTCTTGGAAAAGAAAACTGTCACCAGCTCAGCTCTTACGTTGAATTTGTGATTGTTATCTCCAACATGGTTTGGCTTATCAGGCTAATTGAGTATATATTGTTTGAATTCATAACTTTTCCTAATTATATGGTTTTGGAAGTTTTCTCCAACTCTTTTCGAAAGGTCACCCACTCATCCTGCACCCAACTGCCAAGGTTTCACTCTAATAGGGGAGTGCTTGATTTGTGGGTTTGAAAGACGCAACTCGTGTACATAATAATCATTAATATGTAAAGCAATAATTATGAAATACTAAACTACTATCTATTTTTTCTACAAACTTTTAACTTCAATTTGAAGTATGCTTCGGCTTTGTGGGTATCTTATAATAACCTTTTTTATATATATATTTTAAAATTTTAACTGAAAGTTAAATTAACAAAATAAAAAATTAAAGACGTCAATAAATATGAAAATAAAAAAATATTAGTTGATTATATATTACCATTGTATAAATCAATATTTTGATATATGAGTTATTCATTCGCACACTTATACGTGAGAATGAAAGTCACTCTTTTATTTTTTTGTAAAATAATATAATTAATTAGAATATATTAAATATAATTAATTAAACATAAATATATTCTAAATATAATTGATTAGAATATATTAAATATAATTAATTAGAATGCAAATATAATTAATTAGAATATATTAAATTTTGATACAAAATTTGAAAAAAATTGTAATTTCCCATTTTTAGTAAAAAATATAATTAATTAAATATAATTAATTAGAATATATTAAAATTAAATATAATTAATTAAAATATATTAAAATTTGATGTAAAACAAAATTTTAACAAATTTTTTTCCTTTTTTAGCAAAACAATATAATTAATTAGAATATATTTCTCAAGATTTTCAACAAACCAACTACTTTCAATAGTAATGATAATCATTTATTCGTCCTAATAAATTATTATAATTATAATGATCATGTGGATTCTCATTCTTCACCATATTAATTCTTATTCTGATTATCATTAACTCATGTGAACAAATCGCCCCTAGTTCTTCTATCTTCTAAACAGATGTCTGTTGTTGATTGACAAATGTTGGTTGATAAAATTCCTTGTCGTAAGAATTGTTGTGTAAGTAGACATTGTCTTACACTGGTATAAGTCAATTAAATAACTATGTCTTGATTCCGTTACACGTCTATTAGGAATCCGTTTTTATGTCACATCAAAGCATTGTTAAGGGGGCGCTTGGTTCATAGAGGGTAATGAGAATGAGAATAAGAATGAATATAGTGAGGAATAAGAATGGATATAATCATTATAATTATGATGGTTGGTTAAGATGAAAGAATGATTACCATTACTCTTGATGGTGGCTGGTTTGTTAAAAATGTTAAGAAATAAAAATTTGTTAAAGTTTTGTTTTATAGCATTTAAATAACTATTTTTAATTTATACACTCTAATTATAATGAAAAAATATTTAAAATCGAGTATATTGCGATTTTTCCTTTTCTATAGCTCTTGGAAAAAAAATACTCTAGTATTTTCTTGCATCAACATATCATTAGTTACGTAATACCCTCAAAATATATATTAATCGTCCAAAATATTGTATAATTTATCGACACAACTATAATATCCATCATTTTATTGTTACAGTAAAATTAAGTAACATAGTTTAATATAATTTACTTTCATCTGATAATACAAATGATGTTATATTTTAATTAGTTATATTGTAATTAACTAAATAATTAATTATATTTTAATTAATTATTTACATTTTAATTATTTACATGTCAATTATATTTTAATTAACATTTTAATTAATTAATTTTATTTAATTAGATTTTAATGAATCATGTAATTAATTATATTTTAATTAACTAATTAGACTTTTAATTAATTAATTATATTTTATGTTGATTAATTTTTTTAATTAATTAATTAATTATATTTTATCATAATTAATTTAATTTGTTGTAATTAATTAAAATATATTTAATTAATTATAATATCTTAATTAATTAATTTATTGTAATTAACTAATTAATTAATTACATTTTAATTAATTAATTATAATTTAATTTAATTTTAATTAGTTAATTATATTTTAATTAATCATGCAATTAATTATATTTTAATTAACTAATTAGATTTTAATTATACTTTAATTAATTAATTATATTTTAATTAATTACTTAGATTTTATGTTGATTAATTAGTTAGATTTTGTAATTATTTTAATTAATTAATTAGCTTTTATCTTAATTAATTTAGGTTATTAATTAATTATATTTTATATTTTAATTAAATATATATTAAATATATTTAATTAAAAATTAAAAAAATTAGTATTGGTAGGAATCAAACCCATTCCTCTCATACATGAAGGGTATGGACCATTACCTAAAACTTGGGTATGAAAAAACTATTCAATCAATTATAATAATCAACCAACTATTACCATTCATTCCATTTCCATTGATTTATTCCCATACCTCTTAAGCAAGCACTCCTAGACTAATTTGGATACTTCACATTTCAATTCTAGCAATGCTACCGAATGATTATCTGAAATGGTGCTACTACTCACAAGATACTCAATCCTCAAATATAAAATATGTCGCACTATACAAAAGTTTGAACTAAGTGCTTTTCAGTAATAAGTCGCACTATACAAAAGTTTGAACTAAGTGCTTGTCAGTAATAGACATACTCTCTCTATTTTCTCCACTAGTAACTTTTAACTACAGTTGTCCACCTTTTCTTATACTTCCTATATATCTTACTACTAACATATCATCTAGAGCTAAATGTATTACAAATAAATCGTATCTTATTGAATTTAATATTTTGGTTATATTGTGAAGGACTTCAAATTCAAGATATCTTTCTTCACATCTATCCACGATAATATCTATCTAGTAAAGATTCTTCTTCATTTTAAAAGTTTTGTTGCTTTCACAATCACTCATGTTTCACTATGTGACATCAATATCTTAGTCATCCATATTGGTCTACACTCTCTAGTTTATCAAAATTTTAACCCACTAATTAAAATCTTATAACTCTTTATATCTTTTATCTTTAAGTAATATTTATTTTTCTTTTGTTTCTTGTATTTCCATAAGGTCTTTCTAACTTGTCCATTATGATATTCGAAGACCCACCCCATTACATTCTCTTTTTGATTATCAATATTTTATTTTTTTGATGATTTTAGTCACTAAGTATAGATCTTTTCCTTAACTCAAAAATCTCATGCATCGCTTTATTTTCAAAATTGTAAAATTATCACTAAAACTCCTTTTTCCACACCATCAAAGCGTTTCAAAACAACGGAGCTCCTAAAATCATCAAAATTGCTTTTGTCCAATACCTCATTAATTATGATATTACTTTTCAAATCTCTACTTTCATACTCCTCAGCAAAATGGTCTCGCTAAATACAAAATTTGTCATATTACTAAAATAGGCTTTACTCTTTTTTTCACACCTCTCTCTTAAAGTTCTATTGATTTAAAGCATTCTCTAATTTTGTCTATCTTATCGACTTATTATCTACTCTTACTCTTCAATATAAATCGCTATATTAACTACTTTTTCGCACTAAATTTAGTCTCTCTCTTCTTTGTCTTTTTGGTTATAGCTACTTTCCCTTTCTAGACTTCACTCGTCCTAGCAAACTTATACCAAAATGGACACTATGTGTCTTCCTCAGCTATTCTTTTCAATATAAAGGCTATTGCTAATTTGATCTTACTACTTCCAAACTTTACATCTCTTATCATGTTCATTTCTTGAAAATAATTTTTTCCTATGCCAATTCCTCTCTCATTGATCCCCCTTCCTCTCTTTCCTCTAATATATCATTATCTTTGTCTCTAATATATCATTATCTAATATAATATACCATTATATTGTTCAAACCCATTCCCTTAGTTCCTTCTCTAAATTATTTGACTTAATCTACTCCCTCAACTCTAGCTCTATATATGATGATCACACGTATATATAATTAGAAACCCATTCTTTAAACCTTTTTAACTATATCACCTACTCCCATTAGTTATAATTCCCATATACCTGATCCCATATCTTTCACTCACTAACAAATTTTCTCATTGATGCTAAACATTGCTTAATGAATTTAATACTCTTCATTGCAACCATTCCTATACTCTTGTTCCCCTATCATTAAATGTCAATACTACATGCTATAAATGGGTCTTTTGTATGAAACAAAATCCTAGTGGATCTCTTGAATGTTACAAAGCTCAACTTATTGCTAAAATATATCATCAAACTTTAGGAATAGATTATACCAATATTTTTAGTCATGTTGTCAAACCCAACACTATTTGTATTATTCTCACTTTTGCCCTTTCTAATAATTGGTCGATTTATCAAATCAATATTGATAATGCCTTTCTCCATAGTCATCTTCAAAAACTACTTTTTATATCTCAATCTCCTAAATTCATAGATCCTGACCATCCATATTGTGTTTATCAACTTCATAAAAATCTTTATATTCTCAAACAAACTCTTTAGGATTTTTTAATTGCTTGAGTTAGAAAACCCTTACGATTAATTTTACTTCCTCCAAACTTGAAACAATCTCTTTTCATTCATAAAACTGAGTCATATTTAATCTTCCTTTTGGTCTATATGGATGATATTTTAGTTACAAATTCTTCACACTTCTTCATTTCCTCACTTATCTATAATCTTAACGCTAGTTTCCTCATTAAAGACTTAGGTCTTGTTCATCATTTCATTAGCATCGAAACCACATGCACTTTATATAGTATTTTTCTAACACAATATAATAAAGATCTCCTTTTTATAAGCCTTGACAACTCTAAACTATCTACACACCCATTACCCCTACCCTACCTCTCTTTTAAAACCATAGAAATTTGCATCTTAATCACACTAAGTACCGAAGTACTATAGGTGGCCTACAATACCTTTTCCTCAGTCTTCTTGACATCTAATTTATGGTTAACAAAGTCTCCCAACTTTAATATTTTTTTCTACTGATATTCATTGGATCTTAATTAAATGGATTATTGATATCTACAATCAATAACTTCTCATGGCATTCGTTTCACTAGATTTTTTTGCTTTACCTTACAAAAATATTATGGTGCTAATTGGGTTGGTTGTCGTGGTGATCGTTGTACTGTGTCTAGTTATTATATCTTTTTAGCCTAATATAATTTCTTATAGCTTAAAAAAATAACTCATTGTTGCTAAGTCTAGCACCAAAGTTGAATATTGGAATATTGTTTTTAGCTATAGTTGAACTATATTAGATCACCTCTCTTGTTGGTGAAATTATATTATCTCACATCAAACATACTCTCCAGTGTGATAATCTTGGTGCTACCTTTCTTGTTACAAATTTCACTTTGTTCGAGACTTAGAAGCCAATAAAGTTCTCTTCATCGGGTATATTTCTTCTTTTAATTATTGTTGATGTTATGACTAAAGTTTTGTCTTTTTCTACCTTTAAACAACTTTAAAACAAGCTCACAATCTCACACCATCATAAACTTTAGGGGGACTCCAATCTTTTTAGTTGCTAACATACTATTGATATATTGTATCATTTTAAATTATATGTATTATATCAATTATTGAATCTTATCTTGCACGTTTCTAAAGTGTATATTAAAATTTAAACCTTTCACAATTTAAATGAAAAAGACAATACATTATTCCTAGCATACTTACATTTTCAATTTGTTACAAAGATTATATATTATAAGATTACATTTAAACATATCAATAGTATCTTTTATAATACATATCTTATAAAGGAAGATGTACTACCTTCTCTACAAATCACCTATAATTTTTCTAGTTACATGTCAATACTCTTCTTCAAGTTAGAGTGAAGATATCTTTTAAGCTTAACTTGTCCAAACATTTATCAAGAACTTCAGTAGAACCTTCATAAGTCTACTAGCTTCTCACTTGATCGAATGAAAGGAATGACCACTAAATTCATATTCAACTTCGTTTTTATAAAGAATTGATTTAACTTAATGTGCTTAGTTTAATCATATTGTACTAGATTATTAGCTATTTTTTGGAGCTTTTTGAATAACACAGTATAGTAGTATAGGTTTCTTTGGCTTAAAACTTATTTTAGTGTGTATGATCCTAAAACATAAAAATTCACATATCTAATGAACTACGCTTCTATATTATACTTTTGTTGAAGATCTTGATATTATGTTTTATTTGTTTACATTTTCATATAATAAGATTTCTAGTAATAACTATAAAGTAGCCATAGGTGGACTTTCAATAAATTAATGATGTTTCTTGCCCAATTCTCATTTATAAATCCTTTCACTTTTATATGTTCATATCTCTTGAAGGTCAGACCTTTTCCTATAGCCTCTTTTTGAGTGTGTTTTGCTTGGTATTTGAGAGTTTTCCATTGTTTTTGGTACCTATTTATTTCAAGGGTATTTTCAGGTCTTAATTGCATTATGAATCAAAAGGAGAAGAATTCGAGGGAAATAAGAACATAAAATAGAATAATTGGAGTTGTTTTGGAGAGACAAGCCTGTGTGAATATGTACACACTCATATGAGTAACATATATGGCAAAATATAAGGATAATGTAAGAGACTGTAAATGTGTAAAGCTTCAAACACGCCATTTTTCTTATGTAGAGATATATGGCCATATAAGTAACATACACGATCATATCCCTTACACATGTAAACTCTTGTAAATATGTAAACTCACAATTTTAAAGAGTTTTCTAGATAAAGTGTCACACGAATGATGATGTGACTGATTGTGTATAAAAAGTTAAAGTAGAAGACATGATTTTGAACTTAAGATAAGGAAAACATAAATAGTACTTCAAGAGATCTGATAGAGAGTAGCCTTTCATCACAGATTAAGAGGGATTTCATTAAAGAGAAGGGGAATACACATATCTATGGATCCTTTTCTTTTAATGGTTCTTTTGAACTTTTAATGTTTGCCTTGTTTTCTATGTTTAGTAACTAAGTTTATTTAGTGCCTAAGTAGGATGAACCCTAAGTTGGGATGGATACTATGATTTGATCCTTTATTTAATGTAATTTAATTGATTGATTCATTGAGATTTAATTAAGTGTTTCTATTAGTGAATTAATATGTCTGGGATATTAGTTCAATGTTTGATATAATATGATTGAGATTGAGACATCCTCTTGTATGAATAGATCTACCATAATTGGAAGGAGATGCATTGATAGTTGTAGTTTGCATCATGTTTTAGTGGTTAGTTTGGTGTGTGTTTAGTTGTTAATTTGATTGTTTAGTGCATGTTTAGGTTAGAATTGTGTTAGTTAGTTAAATATTTGTGTTGTATAGGTTAGAGCATGCTTTTGAGCTTTAATATTGTGTTTTTGAGGTGCATTGATGAGTTTGCTAATGTTTCAGGGTTAATATCCGGAGGAGTTTCGGACGAGGCTCGAACCAAAGAATGTATAAGATGATGATTGATTGTATGATGATGGATCTTAGATTGTTGATGATGTTTTAACTTTTCCTTCAGAATTTTACCTTGATTAAATGCTAATATAGTTATTTGTGTGTTATTGTGATTGGGTGTTGTGATTAATTGTAGTATTTGCATATTTTAGTAATAAACTAAGAGGGTGAACCGGATATAAATAATTGGATTGGATTAATAAGAGTTAAGTGATCTAATAGACCAGGTGATTAATCATATAAGTTATTATGTGGAGGGAGATCTCATGTAAGACCCGGTACTGTATTAAAGAGCTTAAGATCTAATTAGAGTTGTGAGTCTTTTGTTAATTGAGAGATTGCAAATTCCATAATTCAATTAAGGTTTATGATTTAGGGTTTAATGATTATAACAAGGGAGAGAGTTAGCTACCCTACGATAATCTAGAATTGACACCACAATAATGCATAATTGGCTAGATTAACACTGATGATAGGGAGATCCCCTCTCTCATAATTTGGCAACTCTTCTTGGTTAATTCCCTTTGTGACTTTTGTCTTGCTCAATTTCAATTTCATTTATGTTAAACTTGCGAGTTAAATTCTTGATAATCACTTTCCCGTATTTACTTTTCTTTGCAATTTTTGTTTTCAATTTATCAATTTTCTTAGTCTTGGATAATGTAGGATTTTATTAATTCACACTTCGTCATAGGATCAACCCTTCACGTACTACAAATCACGACCCGTACACTTGCGGTATTATGAAGGTTATAAATTGTAAAGCTTGCCTAACACCTAACATGCATGTAAACCTAGAGATAGATCGACATACATCCTTTGGATTAAGGTCAAACCTAATAGAGAAATTCACGAATTAATGTAATATGATCATATGTGTTTTAACTAGGAAGAAATTTCAGTTAATCAATTGAGGGTTGGTTATTATAATCTTGAGAAATATATTAACATAAGATAGGAATTTTTACAATCCAACTATCGATAATTGAATTATATGATACCTAGGTACAAGTTATTTGATATTGGATTAGTCTTTGTGTTATATTTTTCTTGATTCATTATTGTGTTGCAGTTTAGCTTAATTTAGTATTAAATTAAATCATCATCTTATTCACGGTTAGATTATAGAAAAGAAGCCATTACTAGTACTTGTAATTCTAGTGGGATCAACTCATACTTTATAGTGCCAATTATAGTTACACTATGCACTTATAGGTTAAAATTACATTTAATCAATTTTCGAGAGCAACCCTTCCTCAAAGATTTAAACTGATTTCATTGGAGAGAAGGGGGATATACATATCTACGGATTATTTTATTTTTAATGTTTCTTTTGACCTTTTGATGTTTATCTTGTTTTCTATGTTTAGGAACTAAGTTCGTTTAATGCTTAGGTAAGATTAACCCTAAGTTGAGATGGATATTATGATTTGATCCTTTATTTAATGCAATTTGGTTGATTGATTCATTGAGATCCAATTACATATTTCTATTCTTCAATTAATATATCCAGGATATTAGTTAAATGTTTGATTTCATATGATTAATATTGAGATCCTCTTGTATGAATATCTATACCATAGTTGAAAGGATTTGTATGTAAACTTAGAGATAGGTCGACATAAATCCTTTAGATTAGGCTCAAATCTAATAAAAGAAATTCATGAATCAATGTAATGTTATCATAGGGGTTTTAACTAGAAAGAGGTTTCAGTTAATCAACTGAGGGATAACTGTAAATAGTCTTGAGAAAGTTATTGACATAAGATAAGAATTTCCACAATACAATGATTGATAATTGAATTTCTTAATAAAGGCTTAACAATTAAGATATCTTAGGTCGATTCATTACCTAGGTACTAGCTATTTGATATTGGATTAGTCTTTGTGTTATATTTGTCTTTATTCATTATTATATTACATTTTAGTTTAATTTAGTCTTAAACTAAATCATCATCTTATTCAATTAGATAATAGAAAAGAGACCATTACTATTACTTAAAATCCTCTTGGATTGACCCGTACTTGCCAATGCTAGCTACAGCTACACTGTACACTTACGGTTTAAAATGACATTCAATTAATCTTTTGGCATTAATATTAGGAAAACCTTGCTTTTATTAATCTAGCCATTATTATTTATTTTAGTTATTTTTACTTTTTGATTTTAATTTGTTTAATTATTTATATTTAGTGAATTCATCACACCTAGTTGACAAAGATCCAAAAATTTAGAGAATAACTCATAGGAATTTTCGAAGAACCCTACGGAGTTTGAGTAAGATCAGTAGTTAGAGGATTTGGAAGGTCATATTGATACTAAAGACTTCGAAACCATAGAAGACTAACCAAGGACTATGTTCGATTATGCTAGATCAGAATTGAGGGGAACAAAGTCCAGTATTGTGAGATCGATTGTCAATGATAACAATTTTAAGAGTAAACCAAGTATTCTTTATATAGTGCAATAGTTTATCCAATTTGACGGGTACAAGATGAGGAAACCAATGCATATATCACAAACTTTTTAGAGATTTGTGATACCTTTAAGGTCAATTATGCCAATGAAAATTTCATTAGATTAAGATTATTCACGTTTTTATTGAGAGGCAGGGCGAAGCAATGGTTAAACTCTCTTCCTACTCATCCCTTACCACTTGGGACCAAATAGTAAAGAAGTTCTTTTTGAAGTACATTCCCTACTAAGACTGCTAAATTGAGGAATGATATCTCCTTTTATAACCAGTCTGATTTAGAGACATTATATAACACATAAGAGAGATTTAAGGAGATGTTACAAAAGTGCCCACTGCTGGACCCCGTTTCCGGAGCCCAACTATCCATAACAATAGTACCGAAATCCATTGGGCCCGAGTCCCGACCCAC
>JANZLC010000005.1:11947334-11958879 GCA_026413385.1 Erythroxylum gracilipes | reverse complement strand
TTCTAATATTTCACATATAATCCATCTTGTAACTAACTATCTCTTCTATTTCTTTTCAATTTCAAGGATTTTCCTTTGCTTTACACATAGCTAATTCCCAATAGTTCTCATTTAATAGTCTTAGCTTACAAAAAGGTTCGGGGTCCAACAGGAAAATGGTTGTGTTTCTGATCAATATGAGCATGTAGCTCAACACGAGAGTGTTGATGTGTAACTCTCTATAACTTTTTGACTTAGGTAATATTGTAATTACTTTTACACTTGTAAATCAATACACATGCCCAAAGTATAAAAGATGAAATTTACACACACACAATTATAATCCAAGCAAAAGTTTATACTAAACCATAATATTAACACAAATATAAGTTAAACTACTGAAACTAAAACCTAGAATAAAACTAATTGAAATAAGATTGCCAAATTAAAATCTTAGGTTATGTCCTAATAACTGCTTGTTTAATGTCATTAGCTTGAAGCTCCCACTTCAACTTACTCCATTATGATTTCAAAGATTAACCTACTTTATAACGTGCTTGTCAAAATCCTATGTGAATTTACCTTAAACATAACTTTCTTTAAATCGGTTATCTTTATAATGCCATAGTGAAAAACTCTTTTGACTATAAAAGGTCCAAACCTTCTAGACTTTAGCTTTCCTAAAAATAATTTAAGTTGGGAATTATATAAGAAGACTTAATCCCCTCCTTAAATTGCTTGGTTTGCTTAATCCTTCCTTCATAATAACTTTTGGATCATTCATTCTACAATTTCAAATTTTTGTAAGCCATCATTTACCATTTTTCAAGCTCATTTACTTGGAGTCTCCTTTTCTCAACTGCAAGATTGAGATTAAAATTAATAAACTTAATTGTTCAATATGCTTTATGCTTAGATTCAATAAACAAATGAGATGTTTTGCCTTACACTAACTTATAAGGTGTAGTGCTTATTAGTGTCTTAAATGTCGTTATATAGGCCTATAGAGCATCATCTAGCTTAATAGATCAATCTTTCTTATGATGTTCCACCGTATTTTCTAGTATTTGGAGTTCTCTATTAGTTTTTTCCAGTTGACCACGAGTTTGAGGTTGATAAGGGATTGTGACTCTATGTGTAACTCCATATTTCCTAAGAATTTTTAAATTGTACATTACAAAAAATGAGTGCTCCTTATCACTAATATTCGCTATTTGTTCCAAAATCAAGAAAATAACATTTTAAGAAACTTTACTACAACCCTACCATCATTTGTAGGCAAAGTTTGAGCCTTAACCTATTTAGAGACATAATTTACAACAACTAGGAAGTATGTATTTCTGCTAAAAATTGGAAAGGGACCTATAAAATTAATGGCCCAAATATAAAATACTTTACAAACTAAAATAAAATTCTTAGGTATTTAATCTTGGTGAGAAATGATACATGTTCATTGACACTTATCATAAAGTTGAACATACCTTTAGGCATCTATAAATAACATAGGCCAATAAAAACTTTATTAAAGAACCTTTGTGACTGTTCTATTTGCATGATAATGTCCCCCAGCTATGCTGGCATGGCAATGCCCTAAAATCTTTCACCCTTCTTTTTAGAATTTAACTTCGAACTATCTTATTTGCATAAACATTAAATAAGCATAGGTCTTCCTAAAGATAATTCTTCGAGACAGAGAAGAACTTCTTCTTTTGCTAATAAGAAATCCCTTTAGAAAGAATCCTAGTAGCCAATTAGCTAAAAATATCAGTAAACCATAAAATTTCAGGCTCACTAACCTCTTCAAAAGTATAGAGGTAAAGGATCCATTGATAGTCTTAATTGGATTATCTTAGATCTACAAGTTGTTAGGCTTAAAATTTTGGATGAGAATCAAGCTATAATTATTTTTTTTGTTTCGTACCCAATTTGTATGAGAATTTTATCGATATGATGATGTATAGTATAAAGACTATTCTTATTAGTAATGTGAAGGATGCCCTACATTTCAAGGAATTGAAGAAAATTATCCCTAGCATATATGAATATATATCAGATTTGGGTTTGGTTGTCGATAAAAAAAGAAATGAGAAAAATAATTATAAAAAATGAGTGAGTTATGATATAGATTGAAGGCCAAAGTTGTTTAATATTTTAACTGTAAAGCTAAAAGATATTTTAAAAGGTACTAACCATAGCAGAAGAATGAAAAGAAGAAAAGAGAAATGGATGAAAAAGCAAACATTGTTATAGCCTAAGAGATTTCTTAAAAAGAGGGTGTAAGAGGCAATGATATTTTAACATTAAGTAATTATGATTTTGTAAATAAATAAATGATAGACATCGACACCCTCTTATCATATAACTTTCAATAAAGACTAGTTCTATTCTCTTAAAAAATGGAATGATACAGTTATATTAGGTGGAGATGGAGAGGGTGCTACCAAAGGCAATGGTTTACTATAGATCAAGATGGACGATGGAATTATTACAACATTGAATGCCTAGTATATTCATGAGTTCCAGAAGAATCTGATTTCTATAGGTAGTCTTGATAGACAAGGATGTACGTTTTTTAGTGATGATAGTTAACTTAAAGTGGTTTAACTAAAAGATGTGTTGACTGTAATGAAAGGAAGATTATAAATGCCATCTATGTCTTAATAGAAAAGATAATAATGAGATCATGGTTGTGTCTTAATCTTCAAAATAGAAAGATAGTACTACAGTATGACACATACATATGAGTCATTTTGGTGAGTACGAGCTGATGGAACTTCAAAAGGGGAGCTTATTGAAGAACAACAAACACAAAAAGGTAGAATTTTTTAAGTTTCATATGCTTGGTAAAAAAAGTCTATAATAACCTTCAAGGATATAATATTTAGGAAGTGACATGTGTCAAGGTAAATATATAAAAAGGACGTGTTAAGATCAACAATGAGTAGTATTTATTCCAAGCTGGTACTATAACAGTAATAGATGTTAAAATAGCTAAAAATTGAAGTTTAGGAGATAAAAACAATATTAAGAAGAAAGCAATAGTATGGTATACCCAAATTTAGAGCGAGAAGGAATGTTAGACAACCAAGGAGATTTGGTTGGGCAGACTCAGTCACGTATGTTCTGATGACAACCAAGGAGATTTGGTTGGGGAGACTCAGTCACGTATGTTCTGACCATAGGTAATGGAGATGAAAATATCCTTTAGAGGACTAGGGAAAGCTAGGTAAAAGATAAACGAATGAGGGTTACAATGAAAGATGTAAGGTTTCACAAGATTGAAAATGATTACATCTAGTTATTTTTTGTTGAAAAATGTTTACACTTTGGAGGATGCAACTAACATTTTGATAAAGTCGTTCTCTGCAAAAAAGTTCAAGGAAAGCTCAGACTTAGTGAATATTTGCATAGCTTGAAACCCTTAGGGGCTTGTATGATAGGGACAATATCTTAGTTAGGCATTGGAAAATTCAAATCAAAGTAGAGAATTGTAAAATATGTCTTAAATTTCAGTGAAATAGAATTTTAGTAATCTTAAACTTTTGTGGAAATAGAATATCAGTGACATTAAGATTCTATGATAATAAAGTTTTATTGCAATTAGACTTCTAAGAAATAACTTTAGATTATAAATAGTTTTTTAAGGGTTTTGTAAGTGAAGACCTTAGAAGATCTTGATGAAAATCTTTAGAAAGAAACTTTGAAAGAGATTATGTAAGTTGTTTTCACTTTTCATTTATTCTCCTCGCATCATCATTCTTATGGTAATAAAAGAATTATGTCTCCTTGTCCATAACAGTAAATTTTATTATTGATCGAATCATGTAAATTCTTATATTCTTTAATTTTTATTTTGTCATATGTTACTTTCATTATGTTTAACAAAGGCCATTGTTATACCAAAACATGAAAGAAAGAACAAGACAAATAATATGAATAACTAGCATACAATGGTGAATTCGGTAAGCACTTAAAACTAAAGTTATATGAAGATGACTCATAAACAATAGAAGGAAGGCCTCATTGGAGAACCGCTTCAGTGCTAAGGGGCTGATCTTCTCTTAAGTAAAGTTGGGAGTTCGACTCTTATGTTGTGAATGCAACGATGTTAAATATTTGATAGTAGTATTGCGCTGCCCTTCGAGGCCGCATAAGGCACAAGCAAAGGTTAATTTAAGTGTGGCAATAATTTAGAGGGTCTATCAGACCCACTGAGTTAATGGGGGAAAAAAAAAAGACAGATATAGAATGACATATGTTATTACTTGAACATGACTGCAATTATCCTTTCGTTCTCGAGACATATGTTACTCGCTAAGGGCATGATCGCCATGCTTTCACTCTAAGAATTTTATTTCAGTTAATATAATATTTATATTAATAGATATTATAAAATATCTTATTTTATTTATCTAATTTCTAACTGTAAATTTTTTCTTTTACTTGGTGTAGATTTTTATTCGATTTAGTAGATTTTTTAAAGCACTATCTCACATCTGGTGCTCATTTGTGTTAGATGCAATACTCTTCTTCGGTTTTCTCCGTGTTCCTTGTTTCAGCCATTGCCAACAACTCTCTCAGAAAATGGAAGAACAGTCTGACCAAGTAAAAGAAGCTGTTCGTCTCAAAGCTATCGCTGAAACCAAATTTAGAAGCTCAAACCTCAAATCAGCCGTCAAGCACGCCAAGAAAGCCTACCATCTCCATCCAAACCTCGACTGCATCTCCTCAATGCTCACCGCCTTCAAGATTCTTCGTGTCGCAGCCCAACCCCACCTGGGCTTAACCGACTGGTACAAGATTCTTCAGGTAGAGCCCTTCTCTCACATAAACACGATTAAGAAACAATACAAGAAGTTGGCTTTAGTATTGCACCCTGATAAAAACCCATCCTTGGGTTGTGAAGATGCGTTTAAGCTCGTGGGTGAGGGCTTTAGAGTGCTTTCTGACAAAATTAGGAGGAAAGAGTATGATATGAAGTTGAGGATTAGGATTCAGGAGGAGCGGGATAGTGAAAATGCTGTTGTGGAGACGTTTTGGACTGCTTGTTCGAGGTGTAGGCTTTTGCACCAGTTTGAAAGGAAGTATTTGGGGCATAATTTGGTCTGTCCTAGTTGTAAAAAGAGTTTTGAGGCTGTGGAGGTGGATGAAGGGCATAAGGAGGATAAAGGGGTTAGAGATGTGATTAGGAGTGAGAGGTTGGACAGGGAAGCAGAGTTGAGTTGTGCTAAAGTGATGGGAGATTTCGTGTCGCAAACGGAAAGGGGAATAGTTGATAGTGGCAGGAAAATTGATGAGGAAATGACTGAAAAAATGGGCAGTGGTGAGAAAATGAGTTGTGTGAGTTTTAAGAGGAAAGTGGGCAATGGTGAAGTTGGTAGTTGGGGAGGAAGAAATACAAGTGTGGAAGGGATAGGGAGTAGGACAACAGAATGGAGTGGTGGAAGAGTAAGGAGTCTGGGTCTTAGGAGAAAAGTTAGTTCTGTTGGTGAGATGTTGGAGAGATCAAAGCCAAAGAGGGTGAAATTTGGAGAGGAAACGATGACGCTAGCTCAAATGCAGTTGGAAGCAAAGAAAAAGGCTCATCAAGAGAAGGAAAAGTTGAAGGAGAAGCTTATGGCTGGGGTTCAAAAGGAGGAGAAGCACAAGGATGTGACTCAGACAAAGGATAAGAAGAAGGCAAAGGCAAAGGCAAAGGCGAAGCCCAAGGATGTAGTTCAGGAGGAGAAGGAGCAGGTGCAGGAGAAGAATCTCAAGGATGTTTCTGAAGAGAAGGATAAGGAAAAGGAGAAGCCCAATAATGTGTTTCAGAAGGAGCAGGAGAATGATAAATGTAAAGTCTTGAAGACGAACAAGGCCTCAGAGAACCAGAAAAATGGAGCTTCAAATAAGAGTGGCAATTTGAAAGCTAAGGCAAGGGCCACATTGAAGAAGGGTGTGATTGTGGAAATTGAAAAACATGGTGCTTCAATTAATGGTTTAAGTTTGAAAAGCAAGAAGCAAGGTGGTCCTAGGAGAAGAAATGTGGAAATTATGGCTGTGGTGGATTCAGATTTCTACCACTTTGGTAGAGATAGAGTGGAGAGAAGTTTCAGAAAAGGGCAAGTGTGGGCTGTGTATGATGATGACGATGGGATGCCAAGGCATTATGGTTTGATTGATGAAGTTATTTCAGTAAATCCCTTTGAGGTGACACTGGGTTGGTTAGATCTTCAAAGTAATGTAGATCAGAAGGTGATTGGTTGGGAAAAAATGGGTTATAATGTTTCTTGTGGAAGGTTTGAGGTTGCTAGGAAGGCAACCGTTAAATCTTTGGGCATATTCTCTCACATTGTAGAGTGTGAAAGGGCAGCAAGAGAGGTCTATCGAATTTTTCCGAAGAAGGGTTCAGTGTGGGCTGTTTATAATGAAGCAGCTTTTGGAACTGATGTTGGAAATCAGACTGCAAGCAATAACCGATGCTATGACATTGTTGTGTTCTTAACCACGTACAGTGAGATAAATGGTCTAAGCATGGCTTACCTTGAGAAGGTTGATGGATTCAAGGCTGTCTTCAAGAGACGTGAGATAGGATGCCATGCTATTAGCTGGTTTGAGAAAGGCGAGGTACAGTTAATTTCACATCAGATTCCTTCAAGAAAGCTCTCTGGAGATGAGGTCCCTGATCTTTTAAAAGGTTGTTGGGAACTTGATCCCGCTTCACTTCCTTCTGATTATCTTACGTGATATACAGATACGGTATCAGATACATATTGGCCTTTTTATATAGCTCAACTTTGATTCAGGGCTGAAGGTGGAAAACACAATTTAATCTTTATCAAGAACTTGTGAATACAATGCAGGCTCATCATTTATTTTTGATAATTGTGGGAAAAGTCATTTGCTTTTGCTTCATCAAGCAACCGTGAAGTCTTCATGAAATTCGTCACTTGTTAGAAAATTTGCAGCTCAGATTTGATGCTTATAATGCCTACGGAGTGTCAAAAGTTTCAATGCCTTGCCTTTTCTTTTTAATGGAAAGAACCATCTGTGTTAAAGTATGTGGGTCAACTGGAAGGATGAATATCTCAACTTTGATTCAGGGATGAAGTTAGGAAATGGAACCCCTAATCATAACTAAAAACTTTTAGGGCAATGCATCATAGTCCCAACGCGCAAAAATTGTGAGCGCAGTGCATGTGCATACTCATTTCATATTTTGGTTGAACTTATTTTCTGGAAATTCTTACTTTTGTCAAATTTTGAAGCACAGATTTGATCTTTGTAATGCCCATATGGTCTCATAATCTTTTCAACTTCCAACTCGTTGTCTTTCCCATTTTTTTCCAAAACAGCAAGTGGGTTTTTGTTTTACTAGTTTGTTTTGAGATTCAGGTGGCAATTCATATTGATCTTACTAGTAAATACTCATTTTAAAAATGAAATCTATCAATCCATGGTTCTCCGAAGATTTGTGATTGAATTGGAACAATTTCGAGAAAAACATGCATTGAACATTTCCCAATACTTCCTTGTTATCTTATTTCCTTTTACAAATTACAGTCCACCGTTCAGCAGTCTTGCCTAACCTAGTGAGTGCATGCTGATATTATACTCATTTGTAGAGTTCACTTGGTATCCTGACAAGTTTCACAATCCTGAAACTGAAAGATGTTTGAATACACACCTCTTCCAGGGTATAAGAAAAGGGGATTTACGGACTTTATTATGACATCCCAAACTTCTTTCCAGTAGAAACTAGAAAGACGTTTGATTAACTTGGGTCACTAAGAAATGAAGTAGAACATGGTGAAACTGTTTTACAGTCCAAGCTTACGACTGAAAACGCTTCATTCCTAAAAATAATCGAACAGAGTATTTAAATATCTTCTTTTAGTACATAAGAAAGTTTTTATAGTTGGCGGAGTCCCAAGCAAGTATAAAAATGCTACAAACCACGTAGTAATGGAGTTCTTATATCTGTTTATCGTTTAAAGTAATCGCAGAAAGTCATTGACTTTGAACGGCAATCTTTAAAAAGGTGTTTACACCTTGTCATGTCTGCTAACGCTATTGAGAGTTGAATTCCATACTTCTTTTTGAGCTGTTCTTCGTCATTCATATACTGCTAACGCTATTGAGAGTTGAATTCCATACTTCTTTTTGAGCTGTTCTTCGTCATTCATATCCTTCCTTCCAATTTGAAAGCCTCAAATTTCGTGCGGAATACAACTCCTCACCTATGCACAAAGCATACAAGAGGACTTAAAATAGTCGTATAAAAAAAGTCTTTCTTTGTTTATCATCAAGTCCACAGTCATTGCTTCGAAGAGATGTTACAAATAGTTTTTCCTTTGGGTTTGTTTATAATAAAATGGGATGGATCATAATATATTTTCTTTGTTTAGAAGGAAGATTTATAATAGAATGGAATGAAATAAAATGGAAGTAGAATATTTTATGTTACATTTCATTCCATCCTAAACAGTAAAAATGATAAATCTGGAAGTTTAGAATAGAATACAAACTAATATATATATACTGCCTAATATACCTTCAATAATTTTCATGATACTAATTATTTCTTACCCTACCCTAATAACAACCAACACAATACACTAATATTTTTATATAATTAACAATAAATTGTATATAATTAATAATAAAATAATAAAATTTTTATTTAAATTTTTATTAATAAAATAGAAAATACATATAAAAAGCTTATTTTTTAATTATTTGTCACACCAACGTGATATGTTTTTGATAAGTCACAAATATATTTCTATATAAATAAAAATATAAATAAATTATTTTTAAATATAAATCAAATATAATATAATAAATCTTATTAAATAATTAATAATAATATATTTATACAATTAATAATAAATTGTATACAATTAATAATACAATAATAAAATTTTTATTAAAGAAAAATGGAAAATATATTAAAAAAATTATTGTTCAAGTCACAACCATGACATTAATTATTTGTCACGGTTAAGACTTGTTTTTTGTAAGTTACAGGTTTTGGTTGTTTTAAAACTATAGCATTCAAGTGTTTTTACATTTTCAGTTTTAGGTTGTGTGGGAATGTTAGATAAAGGTATAATAGATATTTATTACATATTATATTTCATTTTATTTCATTCTTCTAAACAACATTTCATTACATTATATTATGAACCCTTCTATCCCTCTTAAAAAGCTTTTCATTATATTACATTTCATTCCATCATAAATCATTATGTTCTGTTCCATTACATTCTATTCTATTCCATTTCATTAATTAACATTCAACCAAACAAATCCTTAGTCATAATATTCTTTTACAAAATAATAACAATAATATCAATAAATTGCCAACTTCTAGCTAAGGTTCATTATTGACCTGATTCTGTTTTTCAGAACCAAATATAATTTCATTAGTTTGTTCAAGGGGAATATCCAATTAAAAAAACCGCATGAACGTCGAACCATCTCTATATATCTCAGCCGGAAAGCTCAAACTAATACAATTACCCAATTCTTTACCACTAAGAAGAAGATGCAGATGAAACACATTGTTGTCATTCATGCGAAACCACTCTCCACATATCTATTCCTTCTGTTATGTGGTTTGTTTGGTATAAACTCTTCATTCACTGCAACAGCCATCCTTGTCCCTCGTACCAATGACATACCAATTTGCTTTGGTATCCTTTAAAGGTGAAATCCATGGTGATCCTTTTGAAATCCTGAAATCATGGAATAATTCTCTCCATTTTTGCCAATGGAAAGGAATTAGTTGTGGTCGTCGACATCAAAGAGTGACCATTTTGAACTTGCCATCACTAAGCCTGGAAGGCATGTTGTCTCTATTCATCGGAAACCTCTCCTTCCTCAGAGTGATCAATCTGACATGGAACAACTTTCGTGGCCCTTTGCCTCAGGAGATTGGCAACCTTTTTCGGTTGCGTGATCTTCTTCTTGGTAATAACTTCTTTGAGAGTCGCATTCCTGCCAGTCTTTCCAATTACTCAGATCTTCGACATATTAGAATGTTTACAAACCACTTTTCTGGAGAAATCCCGGCAGAGATCAGCTCTCTGTCTAAGCTTCTTGTTTTGGATCTTTCAAGTAATCAGTTTAGTGGAGTAATCCCACCTTTACTGGGAAACCTTACAACACTAACAAATCTTTCTCTACAGTACAACAAAATTGGAGGGTCTATTCCTGTAGAGCTAGGGTCACTTGCCAACTTACAATACTTGAATTTGGCTACCAGCAGTCTGTCTGGTGCAGTACCTTACTCTCTTTACAATCTATCATCTTGTAAGAGATAAAACCTCATCTCATGTCAAAGAAAATCAGATAAGCCCAAGGCCAGACTCAGCCCTTAAGCCCAGCTCCATCACAATAAATAGTGCACCTGTGACGTAGATAATTCAAGCTCACATTCGGTTGTAACTAATTTAGCTAGCTGTACAGATACGATTTTCAACTCTCTGTATATAAATATTCATTCAATCTTTGAAAGAAGCAAGGCAATTTTACATCATACATTGTCTTCATTTATTTTACATGGTATCAGAGCTTTCTGGGACAAACGTCCATGGCTCACGTTTCCGAAGCATCCTCCTCTGCTAATCACCCTTCTGATTCTCAACCTCAGCAACCCTTCACCACCACCATGCCTTCCCTTGACTTCTCTGCTCTTGCCAAAACTCTCAACTTCAACTTACCCATTAAATTGGACAGAAACAATTTCATTAACTGGCGAGCACAAGTTCTAGCTGCCATACGTGCATTGGAACTTGAAGCCTTCATTACACCAGGCATTTCACCACCACTTCAGTCTTCATCCTCCACAGCTCAACCCTCACCAGATTCCAATCTCAGAGACTGGAAACGTTCTGATCAGCTCCTCCTCTGCTGGCTGGTTTCCACCATTGGTGATGAGGTTATTGGGCAGGTTAACACTTCCTCCACTTCCCTTGAGGTATGGCAAACACTTGAGAAACTATATGCACAAACCTCCATGGTGAGAGTATTACAGCTCAAACATCAACTTTCTACAATACAAAAAGGTGCTCCCAGTATTTCAGATTATATGCAGAAAATTAAATGCATTGGAGACTCTCTTCTCGTGGCAGGATATCAAATCCCTGAACATGAACTCATTCTAAATGCCCTAAATGGCCTAGGACATGAATATGATCCAGTTGTTGTGTTTCTCACTCACACTATGTAACATCCCGTCCCCAAAGGAAGGGCTAGGACCCTTCAATGAGAGATAAGGGATAAGCATTAGTTTGGCTGTAGCTTTGGGAGTGCTAAGTCATGGTGATGAGTGTGATGGCCGGATGGGGTGATTAACCGAACGAGAGACTGTGATTGTGACTGTGTAGACTGACTATGTAGATCGACTAATGAACGATCGATTAATTGTGACTGTAGCGCTCGGCTATTGACCAAGCGATAGACTGTGCACTGTAGATGTGTAGTGTGACTGAATAGAGTGGTAGTGCGACTATACTGTGACTGTGGTGACCGACCGACTGAGCGAATGAACATGGACTGATCGCCAGTGCAAGGGCGAAGC
>JANZLC010000005.1:11926050-11947234 GCA_026413385.1 Erythroxylum gracilipes | reverse complement strand
ATGCACTTCCCTTCTCTTTTCTTTACATTGAATTGAATACAATTCCAACAATTATATGCAGCCCCTGCGAATATTTGAATTATTTTACGTAACCAAAGGCTATTTTATGTTTTTTTTTTGGAATTTTAAGGAATGATATTACTCAAATAGGAAACAAAATACAACTATGTGCACCCTAAGAAAAAGGCTATTTTATGTTATTATCACGATCGAGCTGGATGGGTTTAAAGAAAGACTTATGACATCTGTAAAAAACGCTTGCAAGACGGACTACATGAGTATGACGACGAGCTCCAATTAGTGTCATATAAAACGTGCTACTCTTACCATGTTTCTATTTTTTATATTTTCTACGTAGAGAAAAAGTTTCGGGAATAATGAGGCAGGGCACATGTATATCATGCGTTACACATCAATGCTCCATGCTATATAATATATCACGTTTCAAAAAAGGTATATTAAATAGCTACATTCGCTTCAACTTGTAACTCAATTCAGCTACCTAAAAAACACAGGAAATACAAGTTTTTCAACATCTTCAAATAAATAAACTAAATCTGATTTATTTCTAATGGGTGACCTCCCATTAAGCGCTTATAGTCGTTAGCTCGATATTGTGTACTCATCATTCTCCATAATTTGGTATGTCCATAGCCACGTTCTCCATCTGAATGTCCTTGAAACCTTCATTAAAAGGCTTCAATCGATGACCGTTAATTTTGAAGTTTCAGTTGTTACCTATGTCAAAAATCTCAAAAGTGCCATGTAAAAATACATCAGTAATAATGAAAGGATCATGCCATTGAGAACGTAACTCACCAGGAAGACTCCCTGGATTATATAAGGCTTAGTGACTTGAAATCATAATTCACAATAAAGGGCCCTGATCATCTAGAGCACAATTTACTTGGAAAAAGCTTCAATCTCAGGTTGAAAAGTAAAACTTTCTCTCCTTGAGCAAATTCTTTCCTTATGATGTGTTGGTTATGTCATTTCTTAGTTTCTCTTTGTAAATTTTAGAGTTCTTATATGCTTCATTTCAAAATTCTTCCAATTCACACAACTGAAAAGACCGATTTTCAACTGATTTTTGCCAATCAAGATTTAACTTCCTAACTGTCCAATAAACCTTGTGTTCCAACTCTACCGAAAAATGACAAGCTTTTCTAAAAATCAAATGATATGGAAACATGCTAATTGGAGTTTTGAAAGTTGTTCTATATGCCTAAAGGGCATCATTAAGCTTGAGAGTCCAGTCTTTCCGATTATGGTTTACCATTTTCTCAAAAATATCCTTGATCTCTCAGTTTGATATTTCAGCTTGAAATGGTAGCACTACCAGTTGCGTAAGTTCTTGCAACTCAGGGGTTCTTACTTTGATCTACTTTATTGGTACAATTATTATGACTTTTAAAAGGGACTATGATAAATATCTGATTGCCTTTTATACTGAGAGTGGAGAACTTTTACATGATTAAACATTTGATACAAAGACAAAGAAAAAGAAATGAGTAAGTATAGATAAGATTGTAGTTATGCTATCAAAATATCACTATTATTTTAAGTTTATAATGAAAATTTTTTATCTATTTCATTATACTAATTTTATTATATTTTTTATCTTTTCTATTACAAAGAATAACTATTTTATTCCTTATTTATTTTATATCGTGAGGCTAACTAAAAATTATTAATTGGAGGGAGATAAGCATATCAAAAGCAAGATAATAATAGTAATAATAAATTAGACGAAGGAGCAATGTTGTTGGTCAACAAGAGTAAAACACCTAACAGCTTCGATCGTGATCCAGCAATATTTGATGTGACGGGCAGTCAATTTCTTAGAATAATAATAAGAATACTCCAATCCATGTAGGATAGTTCTTGTTGCAAGAGATAAAAGCTCCGTCACATGCTAAAGGAAACAAGACAAGCCCATCTGCCCATGTCTTAGAAGATTCAGCCCAAAGAAAAGAATGATCAATATAGCAATTTGGTACTAAAATCATGATATTCGGAATTCATATAATTACTTAGTTTCTTTTAATTTTTAAAACTAACAAAAATAATTACAATATAATAATTTTGAAATAAAATTCATATTTTATTTGTGTTAAATTTACTTTTACAAATTTCTATAATTTTTTATCAACTCTTTTGATGAATTTTTTATTAAAATAAAAATTAATGGAAAATATATTTCATCTAACAAAATTATAAATTTTTTATAAAATTAAATTACAAAAAATTAAGATTTTTTTATTATATAAAGTACAAATACGCTACAAATTGAAATTTTTACTTGAATTAGTATCTTAAAAACTCCGCTAAGATTGTGTTTACTTAAAATTTGATGTGATTGGAGCTTTTGTCGCGAGTTAATCGATGAACTAAGAGGCTAACCAAAGATTATTGATTGGATGGAGATAAGCATATCAAAAGCAAATAATAATAGTAATAATAAAGTACACGAAGGAGCAATGTTGTTGGTCCACAAGAGTAAAACACCTACGATCGTGGTCCAGCAATATTTGATGTGACGGGCAGTCAATTGCTTAGAATAATAATAAGAATACTCCAGATAGTTCTTGTTGTAAGAGATAAAGCTCCCTCCCATGCTAAAGGAAACAAGACAAGCCCATGTCTTAGACTCATCTCCAGATTCAACCCAAAGGCTCAGCTCACTCACAATAAGCAATGCACCTATGACAGACAATTCAAGCTCACTATTCAGTTGTAACTAATTTAGCTCTACAGATATACGAATCTTCAATTCTCTGTATATATATTCATTCAATCATTGAAAGAAATCAAGGCAATTGTTACATCATACTTTGTCTTCATTTATCATACATGGTATCAAAGCTTTCAAGGACAAACGTCCATGGCTCATGTTTCGGACGCATCTTCTGCTGCCAATCACCCTTCTGATTCTCAACCGTGGCAACCCATCACCACAAATATGCCCTCCCTTGATTTCTCTGCATTTGCTAAAACTCTCAACTTCAACTTACCCATTAAATTGGGCAGAAACAACTTCATCAACTGGCAAGCACAGGTTCTAGCTGCTATACGTGCATTGGAACTTGAGGCCTTCATTACACCAAGCATTTCACCATCACTTCCAGTGTAGCCTTCATCCTCCGCAGCTCAACCCTCACCAGACTCCAATCTTAGAGACTGGAAACGTTTTGATCAGCTCCTCCTCTGCTGGCTGTTCTCCACCATTGGTGATAAGGTAATTGGGCAGGTTAACACTTCCTCCACTTCCCTTGAGGTATGACAAACTCTTGAGAGACTTTATGCACAGACTTCCATGGTGCGAGTATTACAGCTCAAACATCAGCTTTCTACAATACAAAAAGGTGCTCTTAGTATTTCAGAATATATGCAAAAAAGTAAATCCATTGGAGACTCTCTCTTAGTTGCAGGACATCAAATCCATAAGCATGAACTCATTCTAAGTGCTCTAAATGGCTTAGGACATGAATATGATCCAGTTGTTGTGTTTCTCACCCACACTATGAAAACCTCCACCTTACAAGACACTCAATATACTTTAATGATGCATGAGACTCGAATTGAATGACTTAATGCTCTATCTACACAGACTCCAGCTACTATACCTACTGCTAACATTGCTACTTATCATCCAAACAATAACTCCACTAGATAGCCACATCATGGAGGCAGATCTAGAGGCAAAGGAGGCAGAGGCAGAAATGGGAGATGGTCTAGGGCTGGAAGAATATTCTGTCAATTGTGCCAAAAGCCTGGACATGATGCTCTCAAATGTTACAAGAGGTTTGATCAAACATGGCAAGGTTCACAGACTTCCCCAACTTGGCACACTCAACATCAGTCTCATAATGCTTCAGGCAGCTCTCAGCCTCACAGATCTGGTCCATAAACCTTCATCACTTACAATCAGACACATTCCTACTCTCCCACCGATCCTGGACATGACTCAACATGGTTTGTTGACAGTGGTGCTACTCACCATGTTACCCCTGACTTGAACAATCTCACAGACAGCTCAACATACGGAGACAAGGATTATCTTACTGTAGGTACCGGTAATACTCTCTCAATAGCTCATACTGGTTCTTCTTTCATTCATTCTTATGTTACCCACCAAACTCCATTGGCTTTAAAAGAAATTCTTCGTGTTCCTCTCATAACTAAAAATCTTTTGAGCATTTCTAAACTCACAAAGGATAACCAAATTACAGTGGAATTTACTGACAATTATTGCTTGTTTAAGGACAAAGTTTCAGGGAAGCTTCTGCTTAGAGGAGTACTTCGAGATGGGCTCTATAGTCTCAAAGCTTCTATTTCATCCCATTCTGCAGCAACTACCACCTCTTTTGATTCCTCTAAGGCCCCCTCTAGTCATACCTATACTGTTAATATATTTAACAAGTGTGAAGCTCACAATGCTCACAAATCTGCCAATATTTGGCACATCAGACTTGGACACCCGTCCAAACATGTAATGCACTTGATTTCTAAATCAATGAATTTCAAGTTTGATCCAAGTAGTTTTCAATTCTGTCATTCATGTCAATAAGGTAAAGCACACCAACTCCCTTTTGAAAAACATGATATCACTGCTGCTAAACCTCTTGAAATTGTTTACTCAGACATTTGGGGACCCTCTCCCCACCTATCCAGTGATGGTCACCGATATTACATCATATTTATTGATGCATACTCACGGTTCACATGGTTCTATCCTCTCAAACTTAAATCTGAAGCTCTTGCCACATTCATTCGATTCAAAACCCATATTGAACTACAACTTGACCACAAAATAAAAGCCCTTCATACAGATAATGGGGGAATACAAAGCCTTTTTTACCTTTTCTTCACCAAAATGGCATTCATCATCGCTTCAGCTGTCCCTACACTCACCAACAGAATGGTGTTTCTGAAAGGAAACACCGACACATTACTGAAACCGGTTTAACCCTCCTTTCCCATGCCAATATGCCTCTAACCTTATGGCTTGAAGCCTTTTCTGCAGCAGTATACTTAATTAATAATCTTCCGACACCAAATCTTCACAACAAATCACCATTTGAACTTTTATACCACAAATATCCTAATTATCTTCTGTTAAAGGCATTTGGCTGCAGTTGCTATCCCTATTTAAGGTACTACTCCAAACACAAACTTGATTTCCATACCACTAAGTGTGCCTTCCTAGGATACAACCCCTCTCATCGAGGGTATAAGTGTCTCAGCTCATCTGGTAAGATATTCATTTCTCGTCATGTTGTCTTCAATGAAACTGAATTTCCTTACTCTTCTTTATTTTCCTCTAAATCTCCCTCTATTTCACCTTCTACAAGCTTACCTCTCTCTGTTTTAGCTCCTGCTCCTCAGAACCCATCTCTGAGCACTCACTCCTCAGCAAGTTTGCCTGAACTGCCTCCTTGCACCAGCAATCCTTCTCAGGTAATTCCTCTTCCTCAACCTTCTGTTCATTCTCATCTCACTACCCCTTCTTCCTCTTCTGACCACCAGTTTCCTAACACCAATCCTCCTCCCTCCCTTGAACCTCCTCACCCCCTACCCTACAAAACATCCACCCCATGCAAACCCAATCCAAACATGGCATTTTCAAGCCTAAAACCTACTCTGCTGCCCTCTCATCTTGTCCTACCTCAGAACCTACCACAGTCTCCCAGGCTTTCAAGACCCTCTTTGGCATCATGCTATGCAGGAGGAAATTACTGCACTACACAAAAACCGTACTTGGACATTTGTCCCTTATCATTCTAGCATGCATATACTACCTACTAAGTGGATTTTTTGAACAAAATATGCTGCTGATGGGTCTGTGGACAGGTTTAAGGCCCGATTTGTTGCTAAAGGGTTCAATCAAACTCCTGGCATTGACTACACTGAGACATTTAGTCCAGTAGTAAAAGCCTCTACAATCAAAGTGATTCTCTCTCTTGCAGTTTCTCATGGTTGGGATATCCAACAGCTTGACATCAACAATGCCTTCCTAAATGGTGACCTACAGGAGGTAGTCTACATCAGCCAACCCCAAGGTTTTGAGAGCTCTACTCACCCTAATCATGTCTGTCGTCTCTCCAAAGCCCTATACGGCTTGAAGCAGGCTCTCAGAGCATGGTTTCAGACATTGAAGGCTGCATTCAACAATTGGGGTTTTGTCAACTCCAAGTCTGATACATCCTTATATTACTATAGACAGAATGGTTTACTGCTTCTTGCCCTAGTTTATGTTGATGACATTCTCCTTACAGGGAACAGTCAAGAGGCTATACGGGACCTCATTTCTAAGCTACACTCTCAATTTACTCTCACCACATTAGGCAGCATCAATTTGTTTCTAGGGTTTGAGGCTTATCGGAATGCAACTGGCTTGTATCTCTCTCAGACTTAGTATGTGCATGATCTGCTCCACCGTGCTAACATGTCCTCCGCCAAGCCCTGTGCCACTCCTATCTCCCCTGGGTCCAAGCTATCTCTCCACGATGGTCTCCCCTTCTCGGACCCCTCTCTGTATCGAAGCCTAGTTGGAGCTCTTCAATATCTCTGTAATACCAGACCATATATTAGCTACTCTGTCAACAAACTGAGTCAATTTCTTACCAATCCGTTAACAACTCACTGGATTGCTCTCAAGAGGGTTTTGTGTTACCTTCAAGGAACTTCTGATTTAGGGCTTCACTTTTGGCCCTCCTCTTCTCCGCTCCAACTTCATGCCTTCAGCGATTCGGACTGGGCTAGCTCACCCGATGATCGGAAGTCCACCAGTGGGGGCTGTGTCTTCCTCGACAGGAATCTTGTATACTGGAACTCCAAGAAACAGTCGATCATGGCTCGCTCCAGCACTGAGGCAGAATATCGAGCGCTCTCCCAAGTCTCCACGGAAGTCATATGGCTCAAGTCCTTCCTCTCCGAACTTGGATTCACCTTGCCTCAGAAACCCATCATCTGGTGCGACAACAATGGAGCTCGTTCCTTAGCTCACAACCCAGTCTTCCACTCTCGCACCAAACACTTTGAACTAGATCTCCATTTTATTCGAGATAAAGTCTCTGATGGCATTTTAGAAGTGCAACATGTCAGCTCCACTAACCAGGTAGCTGACTTACTCACAAAACCATTGACAGCCGCACGTTTGGCTTATCTAATGTCCAAACTCAACCTTATCTCTACTCCCCGGTTTCGTTTGAGAGGGGATGTAAGAGATAAAACCTCATCTCATGTCAAAGAAAATCAGACAAGCCCAAGGCCAGACTCAGCCCATAAGCCCAGCTCCCTCACAATAAACAGTGCACCTGTGACGTAGATAATTCAAGCTCACATTCGGTTGTAACTAATTTAGCTAGCTGTACAAGTACGATTTTCAACTCTCTGTATATAAATATTCATTCAATCTTTGAAAGAAGTAAGGCAATTGTACATCATACATTGTCTTCATTTATTTTTACACATCCATGTTAACGTTTTTTCTAGCTAACAACTCGTTGTCTGATCAGCTGCCACTCGATTTTGGACTCAATTTTCCAAACCTTGAGCAGATAAATATTGATTCCAACCAATTTTTTGGTCCCATGCCATCCCATCCACAATTGTGAATGCTTCAAGACTCATAAACATAGACTTCTCTACAAAC
Source organism: Erythroxylum gracilipes (assembly GCA_026413385.1). Taxonomy (NCBI): domain Eukaryota; kingdom Viridiplantae; phylum Streptophyta; class Magnoliopsida; order Malpighiales; family Erythroxylaceae; genus Erythroxylum; species Erythroxylum gracilipes. The sequence continues at coordinate 11,939,577 of JANZLC010000005.1, read as the reverse complement.
TATTTTTCAGGAAGGGTGCCTCTGAACATTGGAACTCTTTATGAATTAGAGTACTTACAAATCTCTTACAATCGTCTCGGAAGTGAAAATGGTACTGGTGGCCTGGGATTCATCATGTCCTTAACCAATTGTACCAAACTCAAAATGCTACTCGTGGTTGGCAATGGCTTCAGGGATGAATTCCCTAATTCAGTAGCAAACCTCTCCTCAAAACTCGCATTCCTTGGCCTCCGAGAGAACTACATAACTGGTAAAATCCCTGGGAGCATTGAAAATCTCATTAACCTCGTCTACCTTGGGTTATCTGACAACATTCTCATTGGCAACATTCCTGATTCAATCGGAAGACTTACCAAGTTGCAACAACTTCATCTATACAACAATTCATTCTCAGGAACATCCCATCTTCCTCGGGCAACATCACTCATATTAGTATTTTGAACTTATGGGGAAATTCCCTAGAAGGAAGCATACCTGCTTCATTGATTAATTGTACAAAACTACTCGCCTTGGACCTCGCACAAAATATGCTTAATGGCACAATACCTGGAGAAGTACTCAGAGGTTCTGCATCAGTCATGACTGGTCTTTACTTATCTCGGATAGATTTACAGGGCCAGTGCCAGCAGAAGTTGGGAGTCTGGTAAATATATGGTCCTTGTACCTGGATGGCAATAACTTGTCAGGAGAGATCCCAAGTTTTCTTGGTAATTGTAAGATGCTGAATTACATCAACTTGTCCAGTAACTCTTTCCAAGGAAGCATTCCTTCCTTTCTAAGCAACTTACAAAACGTTCTTTTTCTTGATCTTTCTAGCAACAACTTGTCCGGACAGATTCCTACTTTCCTAACTAAGCTGCAATTCATATATTCTCTCAATCTTTCTTTCAATAATTTCTACGGTGAAGTTCCAACTGATGGTATCTTTGCCAACAGTAGTAACTTCTCAGTTATCGGAAATGACTACTTGTGTGGAGGACTTGCATCACTGCAGCTACCGCCTTGTCCTAAAGAAGTCCCCCAGAAACAACACAAGCTTAAAATTTTTATTCTTGTTGCTATAATCTGTGCCATTCTGTTAACAGCCTGCTTTTTCGCTTTCTTTTATTGGAGAAGAAAGACCAAACAGGTTCGTGATTCTGCCTTATCATTTGGGAATCTGCATATGGAAGTTAGCTACGCCGAACTACTAAAAGCAACTGACGGGTTCTCTTCAGCAAATCTGCTCGGTGAAGGAAGCTACGGATCAGTCTTCAAAGGAATTATCTACCGTGAAGAGGGAAGAGTTGTTGCTGTCAAAGTATTCCATCTTCATGAAAGAGGAGCCAACAAAAGTTTCATAGCTGAATGTGAAGCTCTTTGGAATGTTCGGCACCGAAATCTTGTAAAGATCATATCAGCCTGCTCGAGCATAAATTTCAAAGGCGAGGACTTCAAAGCCTTGATATATGAGTTCATGCCAAAAGGAAGTCTAGACACTTGGTTGCACCCAATCTCAGTTAATGATCAGCTTCACGAACCTCGAATGATGAACTTGAATCACAGACTAAACGTAGCCATTGATGTGGCTACAGCTCTAGATTACCTTCATCATCATTGCCACGAACCAGTTATCCACTGTGACTTGAAGCCCAGCAACATACTTCTCGACGATGACCTTACTGCCCATGTAAGCGATTTCGGGCTTGCGAGGTTATTACCTCCAGGAAGCACATCCTCTCAGCCACATACAAGTTCACGTGGGATTAAAGGAACTGTTGGTTATGCAGCTCCAGGTAGTGATTTTCACTCTTTAAAAAACAATGTTCCAGCAAAAAAAAAAAGAATTAAAAAACTTGTCTTGGAAGATGATTAAGAAGCCATTTGTCTGATTGTTATGATCCTGCAGAATATGGTGTTGGTGCAAAGGCATCAAAACAAGGAGATGTTTATAGCTATGGGATTCTGCTGCTAGAGTTGTTTACAGGAAAAAAGACCTACTGACAGCATGTTCACTGACATCCTTAGCCTCCATGTTTATGTTAAGATGGCTGTTCTTGAGCAGGTTATGAGAGTAATTGATCCTCAACTCTCATTACAAGAGGAAGGAGAGTCAGGTGACAGCTCCAGGAACAATATTCCGCAGATCATGGCATCAATACTTAGAGTAGGAGTCATTTGCTCTGCTGAATTGCCAGTAGAAAGAATGGGTATTCAGGATGCCATCAAGGAGCTTCATTTGATCAAGAAGTCATTTGTTAACCGAAGAAGGGGGAATCAGCATTAAACATTATACATTAAACCCTTGGGTTCAAGTTTAAATGATCCAGTAATATGGTGAACTGATTTTACATGATGTCTGTGACGTGGAAAGTAATTTTCAACAAAGTTAAAGACTAGTAAGCACGGGAAGTAACTTTTGGCGACCATACAACAAAGGTAAACTGATAGGTGATTACATTGAATCAATGTAAATGCATTTGACTTCAACAATAACTCATCAATCAAGATAAGAAAGAAACAACAGCAAGCAGCAATATCTTGCCTACATTTGAAGTATAGTGAAATGGCAAGTGGCAATTGAACAGAATCTTCATAATTTACACAGAGAACTTCACTCCTTCATCATCTGTTGAAGTTCCCTTAAAAATAGCAGCCTTCCCTTTGCTTTCGAGTATTTTCAATGCCCTGGTCAGAATTGTGCGGTCTACCCCATGCAACTCTGAGATTTAGCAAACAGACAATTGAGATGTACACAATTTTAGAATAAACAGGTAATGGTCGTACCAAGAAAGCTTTGAGCAAAAGATGCACAGAAGCATCTGTAAGATAAAGATTTTGGAGAAGAATCTCTAACTCAATGATACTAGAGATGGGGGAACAAGAAATTCATAATGACTACAATCATCAAAATTTTGAGGTTACACAAATAAGCATCACTACATCAGCAGATGACCAAACAGATTTCAAACCATTATTTCTGTCACTCATTCCATCATTACTAACCATGTCCACTGTCAAGCTTTTACAAAGATATTTTGAGGAACAAAAAGTGGAGTCGCAGCTGTAGAGCACACATAATACAGAATTTGAGAAAAGAAAGAAAAATTCATGCAAATTTTTAATGAGAAAGGAATTTTCCTTTGGAGGCTTGAGGTGGGGCAGGAGGAGCTAGGGATAACCAGATGATATAACAAAATAGTCAGCATTTACTTATAACATAATGCTGCACATGTATAGAGTAGCGTGGATGTGCACCCATATAAAGATGCATGCATCTGGAGATCATTCTTATGTAGCATCACATGAAAACATTGAACAAAGAATTTTGGAGATAAAGGCCTCAAACTTGTCTATTAGATAAATCCAACTTATTTATCATGCAAATAATTACCTAAAAGGAGATCTATGAGAATGCTTCAAAAACTCAGGTGGGACCAGAGACCAAAATAATCACAGATGCATCATTTTCCATAGTCAATGCATTACCCACGTTATCCTCACAAATTGGGAAGTGAAAATTGGGCACTCAAAATATCAAAATTCCGCTGAGATAAACATTTGCATTAAACTAATTTTATCATCCATACCCAGTAAAAAATTGCAACAGTTTACAATCCAATAACATGGTTTCCAGAATCTGATTGATGCAAGATTCAAGTACCTGTTCCACGAGATTCAATCCCCAATCGTATATCCTCAATAGTCATAACACCATCCTCCAAGCCATAATCTTTGACCTAGTAAAATATGTTGAGTTCATTAAAGAAAATACAAAACGTGCGGGGTTTCTTATCAACAGCACAATTGACTCACAAACTGTAAAATAATTTCAGCCCAATCCTGAATCCTGTGCCAAAGAATCAGGCATTTCTTATGGCCTTTGTCAAGCCATTCTGCACGACCTACGAGCACAGATTACCTACTCAATTAACATTTGCTATAGAATCTCTAGCTGGATAAATATGACAAATAAGTCACATGATCAAGAGATGTCCAAGCCAGCAAGATTTAAACTAACCTTCAGAAACTAATGCTGACAGAAATGTTTCCTTGGCTTCATTATTGAGAGATCCTGCACCATACATTTAAATGTCATACATCCTATATATATAAAAAAAGCTGATTGCACAAATTGCAAAGGAATTAAATTTATATGGACCATTTAGCTTGGTGATGGCACCTCAGTACAATGAAATGGAATGTCAGAGGAAAGAAAACAACGACTATTGGATCTTATCAACAAACAGCTCTTTCATTTACTGATCACGAATTATTTAGTTATACAGCAACATAAACATGAGGTTTCCAGTGCAAACAAAAAAAGGTGAGGAAGTCCAGCATTTGTGCAAAATAAAATTCAGATCCCACAAGTTATTAGAATCTTTCACCAAAGGTTTACACAGAAGAAATGTCAATCAGTTCTAGATAACCCAGTTACCACATAATTGATTATTTTGTATGAATTCTGAAATATATATATATAAACACACATAAAAGGATTTGCATCCACACGCTGAGCTCCTCTACACTTCTAATGGAATCCATTCAAAACGCAGGCAAATACCACATCAACTTAAAGAAATTTATTAGTTTGACATGGGAATGGTATTGATCACCCTCTACCAAAGATGACCAAAGTAAACTCTTTGAAAAAGCCCTAAAACTTGATCTTTGTCAAATCAATTTCGGAACCATAAAACCACCGAGGTGATCCAGCATTTGAATGCTATATTAAGAACGCTACACAAAGCTGGAACTGAAGTAGGGCACAGTAAATTGAACTCAGAAGCTTTCTTACTTTAAAATTTTCTATCAGATATATCCCTTCATGTTGAATACAAGATTACAAGCTGCTCTATCAAAACTATCAGTTTTCCCTTCAAGTTATCTCTTCCATTACAACTATGTTTAACTCCACATAGAGGAGATCCTCTATAAGGAACTCCTGCTCGTCTTCTTCACCTTCAAGCTTTCTTTGGCCCCAGTCCTTCTGTGCCTTCAATAATTGGAACAAAATGAAAATAATTTGTTTGGTTCCAGAGTTCTAATAGACCACAGACTGGGAATCTGTGAAGAAATTTTCAATGATAACTAATACTTTCTCTGGCTTTCATAGCAACTATTAACTGACAGTTAATACACCTTTTACGCCCCGTAATGACCAACAGGAATCCCTTGGTTGCCAAACAGTGGACTTTAGGCATTCTATAGACAGACCAGTAAATGTAAGCCAGACCCGTTTCTCAAGTTGATTACAAAAAAGTAGAATATGGCTAAAAAAATATATCTAAAAGTATCAGAAAACAAACTGTTTTTATCAAACTCTACCTAATCTTGAAACTTTTGGTACATTTTCTTAAATGAAAGAGGAACAGCACCTAGAAAGCCTGATCAGAACTAAAGAAATAAGGGGAGAATTTCAGGAATCAAAAGAAAATCTTCTCGCTCAGAAAATCAAAATAAAATCGTTCTCTATTCATTAATCTGATTATGATCAGTTAATATCTATTTATCTACTATTCATATGAATCGAGCAAGAAACTTTTCTAAAATGAGAAAAATCACAACTCCATTTGTAGCTCATTAGCTCATTTAGATCAGATACATCAAGTTGTGTAGACATTGGAAATCGTTAATATAATATTCTATTCGGAGACATATCTTTCTAAGCCTGCATCTCATTACTCATAACACTCAAAGAGGGGGAATAACGCAGGGCTTTCTAAGTATAATGGCATTACCATGAATTCGAGAAAAAAGAATGAACTACACAGCGAACGATATTAGAAAGTGAAACATATTAGTTTTCAGGCTTACTTTCAATTACCGGATTCGAGAAAAGAGGGAAATTTTCTTCAAGACCAATAGTATATATCTTCTGAGTTTTACAATAATCAAGGATAAGTTCCTTCCACAGCTGTACCTGCTTCTCTCGAGTGTCCCTTACAGGCTGCAAACTTGTGAGTAAAACCCAGAAAGGAAGAAATGAGCAGAGAGAATCGCAGCAACAAAGAGCAATCAGAAACAGGAAACAAGTGCAACAAGAATAATATAGCATTTCAGGATCTATGAAAAGACTGAACTTTCACGACCATCAACCATAAATAAAAAAGAACGACTCCTTCTAGCAACAGAAAAGGGGAAACTAAACTATTTCGAAACAAAATCAATAGCAAAAGTGGGCGAGGAGAATACGTGAAGTATGGCGGGTAATTGAAGAACTGGGGTAGCTTAAAATCACCCAGTTTCTGCATATCTCAGACTACTGCTTCAACAAATGAGACCTGCAATTGGACAGAAAAAGAAGGAACTTTCAAGACGACATCTTTGATATAGCAACCCAAAAAAAAAAAAAACTACACTGGAATAGCTTATAAAGGTTGACCTTGAAATCTTTGCATGCAGATCAAACTATAAGTGCCGATTCGTTGCTTCACTTGTGAAACTCCGATTATTCACCGTGTTTCTGGAAGTGTTGTTTGTGCGGTAGATCGGCGTAGAGATGGAATTGCATTTGAAATCAAAGTTGCAAATAACATATCGAATTAAGTATTGGATTAGATTTTAGCATGTATAATAACTGATATCATCTCGGTAATTTTTAAAATTTACGAAACAGTTTTTGAATTCTTTTAAATTTGTAAAATAGTTCATATTGTAATGTATAATTTATAAGTATACATCAACAATATCTTCAAAAATTATAATAATAAATAATAATCACAATTAATATAAAATAATAATAATATTTAACATATAAATAATAACCACAATTAATATGAAAAAACACAATCATTATCATACAAATATAAAATTAAGAATAATATAAAGTACTTAAAATATTACAATAATACAATTTTATCATATAATAAATAATAATTAAATGAAAACATCCGATAAAAAAACAATTAATATCTTTAACTCTCAAACTATTATAATTTACAAGAAGAGTTCATGATGAGGAAATAATCAAGTAGAAGTTAAATCTGAAACAAAAATATTTACAATTAAATTATATATATCGAATTTAACATATACATCAAATATAACTAAATTAAAAGAAAAGAAAAAGCAAAAACTTGGAACGAATTTCAATCGTCTATAGAGGATACCCGCTATAACTATACTAACCTCAGTTATCATTTAGTACAAAATTCTCATCATTGAGGAAGCTTTATTATCATTATCATTCAAATTTAATACACCAAAAAATATATCAATGCTTTCTCATTCAAGATTATCTTCGAAGTCATTGACATCTACTAAATTCAGTTCTTCAAAAACTCAATCTGCCAAAAGATTAAAATTATCAATGGAAATTGAATCAGTTGAACTATTTGTACTATTAAGACTCCTAGTAAACAATAAATTTTAATTATTAAAAAATTATAAAAAATTATATCGAAATTAATAATGATAATAACATACCTTTCTCGAAGCTATAAATTATAGCAAACAAAAATTAAGTCATTCAATCTTTAATGCTTCAATCTATTTCTTTTCTTGGAGTAGATAAATTCAAATGTACTCCAATTTCATTCATAACTTGTTGCACTTTTACATTGACTTAAAATCCGAATTGCAAACCTTTTCAATTATGGAATACTATTTCCGTGATCCCACCAATAAACTGTAAGTCGTAAGATAACAAAAGTAACATTATAAACAAAATAAAGTGATAATTAATTTCAACAAATAAGAAAAAGGAAACAACTAATACCTAGAGAAAGGTTTCCTCTTTGTCGAATAGCAATTAACATTTTAAAATCCCATAAGACAACTTATAAAACTCCATTTGTGAGCTTAAGAGGTTTTGCATGACGTCAATGCTAACAATTGTTGTAATAATTAAAAGCATTCCTTTATTAACTTTAACTTGCTTAATAAGATCTAGTTTAAAATTGACACTAGGATTCAAAAACGTCTCAGCTGTAAATAATGGAGAAGAAAGTTGTCTTTCCCTTCTCTCATTAATGATTGAAAGATATGGTGTGTACAAAGAAGACCTATGCTTTATATTGACCTTGATTACTTCCATCGATCTCTTCATGGCATTAAAAAAAAAAACCATCGTTGGCTTTTTTTCACTATCAGCCAAGTGAAGCACCCTCACCAAAAGCTCACAAATTTGGATAACAAATTGGCATTGAGACCAAAATTCTCTATCTTCCAGTATAATTTTACAAAACTTCACTCCAACATTAGACCTAACATGCTGAAATGCAATCCATTTTTCACTTGTCAACATTTGTCTTAACTCTTTCTTCATCGTAACAAAAGACTGAAGTGATAAGAAATTTGTTGCAAATCTCGTTACAACAAGATGACACAAATTCCTACCATTGATAAATTCCTTTTTCATTAAATTCAATACTCATGCATGATTATAGATTAACTTGGTCACCTTTTTAGCTTTCTTCATAGTTTCATCAATAACAAGAAAATACCTAGGATCCCTTATATTCTCTAGCATTAGGTCAATGCAATGTGCAACACAAGGAGTCCAAAAACAAGAATTATACTTATTCTGCAATCTTTTCCTGCCGCTTTATAAGCGGCATCATTGTTCGTAATAAACTGAATAATATTTTCTGTCCTTACTCCATTCACAGCTTCATCAAATATCGTAAACAAAGTCTCAGTTTTTCTAATAAGGCCAAATGCATTAATAGATTTCAAAAACATAGAGTCATTTGTAGAATAAACTAAAAAATTAATAATAAGCTTTTGTCTCCTATTTGTCCAACCATTACACATGATTGAACATCCATAAGTAGCCCAATTCACTTCTCTTTCTACCAAATAACTTCTAATTTCAAAACAGAACAACTTAAAAGTTACCTCTTAAGTTATCAATCGAAGTATCTTTGTATCCCGGATCATAAGAGGTTATTTCATTCATCATAGGTTGATAATAATAATAAGATTGAGAAGCAAATAGTATGGTTCCTCATACTAGGAATAAATGCAGTATGAGCCTAAGTTGGATCATTTTTTCTTCTTGAAGTAGGTTGATCAGGAGTACTTAAACTTTCTTCCATTTATCTGTAAAAATAAATGAATGCATATATCAAAATAAATAACACATAATTTCATTACACAATATGCATGTCCAACCATGTTATATGGGGCAAAGTGTTGGCCTACTAAATGTAGACATACAAGACAGTTGTTGGTAGCAGAAATGCGTATGCTTAAGTGGATATGTGACGTTACCAAAAGAGATAGGGTCTGAAATCGTGTGGTGAGAGACAGACTATAGGTGGCTAGTATTGTTCACAAGTTGAAAGAGACAAGACTTAAGTGGTTTGGGCATGTGCACAGGAGGCCCTCTGATGCTTCGGTATGACGCTATGAGAAAATAACCCTTGGTGACTACAAGAGGAGAAAAGGGAGGTTTTACAAGAACTGGAAGAAAGTGATCAAGAAAGATATGTCAGAATTTACTGAGGTAGTGGCTAGAAATAGAAAAGTCTGACGTGATCGGATAAGGGTAAAGGATACCCTCAAAGTCCTCACGCCACATAGTTACCATGTAGGAAGTGCAACCTAATGTCCCTTTTGCCTTTGCTAGTTGTAAGTTTTGGACAAGACTTTCAGACCTTCAACTTGGTTTTTCAGGCCAGGTGTAGTGGGGAAAGATCCCGCCAGGTCGTCTAAAACTGTAGGATTGTTATATCCTTAAGGTCTCTCAGCGAAGACCTGTAGTGTAACTAGCGACAAGAAGAGCCAGTCTTTGCAGCGTGTAAAGTACTAGCAGTTCTGGTCACCATCAGGTATATCCTTTTGTTTTATTTTATTTTATTTTATGTATTTATTGTAATTTTATTTACATAATTATTTAACGTGCCAGTTTTTACTTATTTACTCTTTCACCTGCATCACTCTTTTATTGTCACATCTGCATGTGGGTCTATCAAAAATAACCTCTCTACTATGTAGGGGTAAGGCTGCGTACTATCAGACCTCTCCAGACCCCGCTTTATTGCGGGACTTCAGACTGAGTGTGGTGGTGGTGATGATGATGATGATAAATATGCATGTCCATCTTATATAATATAACTCATTTTGTATGATTTCATTATACACAATTCAATATCATCAAACATAATTCACTATAAGTCAAAAACTAACAATTCAATTATTCAACATGTATAATTACACAAAACATATAAAAAAAAATTTCATTTTCAGCAATCACAAAACATACATAAACAATTTTCATTTCCATCAATCACACAAAATCATAAACAATTTCTATTTCCAATAATTTCGAACAATTTCAATTCAAAGTTTCAAACATGAGGATCAAGTTGAAGGGTATGATTTACATAATTGCCAAATAATGAATGACATATCTTATACAATTTCTCATACACATCTATTAATAACATGATGATCAAGTTGAAAGATATATCCATAACGTGAGGATTAAGTTGAAAGATATAACTTCTTTGGAAAATTTTTTTCTTATTTAAAGCTTTAAGTATTCTTTTCATTTCTAATAAACCATAATATTATATACATCATTCTATATTTGGTTCTTAAATATATAAGTTTGCTTTTACAATTTTTAATTGACATTAATAAGTCTAAGTATTAGTTGGAGCCTACAACATGTTCATAATTTGAAAAAAAAAAGTTCATTTTGGATACATTTACATCACTACTTTCACACATTATTTATTATCAATATTTATTATAGCCCACACATATATATTACCAAATAATTCAACATAGTTTATACTCAATTAATTATTTACCCAAAGCCAATACCTAAATACTATCATTAACTACAACTGAATTATTATTAATTTACAGTAGCATAAATTTATACTCAATTAATTATTTACCTAAAGCCAATACCCAAATACTAAAAATGAAATACCATTTCATAAATTTTAAGAACATGTCAATTAATTATTTAAGTCTTTGCAAGTTTGCAACTTTAATATTCTTGGTTTAAAATTTTAATTTAAGTTGTTTCAACTTACAAACTTTCAATTGAATCAATTCACATCATCACATTTTCACATCAGGCCGTGCATTTCATTTATAAAAAAACTTAACATAAATTTCTCTTAATCGGTTAAACTAATCCACAAAACTAAACCAGAAATCAGCCAAACAAAACTGTGAATTATTCAACTCCAGTATCCAATCCAACCCACACAAACCACAAAACTAAGTTCCAATCGATTCACAAATCCAAGTTCCAAGTGGATCACAAAATTTAATTCCAACTTTTAACATCCAAGTTCCAACCAATTCACCATAAAAAATGCAATTAAGCAAGAAAAAAATTAGAAACTCAAAAAACATACCCAAAAACTAATTCAATGCTTTAGGTTTTTGGTTTGGGTGATGGGTCGGGATTTAGGTTTAGATCTAGGGCGAGCAACAATGTTCTCTCCTCCTTCAGACGTTCGGTGGTGGCGACGACGTGGTGCAGTGGTCCTCGTGGAGGAGGGTTGAAGACGGTGACGTTTTCAAGACTTCCCATGGAGGAGCCGAGGATCTTTGATGTTGGCGTGGATCGAGGAGGAAGATGATAGTCATCGGGGAAGAAGCAACACCACCGGAGAGGGAGCAGCATCGCCAAAGATGGAGAGGAGAACAAGAGAGAGAGAACGACGGTGAGTGAAAGTGAGAGTCGGTAAGAGATAGTGAAAAAAAGAAGAAAAGAATCAGAGTTCTTTGGGTATAGGTGAGGCATGCAGAGAGGGGGGGTTTTAGGGTTACAATTTTAATAATTTACAAATTAGTCCTTACCCTTTTCAAATCTACAATACTGGCCGGTATTTTGAATACAGGCCAGTACCGAAAGAAAACTAGCGATACTGACTGGTATCTCTGGTCGGTATCAAAACAATCAATACCATTCCGTTTTCTGGCTGGTACGGTACATACCGGACGGTACGGAACAATTAATTTTAAAAAGCAGAAAATGGGTTTATATATTAACAGGATGCCAAACTCTTCAAAATTAATTTTAATTCACTTAAATTTTGTAATAATTGAATCTAAAAGAACCAAAAATTAGTTCTTTAATTTTAATTGATAAAATAAAATAACGTTTATAATTAATTAACTAATAAAATAAATTTAACAGAGATCAAAATGAATCAAATAAGTATTAAAGTGAAAATTTTAACGATATTTAACTCTAATTTAAGAAAAATATCTCATCAGAATATGATTTTACAGCATTAGTTTAAAAAAAATAACTTTTACTAAAACTTATTAGGATTGTTATGATAAGTGTCAATTTTTCTTAAAATAATTGATTCAAACTCAACATTCAAACTAAAACCTACCAGTTGAGCATAATATTATTCCGTATCAATTAAATGATAGTAATAAACTCAATTAAAAAACATATTTGCTATTTGTATCAATCATTCATGATAATTACGAATCACTGAATTCATAGATAACAACATAATAATCAATATAGAATTAATTTTTCAGATCAACGAATATTGATTTCTTATGAAAGAAAAAGAACAAAAAACAAGAAATATTTGAATTAAAATAAAATTATAGGTTTAGAATAAAACTTCATAAGATTACAACTAGAGTTTTGAACCTTCTTGAATCAGAATATTCAAATTTAGCCACATTTGGCTTTAGTTCCGCTAAAAAAATAGATGAAAGATGAAAGATAAAGAGAAAACACAAAGAAAAATGAAACATAATTATTAAGAAGGTGTATATCTTTTTTTCCTCTCCTTTCCTACTCAAAAAACTCACTTCTTTTATTATTCCAAAGATTATCTTCTAAACAAATCCAAATTCATATATAATAGGATTGCGACTAAGTCTCCTAAATAAACTTAAACTCTTGAAATGATCCACTACAGTAATTTGTCATATTTTTTCAAATTTTGTGGCTTTAACAAATAGTGCTCCAATTTGATTACATCTTACTTGTCTTCTCTTAAAACAAAATAAATATTAATTTCACTAATTAAGCACAATCAATCCAAAACGAAAAAGATAAGTCCAATTAACATAATCAAATCACATCTTATCAAATTCCCTCATACCAGATGCTTGTCTCAAGCATACATCAATTCAATACATAAATCTTCCTCATAATAACCTCTCATTTTCTGGCATTTTATCCAAAACTATCCCAAAGTTAGTACACATTAAATGTTTAAGATTTCTACCTTAAGCGGTAATGGTTTCTTTGATTATATCTCTGCTTGGAAATCTCTATGTTCATCGACTCACACACATTGTTCTTCCTAGGAAAGTAATAAAGGAGATCAATGACATCATGAAAATAAAGATAATATGTAAATAATACAAATCATAATAAAATAAAAATAAAGGATGATAATAATAATAATATAATTAAATATTTACAAATAAAATATAAAAATAATACAATAAAGATAAAACAAGATAAAGAATAAAATAAAAGATAAAATAAAAATAAAGAATAATAAAAGATAAATACACAATAATAATAATAATAATAATAATAATAATAATAATAATAATAATAATAATAATAATAATAATAATAATAATAAT
>JANZLC010000005.1:11910290-11925899 GCA_026413385.1 Erythroxylum gracilipes | reverse complement strand
TAATTATATATATATAGAAAATAATAATAAATAAAAATAAATAAATGCTTGCAAATAAAAATATAAAATAAGTAATAAAATAAATAATGCAATAAATACAACATAAGGTAAAGAATAAAAAAGATAAAATAAGTAAATAAATATATAAACAAGAAAGAAAACAAGTAAATGTATAAAACAAACAAGTCATTACAAGAAAATATTTAGGCTAAATAAGAAAATGTTGATGCAAAATAACTAAGGAGAAAGAACTACACATTAAAATATTAGGCTAAATATAAGATATAAGATTCGAAGAAAAATGTTTTAAAAACCTATGAAAAAGAGAAGGGTCTCTTTATATGAGATCCTTTTCCCATATCTTGGTATGTTAAAATTTTTTTAGGGTCACGTTCTCGGTAAGTTCCAACATAGTCATATCATTTTTAATCACCTCCCTCAAGTTCTTATTTTGTCTTTCTTTTTTCCTCTTATAGTCTCTAAGTATAATCCTACTACGTCAAAGTTTCTTATTGAGGGCTACATTCTCAGTAATTTCTAATAGAGACATATCATTCTTGATCACCTTACCCCAGTTCTTCTTAGGCCTTCCCTTTTTCCTATTATAGTTCTTGAGTACAATCATCTCACATTTTCTCATCGTAGCATCAGGATGTCTCCTTTTAACATATCCAAATGACCTAATTCTTGTCTCTCTTAATTTTTCCTTAATATTATCCACCTTTAGTTTGTCATTTAACATTACATTCCTAAACTTATCTCTTCTTGTAAGGTTGCACAACTAATAAACCATCCTTATCTCCGCCACCATTAACTTATAACTATGTACCTATTTAATAGGCTAACATTCTGCTCCTATAAAGCATTGCCAGCCTAATCGCTATACGATAGAATTTACCTTTAAGCTTAAGTGATGTCTTTTTGTCACATAAAACTCTTAATCCACTTCTTCATTTAAGTCACCTTGATCTAATATGGTGAACAATGTCCTCATTGATCTCTCCATTGCTTTGGATGATAGATCTTAGATACTTAAAATACTCTTTACGTGGTATAACTTCTGATCCAATCTTTACTTCCACATCGAAAGCCACCCGAAAAGTTGCACTCTAAGCACTTAGTCTTAGCCCTGCTTAGTTAAAACCCTTCAACTCTAATGTGTCCCTCTAAAGTTCTAGCTAGAAATTGACACCCTCTTTTGTCCCATCCAATAAAACAACATCATTAGCAAATAAAACACCAAGGCACCTCACCTTTTATATTCTTGGTGAGCATATCCATCACTACTACAAATAAAAAAGAGCTCAATGAGGAGCTTTGGTGCAGTACAATATCAATAGAAAAATACTATATTTCTCCTCCTATCATCCTTACTATAGTCTTTACACCTTCATATATATCCGTAATAACTCGAATATAGGTCAAATGAGACAAGACTTGACACTCTCTCGAAAAATTCACTTTATACAGTCGAAGTGTTTTGGGTTTATTAAGCTCTTAAATTAAAGCATAGGGAGTTATTTATATAAGCTTACTTATGAACCATATCTCCACCATTAATAAAAATGAATTTAATGCAAAAATCAAAGGAACTTAATAAGGGTTATAACTTGACTTAGGTAAAGGTATGGCCAAAAAGGGTAAATAAATTGAAGGAAATGATACAAACGTATCTACATAATTTTTAACTCAAATTAGTTCAAAAATTGACTTAATTCAAATAGTATCCTTTCAATCACCTTATCATTTTTATTTTTATTTTTATTTTTATTTTTAATAAGAACATCAAAGAGGAGATTGCTTTTTTTTATTATACTTCTCCTCCATTATATAAAATATGAAAAATCAAAATAGTCAACTTAAATGAATTGATTTACTTTTCATGAAAACAATCAAAATCACATGCAAATAAGTTTTATACAATTCTTTCAATTTGGGGGCTTAAAATTATTAAGGACATTGACAAAAAAAAGGCGGCATGTAATAAAGTTAGTGTGCAAGAAAAGAATGGTCAAGACTCAAATTGGCTCTCTAGGGGTAAAAATTAAGTTAGGTTTTTTAAGGTCAAAAATGGTTATATCTAAGTGCCACTATCATCTCTATGTATAAATTCACCAAAAATATGATATCAAAATATATTTAAAAGCTAGTTGTAGCACAAACAAGCTATATTTAATAATACACCACAAAGAAAAGTATACGAGAATAAATGTGATGAGTTGTTCTTATGCTTAAAAGCTCACATGATTTTCAAAATGCATAAAGTCTTGCATATTTTCATTCAAAAAAACCAATGAGATATTGTAAGTAATTTAATGAAAAAAACTAATTATGCTCATTTCTCTCATGCATTAAAACTAAAAAAATGTATCCTAACTTAGGGGTTATTTTTAAACGACAGTCAGAAACTTTTAAGCTGTCACAAGGAATAATCTACATATGAATCATAATATTTGTAAGTCCAAACACAAATCGCAAATTTCATCATGATATATGCTTTCACTCTCTACTTACTCTCCCCCACACCTAAGTCATACATTGTCGTTAATCTATGTAGTACATGCTTACATTCCACAAAATTAGTTAATATAAAATAAATCACATAGTAGAAGACTTCCATGATTTGTGAGCATCTAAAACAAAATATAACATGGTGTTGATAGACATGTAGCAAAAATGTGTTGATAAGTTTTATAATATAAAATTCTCAATATCGCAAGTAGATATATATTGTATCTTGTAGTATTAAAGGTATCATTCCCACAAGGACTAATATTCACCTAACAACTTGGATAGAACTTTGTCTAAGGGACTAAAGATTGATGTGAATGAAAATAAATGATTAAAATTAAAACAACTAACAAAACGAAACAAGAAAGGAATTAAACAATTAAGCTATTGATAAAATTAAGGTTGATTATAGTTTGAAGACTTCGGAACTATTTTATCCTCAATATGTTTTCCCTTTTATCTTGTTGATCTAATTATGTTTGATCCTAGATATCTAAATTTTTGATTACCCTCTCTCGATGTCTAATCAATTAAGCCTAATTAAAATTCTATAATAATAGAATTTTAATATCTTTGTTGGACCCTGTTTCTGGAGACCAACATCAGAGTCATGAGAACGTAAGCATGGAGGAAGACTAAAGCCCTTAGGAAGCAAGGCGGGTTCACCGTGGTGAACTATTGTTTGAATGCAGCAAACATATGGGAGAAAAACCCATGGACCCCTTCGGGTCATTTATGCCGTGGCGATCGATAGCAACTTTGTCGTGGCAAACCTTGGAAAATATCTTCGCCGCAATGAACATTTGGCTTCACCGCAACGAAGTTGCCACAGGAGAAGTAGAAAACCTTCGGGTGAATTATGCTGCGATGAACTCTTGGCTTCGCTGCGGCTAAAACCCCTATAGCAGAACCCAAAACCTAGAAACAAAATGAACTTGAACATAAACACAAGCAAATTTTCAAATTCATAATCTCATTTGTAAATCAAATGCAATGCAAAATATTTGAAAACTAAGAGCAAACATGGACTATAATGCATTAATATCCAAAAGAAGAGCTTTACAAAGCTTTAATGGGCATTTCGAGTCATAATACATCATAATCCAAAAATACAAAGTTTACATAAACTAGAATTGCTCAAAATGCGACTAAAGCCTTGTTTTACAAAACCAACTTAAAATACAAAAACATCGCAAAAGTGGAGTGATGCCTTGACTCCTGGTTACTTGATCTCATGCTTTTCACCTGAAGATGGGACGGATAAAAGGGGGGTGAGCTTTAAAGCTCGTAGGCAACAGTTTGTAAAAGAAAGATAAGCAAAACTTTTGAAATGCTCATTTGTCAATACAAAGTTCTAATTGAATTCATAAAACATATCGTTCTCAAATTCTTAACCAACATTCACAAACTACAAATCATGTATATATCAAACTTGTTAACATATCATAAGCACATAAGCACATCAGAATGGTTTGGGTAGATCCATATACATGACGAACTACACATTTCCACATAATGGTCCTGTATAGTCGTAAACTTGGCGTACTATCGCAATTTGCGTAGATGTAAACATGAGGGAGTCTATGAAGGAGCTCCGTGCCACTAGCGGACAAGCGAGAGAAGCCTTTAACTTGGTCAATGTGCACGTGACATACTTGAATGGACTACACCAAACCCACTTAACATGTAATTCATAAATTGAAAATAATTTGCCTAAATGGCACATGTTGGAAATTTGTTTTTTATGAAAATGAGATATTCCAAAAACCTTTTCCAAAATCATGATTTCATAGACATGTTATCTTTTAAAAAAGAATCATTTTCAAAGTCTTTTCATAAATCATCAACACAATTCATATATCAATCATATAACAATTTCTCAATTCATTCAAGAAACAATAAATGCAACATTTATGATGTAATTGAAATCATTAAACTTCCTTAATTAAAAGAAAACATTTAGTGGCTTATTTACTCTATTATAAACATGTACCCACCTCAAATTCCTTGCTTAAGAAATTGGTTTAAGGATGTCTCTCCTCTTGCTCCTCTAGCCTCTCTTGATCCCCTTCTTGATTTCCTTCAATAATAACAAAAATCCCAATTGAATAGGAATTCTAATTTGAGCACCCTAATAAAATGCATTCACTAAAATGATCTTAGAGTAATTAAACCTTGCATTTCCTAAGCTTTATGAACCAAAACCCTTCCATAAATCGAAACCTTTAGGTCAATTTTCCATGATCATTCTAATCAGGTAAATGAAGAAATTTGATAATAATTTCTTCTATAAAAATTTTCCCCATTGTCTTAAGTTTCTAATGACATCAAAATCATTCAATTTGGTTTAGTAATCTAAAAGTTATACCTCAAATATTTTCGGGTTATTCTTATACTAAAACAACATTCTGTTCTCAACTTCCATACAAAAATTGAAATTCTTAGAGACTGAATTAGGACTCAATTTCATCAGAAAATTTGTAGCCCATGTCTCTAGTTTACTCCAATTCAAAAATCATTCTATTTGGATAACTACAGAAAAAGTTATCGTCAAAATACCAAAGCAAGTTCTGTGCATCAAAGTTGACTTTGCCGCGGCAAACTTCCCTAGAAACATACGTCGAGAGCATGTTTTGCTACATTTTTCAACTTTTTACTTCCCACATTTCACATTTAACCTATCTTAAACCTAATCCATCTCTTCTACTTCATTTTCAACTTCATTTCAACCCAATATCATTCACAAATCAATTCATGATCTATCTTTGATCATTAACCCCAAAAGAGAACATTTGCCTATATCATTCATCAACAACTTCCTACACATATTTAACTTCATTTTCGCTCCTAACTATCACTAAATATGGTTCATCCAATAAATCAAGAAGGGTTAATGCTTATACTTACTTGTTTAGCTTCAATGTCTTCAAGTTCTTTAAGAATCTCCAAAACCCTAGCTTTTTTTTCTTTTTTCTCTATCTCTCCTTTTTCTCTCTTCCACTCACGTTTTCTTCTTCATTTTAAAGCAAGACAACAACTTCTTCTTTTTAATACCCTTAATGATTGTAAAATGTCTCTTTTGCCCTTCCATTTATGCCTTATGTCTATTTACACTTAAGTGATCTTCCAAAAATGCCCTTCATCAAAACACTCTTACTAATTTAATTTACCTTCACCCTATAATAAAATCCTACTAACATTAACATGCTAATTACTCCAAAAATAATTAATCTGTCAAGATCTCAAAATTAATTTAAATCATGCTTATTCATTAAGAAAAAAATTCAGGGGCCAACAATCTTGATTCACAAAACTACTCTTAACTATTTAATTAGATTTGAAACAAT
Organism: Erythroxylum gracilipes; assembly: GCA_026413385.1. NCBI lineage: Eukaryota > Viridiplantae > Streptophyta > Magnoliopsida > Malpighiales > Erythroxylaceae > Erythroxylum > Erythroxylum gracilipes. The sequence continues at coordinate 11,920,041 of JANZLC010000005.1, read as the reverse complement.
CTTAACGATAATTAATTTTATGATTAAGACCCCTCTTAAATTGTTAATTAATTTAATAATTGTAGGTCTATTAAGCTACCAACTCTTGTTGTGCACCTTAACACAGAGAACTTGATTCGTTTTCTCAATTTATTACTAAGTATAAGCATAAAAATTATCACAATGCATTGATAAATGTATTGAATTCAACAAGAATAAAGTTTAACAAAACAATTCAAGAACAATCCCTAATATGAATTTAAAAACCCATAATCATTTTAAACATCTTAAAAATACAAATACACATTCAAGACATTGAAATAAATAAAGGAAAAAGAAAGAAAAACTAGTTAGAGTCTGATATGGAAATCTGGAATTCTCTGAAGCTCTTTTGATGTCTCCTTTTGATCTTCTTTTGATATGGTGTTTGTTATGTTTTTCTTGTTCTTTTATATATCTTGAGGCTTCTAGGATTGTTTCTAGGATTTTTCCACTTAATTCAGTTCCAAAAATAGCCCAAACCCTCAAAAATTAAAAATTATGAAGAGTTGGAAACACCTCTACCACAATCGTGACCATGATCATGACAGAAGCTCCATACATGTAGCTTGTTCCTCATGATCGTTACCTTGTTGCATGCATCCACGATCCTCTCTTTTCTTCATATTCTTGTTTCTATACACATACAAACACATTAAACACCTTTTGAAACATAAAATTAAGATCAAATTCTTTCTCTAAACCAATCAAATACTTAGAATACATACAAACATTTCTTTTCCTCAAGCAAAACTAAAATGCCAACTAACAAAACACATAAACACATATTCATGCAATATGCAATAATGATATAATGGCATCAAATCTTATGGAATTAACTTAACCTCAAAAATCAATCACTTAAAATGTGCCAACATACTTACTTATTCGTTTCATATTTAAGTGCTTTGATTTGAATAAACATATCAATCAAAATATTAACACCCTATTCCTATACATATGGCACTTATAAGCATATATTTATTATTATTAATCAATCAAAAAGGCAAACTATCAGTAAGTATCTTTTCATGAAAATTCTTGCTATTATGAATGATCAATAGGTTTTATTTAATGTCATACCATTTTTTTAATTTTCTACAATGATAACCTAGTCTTTTAATGTGAAGGCAAATGCCTTGTCATGAATGCCCCCGATTACTCAACTAGGTCATGTTTTTATTTAGCTTGGTTAGAGCGTCATTCTAGCCTTTTAACATGAAGACAAACATTTTGTTGTGAATGCCCTCGATTACTCAGCTATATCATAACTCTTAACTACCTATCAGCTCTATTCCTAACATAATTTTCTTTAAAAAGGCCAATGGAATAGAAATTTAACACATTTATTATTATTATTATTTAATTTTTTTAACCTACATCATGTCTTCTTAATCAATCATTCTTATGAAAGCGTATTAATAATGCTAACTAATTTAATTGACTATAATTATAAATGTATACAAGAAAAGTGCTAAAGTAAAAGAATAGGTGTCATATCCTAGTTAACATACATATTCATCCTAAAGACACTCAAAACACAAAATTCACAAGTCACTATGACTTTAGAATTTAAAAGACCATGTTTAAAGCTAAACTAATTCCATTCAATTCATGTCGTTGACACATTCATATAATTCACACATTATGCAACAAAATATTCACACAATGCTAACCTATTCAAAAAATAACACAATACAAATGCAAAATTCACACACAATTGATATGCAATTGCATATACATCCCTACACTTGAACAACGCATTATACTTATGTGAGAAACAAAACAATACAAATAAAGATAAAGAACAACAAATAAAAATATAGAGCAAGAATACTTATGGTGATTCGGGCGGTGATAGTATGGGTGATAGAATTTGAGGACACTCTATGCCATAAAGGTCCTTTAATTCACTCCTTACAAAATAACATAAAAAATAAAAATAACAAAGCACCAATAAAATAAAATAAAAATAAAAAATAAAACATATATTAAGTCTTGGGTTGCCTCCTAAGTAGTGCTTGTTTAACGTTATTAGCTTAACGTACTCTGTCTTCTACCTTCTACACTCAACTTGGGTCTATAATGAGTGACTTGCTTCCACTCATTTCTCTACTTGGCAGTTTAGTAGCATGTAAATAAGTTACATGTTGCAAGATAATAAAAATGATATCATTAATCAAATTAAAAAATCCAAGTCCAGTAATGCCCTTTTTGGTAACAAATTGTCAATGAAATAGGGAATGATGAAACTCTCTGAATCTTCAATTAAATCCAATAGTTTATATTATGGGAGGTGGAAACAATCTAGATTTAAAGCAACTACCAATATCTCATTGATAGTTCCCAAAATTTGCTCCTCCTCTGACTCCTTTAAAGATTAAACTACATCAATTCTCATAGACGCTCCTTCAGATTCTTTAGTATCTTATTCATATTGAATTCCACTTGTTCATCACCAATCCAAAGGATAAGGTTACCTTTATGGATATTTGCTAAAGGTCTTTTAGTTTTCAAAAAGGGTCTACTAAAAATTAGTGGATAGTTTCGGTCCTCTTCAAAGTCTAGCACGATAAAGTTCACAGGAATAATAAACTTTTCTACTTTTATAGGCATATCCTCTTCCACGTCAAATAGTTTCTTTATCGATTGGTCTACTAACTGAATAAGCATAAAAGCTAGCTTAAAATCTCCTAGCCTCAATTTCTTAAAAATTGACGAAGGTATAAGATTAATACTTACACTTAAGTCACAAAATCATTTAGAAAATTCTAAATTACCAACGACATATGGTAAAAATCCCTAGATGTTTCATCTTTGAGGGCATGTGTTTGGTAATTATGGAGCTTCATCTTTTTGTTATGGAGACTGTTTAATTATCATCGCAAGTCCACTTGTTTGAAAAGATGTCTTTGAGAAACTTTTCATTCCACTTGTTTGAAAAGATGTCTTTGAGAAACTTTTCATACTTAGGCATGTGTTCTAAAGTCTTTACAAAAGACAAGTTAATTTGCAATGTCTTCAGCTTTTCCAAGAACTTTGCAAATTGTTCATCTAGTTTATTCTTCTAAAGTCTTTGTGGAATGGAATTTTTGGTGGGTATGGCATAAGAGGAATGTAGGGAGGGTTCTCATTCTTCGCTTCATCCTTTTTTTCTTCTCTTGGTCTTCTACAAGGTAGGGATCAACTTGTTTTTCTGCCAGTTTTGCTAGCTCTTTCCCACTCTTAAGTGTGATAATCTTACCTTACTCCCTTAGATTTGCTTCTGTATTGCTTGGAAGGCTCCCCATACTTTATGTAGAATGTGCATTGGCTAGCTGGCCCACTTGAACCTCTATATTGTGAATAGAAGAGGCATGATTCTTTGTTACTTGCTCAAATTTTCCTTACAGACTTGTGAGCTTGGAATTTATCATGTCTATAAACTTGTCCATCCTTGAATCCCATTAATTAGGTCTTGTTGGAATCTTGGTAGGCCTTGAGCTCTCATTTAGGTCCTTACATTGTTAGACCATAAGGAATTTAGGTGGTTCTTGCACCTAGGATCTTGCATGTTTGAATAAAGGTTGTTACCTCCTTATCCATATTATGCTCCCATTAAGTTGAGCCACTTCATGTTGTCATTTTCCACTAGGAAGCTATGATATGGCTATCTTATCCATATAACTCACACTAGTGTTGAATTGCTTTGAGTGGAGAGGAAGAGGTGGCTTTCAAGTTAGTCAATTGCTTGGTTAGGTTGGTGACCTCAACCTATAATGCTATCACTGAATCTACAATAATTATTCCTTTTAGATCCTGAAAGGTTGACTGCTGTATATCTCATTTCGATATCCAAAGACAGCTATTGTTCACCATCTCTTCTAATAGAACATATGTCACTTCAAATATTTTCCTCATTAATGAGCCACCAGTTGTTGCGTCAATGGTGTCACACATAGGTAGATTAACTCCATTGTAAAACATTTGCAAGAGGGACACCCTTAGTAAGTTATGATGCAGACGAGTCCTTTGCAACTCCTTAAATCACTACCACGTTTTATATAAAGCTCCCCTTTATTTTACTGGAAGTTTGTAAGTTTCTTTATGAGCCTCGTTGTCTTTGTTAAAGGGAAGTATTTAGCCAAAAAGGATTGCACCAGCTGCTCCCATATTGTGACGTTCGCTAGGTTGAGTGAATTAAACCACACATTGGCTTTATCCTTGAATGTAAAGAGGAAGAGCCTCATCTTGTCTATGTATAAACATATCACAAATCTCAAAAAAAATTGGTCATATGAGTATTGGGATCCTTATTGGCCAAACCATGAAATTGTACATTGTTTTGTAACATGTTTAGCAATGCTGGTTTGAATTTAAAGGAGTTCACTTACACTGATGGTCATATAATTCCTTGATAATTAGCATTGAACCCTGACCTCATAAAGTCCTTAAGGGCCTTTTGCTGCTTTCCTTGGCTTCTTTCCTCCGCCATTGTTCTTTCTATTACATCTTGATGTTTAATTCTTCGCATATCTCTTTCTTGCTTTGTGATCTCTAAACATGATGTGTCTTCTACTTTGCATGCAAACTTTCATTTTTTTTAGTGTTTAGGCATATGCACTCACATAAGAAAGTTATTACATCCTTAAATCAAAGGAATTCAAATTTTATAAGATGCTAGATCAATCCTCGAAAATGGTGCCAAAAACTTATTGATAAGTTTTATAATGAAAACTTTCAATACCGCAAGTATACAGATTGTATCTTGTAGTATCAAAGGTATTGTTCCCGAAAAGACTAATTTAAACCTCACGAATTGAATAGAACTTTGTCTAAGGAACTAAAGATTGAAGTGAATGAAAATAAATAATTGAAATTAAAATAACTAAACAAACAAAACAAGTAAGGAATTGAACAATTAAGGTTCCAATAAAATTAAGGTTAACCAAAGTTTGAAGACTTAGGAACTATTTTATCCTTATTTTGTTTTCCTTTATCTTGTTAATCCAATTATGCTTAATCCTAGATATCCTAAAGTTTTGATTATCCTCTGTTGATATCTAATTAAGTAACCCTAATTGAATTTGATAATAATATAATTGTAATCTATTGATTCACAAATCTACTCTTAACTATTTCATTAGATTTGAAGCAATCCTAAGGATAATTAATTTCATAATTAAGATCTTTAACTGTTAATTAATCTGATAATTGTAGGTCTATTAAGCTACCAATTCTCGTTGTGTACCTTAACACATATAACTTGATTCACTCTCTCAATTTATTACCAAGTATAAGCATAACAATTATCACAAAGCATTGATAGATGTATTGAATTCAACAAGAATAAAATTTAACAAAACAATTCAAGAATAATCCCTAATATGGATTTAGAAGCCCATAATCATGTTAAACATCTTAGAAATCTAACTAGACATTTAAGACAATGAGATAAATAAAGGAAAAAAAGAAAAATCCAACTAGACATTTAAGATAATGAGATAAATAAAGGGAAAAAAAGAAAAACTAGTTGGAGTCTTGATCTAGAAATTTAAAATTCTCTTACATTCTCTTAATGTCTCTCTTAATCTTCTTTTGATTTTGTGGCTGCTACTTCTTTTAGTGTTTTTATTGTTTTTTTATAGCGCTTGAGGCTTTTAGGGTTGTTTCTAAGGTTTCCTTGCTTAATTCGGTTCCAAAAATATCCCTGAACCCTCAAAACCTAAAAATTATTACGAGTTAGAAACACCAATGTCATGATCGTAAGGGTGTCATGATCATGTCCTGCATGGTTTGTCCCTCTTTGTAACAATCGTGCATGGTGTCACAATCGTGAAAGAAGCTCCATTCATGTAGCTTGCTCTTCGTGTGTAATGATTGTGACCTTGCTACATTCATCCATAATCTTCTTTTTTCTTCACGTTCCTATTTTCGTACACTCACAAACACATCAAACACCTCTTGAAACATAAAAATTAAGATCAAATACTTGCTAGAAACCAATCAAACACTTAGAACACTTAAAAAAATTACAAGAACATAATTCTAAACCTATACGTATGATGATCATTTAAGAAAATACTTTAAAACTCACTTAAACACCTATAAAAACATATTATGATCTACACCTATCAGGTATCATCCCCATAAATTAAAGCAGAGCTTCCAAATTCCTCTCTAGTTTAGAAATTTTGCTTTCTAACCTTTCCAGTTAAAACTGATGCTTATGTTAGATTAGTGGATCCAAAAGATACAGTGGTCGTGGAACATCAAAATCCTCTTGTTGATGTGATGATGAACCTCTTAAGGGGGAATCATGAGACATAAAATTAAATTTCCTCTTTTATTGCTCAACCAACCTCATCCTGCTCAAACAAGCATACTCCAAAGGTTCCATCTTATAGTTTACATGCATATCAGTATTAGTAATATCAAGCAAATTAAATTAATAGCTAAGTGAGTAATCAAAGAACTAAGACATAAGTTTTGTTAAATGAGATAACAGTGTTAAATTGCATAGCCAACCAAGCACCCAAATTTACATCAATTTTATGTACCATGCGTCAAATAAAGAATAACTCAGCCTTAGTGCATATACAAGTTGTGGCCTTCCTCCTTGACTAATTAGCCAAAAAATGCTACAAATAAATCCATTTAAGCTCATGAAGATAATTGCCTTTATATTGACTTAGATGATAGACATATGGGTCAGAAGACGTTGATTTCCACACTCCAAAAGAATTAAAATCACCATAGTGCATAATAGATTCCTTATATTGGATCGAATTGGCATATTCCTTAGTTATCAACCTTAAAGCCAAATTGAATTTAATGATACTATGTTTAATTTCTTTACCGATTAATCTATATTATACCACAATAGGACTACGTATAGTAAAATTATCCAATTTATCAAATTTAGGGATAGTATAAAACTCCCTAATTAATTCAATGAATAATAAATGAATTAGAACAAAATATCGGTAATTAAGTCATCAAAATTTTCTTTGATATGCAATTCTTCTAATGAAGGATAATTCGCATACTTAACTGAATTAATTTGTCGAGTTTTGAGTATAGCTTACCTTTGTTTCCATTTTTTAGAATTAAATGTGAGATATCCGAGAAGGTCTGACTCAATTGGTGGAAAGATAAACATATCTTTAGCTATCTGAGCATGCTTCCGATGCATAGTTATGGTAGGTACAATTTTGGATTGATTTTGTTCAATTGGATTTGCTTTGAATTTTGCTTTTACTGTTTTCATATTGGTAGCTTTTATGCTTTCTACAATTATGTAATTATGAATAATAAAAACTTATTTTAGACACAACTAAAGTAACTAATTAATAAATCAAAGTAATTAATATTATCTAAAAGTAATTAATAAAATTGAAAATAATTGAATTGATATAAGGAAATATACAAACTATTGTTAAAGGAAACCAATGGTTAAAATAATGGATCGCAAAGAGATAAACATGTGCTTGGTGACGGTGTGGTTCAATGCTCAAATGTGACTACTAGAGTTAGTTCTACCTTTTGAACATGTGGGTTGCTTGCTAGTGGATGTTGATTGTGGTGAGTATGGGTTCTGCATTAGTACTACTTGTCGTATGATAAATGGTTAATTAACTATATTTATATACTTATATTTAGTGTGTTTTGCTTATTAGTTAATAGTTTGATAGTATTTTTGGCACTCTTTTCGCTTCTAGTGTGTTTGTCACTATGCCTTTGTAAAATCACAAATTTAGGTATTTTTAGAGATACACGGTCACCTACATTGCCATGTAAGTAACCGTATATATCCTAGAAACCCTAATTTTTACTATGAAAGGATATTAAGAGAGGCATATTAAAGGAGGAAGATTAGAAGCATTTTTTTTAGTCATAAGAAACACAAAGAAGAGGTAGTTCTAAATAGAGAATGAGGAAAAAATGAAGATTACATCACAAGATCCAATAGAGAGCATCCTTCAATCCAAATTGTAAGAAGATTCGTTAGAGACAAGATGAATTTGGAATATTAATTCATTTATTTCCATTTGAATATTTGTCATTGGACTTGTTTTCTATGTGTAGGAACTAAATTGTTTAATGCCTAGGTGTGATGAACCCTAAATTATGTTGATAATATGATATAATATTTTATTTAATGCAATTCTCTTGATTGATTTATTACAATTCAATTATGTGTTATATTCTTGAACTAATATGTCCAGAATGTTAGTTCAATACTTGATTTCATATAATTGAGATTGAGAAATTCTTTTATGTGAACAGATTTACTATAATTGGAAGGAGTTGCATATAAACGTAGAGATAGTTTAACATAAGTCGTCTATATTAAGGTCAAAATTAATAGTGAAATTTATTCATCAATAATGCAATCTTAGGGGTTTTAACTAGAAAGAGATTTCAATTAATCAACCGAAGGTTAGTTGTTAATAGTCTTGAGAAAGAAATTGTTATAAGATAAGAATTTTCAGGTTCCAATAATCAATGGTTTAATCTTAAGGGGATTCATGACCTAAGTACTAATTTAATATTGACTTTTCGTAGTAGCTTTTTTATCTTAGTTCATTATTATGTTAACTTTAGTTTAGTTTGTTTTATTTAATTTTCAAGTAAATACACAATTTGATTCAATGGTTAAATAATAGAAAAAAGGTTAACACTAGTACTTACAATCCTTGTGGAATCGACCGGTATTTACCAGTGTTAACTACAGCTACACTGTGCATTTGCAGTTAAAACTTATAAATCTATTTAAGTAAAATAAATTCAATCATCATATATGGTGCATTAGTCTACTAATCCTCAATGTTGGTTGATTATAGTGCATATGGGCGCTACGTTGCTTGGAGTTTAGGAATGTCAATGGGTAAGGTGAAATTTTAATGCATTTTAAAAAAAATTATATATTTATTTTAATAGAATTTGAAAATTTGTAGTAATATTTTTTAAAATTCATAAATTAAATTATAGCAAACCATTTATAATAAAGTGTAGGATGAAATTACCTATAAATTGTACAAAAATATTTATATAAAATAAATGATATAAAATACTAACCAATATATATTTATTAAAAATATGTAGTCTTGATAATGTTGTTATAATTATTCTCTACAAACAAGTGAATTTACTTTTAAGTTTGCAATTTTATTATAACAATTAATTATAAAGTAAATGTAAAAAATTATTATCTATGTACAATTTATTTCAAATATTATTTTTACATATTTAAAAAATTATTAGAATTCTTTTTAATATGATTTTAACAAATACGTATATTAAGTTTATAATATAATATTTTCAAACTTTTAATGTTTTTATAAATTATGTACAAAATCTTAATTAATGTTGTTGTTGTAAATTATATACTTAAAATAATAATTATACATGTAACCTTTAGTTATTGTTGATTTTTTTACTTCTATAAATATTATTGTCTTTCCATATTATATCTATTATTAAATAGTCATTATAAAATTTTATATTTTTATTACAAATATTAAAAGAAATTAATATCATGATTACTCTTAACGCATTTAAACTCTTTTATTTTATGGAGTTGAACGAGCTGATTCTTCAACTCGTAAAAGTTTTGAATTAAAGCACCCAATGATAATCAGTGATTCATGTTATAAAACCGAAACTAAAATTTTAGAGTATTTGGGAGAGGAGAATTCTTCTTATATATTGGTATCTCTTACATCAAGTTAACCCTTCTATTTATAGTACA
>JANZLC010000005.1:11889803-11905684 GCA_026413385.1 Erythroxylum gracilipes | reverse complement strand
GGGATTTCTGTATCTTTTGTATTTTGGATTTTGATATTGGGATTGTATATGGTTTGGAATGCCATGAAGGTTTGTAAGCATTTATTTCATGATGTAAATGAGCTATGGATTTGTGTATAGAATTGAGATGTGAATGTGTTGGGTATTGAAGTATTATGGGTATATGAATGTGTTTGTTTTTGTTGGGATTCCGGACAGGAGGTCCGATGAATTGTGTTGATGGATTGAGAATTATTGAAGTTCTTTTGTACATGGTTTGAATTGGTGATATATAGACATGTGTGCGTCTCGATGAAAAAAAAAATTATACCGATTTAGATTGGCTTGGACTGGGTGTGCCTTATGGTTTCCAACACGGTATTTTTCTAAAGTACACGTTTTCGGATGTCGGACTCTGACTTAAGTTGAATTGCGATCTTTCGATTCCTTTGGTTTTCCGCTTTGTTTTTCGCTTGACGATTCCTTCGCTTTTTGGATTCCGATTTGTGTTTCACATTTTTGTTTTGGCCCACTTTCGGGTTTAGGATCCGTTCTTTTGTTTCGCTTTTCGTTTCCGTTTCCGTGTTTTCGAGGTTGGGCTCCGGTAACGGGGTCCAACAATAATCAAATCACATCTTATCAATATCCTCATTAATGTGTAATCATTTATCACAAAAATTCTAAGAAATAACTTAAAAACTCAATATAAGTTTACATAATTCTAACATATATAATTCTATAATTCTAATTATGCCCTCATCCACAAGTAATTGTTTATTACAGAATTCTAAGAACATATAACAATTAAAAACTTATTTGTACTAAATTATATAAATTTACAATGTTTAGTTATAGTTAATCTATTTAATTTGGTAAGATTGAGTTGATTGCAATCACAAGTCCTTACAAAGATTTTAAATAGATTGAAACTACACAATATGCTAATATTTAATTTTTATATTAATTAAAAATTAGAATACTACTTATGTGTGAATTGAGATTAACAAAAGTTTTGATTTCAACTTCTAGATTTAAAATTCTATCTTTAGTTAAAATGGGGGGTATAGTTATAATGTGTGCAATAATAAGATTGGAAAAGTATAATGATATTTAGAGATATAGTAATTTTGGTAGTTCTAGAAAATTTGACATGTTTTTTCTTATAACATTCTACTCACTTTTAAAATATTGGAAATGAATAATTGAGGGCACTTTTGTATTTTATGATGAAATAGTAAATAATTATCTAAATATAAGTTAATTTTTCATTAAATGTTGATATTTAAAAAATAAAAATATTATGTATTATATATTTATTATAGAACAACGAACTTAAATTTATATATAATGTCCTATACTTAAATAAGGAAAATAGATTAATAATAAAAATTACTTAAATATTAAAAATCAATAAGATTTGAACCTCTTATTCTAAAATATTTTTATAATACCTTCAATAGCCTTTTTCAAACTCAAAATGGCTAAAGTTCAGTGTTGGAGTTTGGAGACAAGAGTTTGAAACTGACCTAGTGAATGAGCTTATTAAAAATATCAATAATTTGATCTTCAAAGGATACAAAGAAGTATTGTACCACGAATAATATGATGGTCAATAGTGCAACAATTACTCTTAATGTATTTGGTGTGATCATAGAAGATACCATTATGAGCAATCAGTATCACACTGTGATTATCACAGTAGAGGATAGTAGTTAATAAGAGTTTAATGTTTAGATCTTGGAGTAACTAACACAACCAAATAAGCTCAGAAGTAATATTAGTCATGACTCAATATTCAGGTTTAATATTGGAACAAGGTATGATTGTTGCTTCTTTCTGCATTAAGAGATTAATGAATCTATATGAAAAACGTAGTAATCAATGATAGGGCATCAATTGATAAGATAATCAGCTTCATAATAAGGTTTTAGAATGAGAAATAAATGTGAAGAAAAATGAAAGTTATGAAACAACATCCCTTTGAGATAACCAATGATACATAGGACAATGGTATAATAAGTGGTACAATGATAAGATATGAATTAACTAACAACATAGACTATATAGACATAAGATATGAATTAACTAACAACATAAACTATATAGACAATATATAGTCGAGTAATCGTATAAGATAAATAAGATTTTCAACCAATTACTAGTAGAATGTGTCATTAATAAGAAGAGTACCATCAGTAGCATAATAATGAGCATTAAACTTTATAGGAATGTGCACAATTTTAAATTTGTAAGTTTCACGTGAAATAAGTTTAGTATCATGCTTAGCTTGAATCAAGTATTTCCAAATTCATTGAATGAGACTTTAAGGCCAAGAAAAAAACTGAGTCGTCCTAGATCTTTCGTATCAAATTATTGATGAAAAATGGTTTTGAGACTAACAATGTCTTAAAAATCATTACCAATAATAATCATGTCATACATAAAGAAGAATTGGAGTGTATCATTAGGTAGTCTTACAAAGAAATAGTTCATGATATTAAGGACTGAATTTGAAACCAAAATGAGGGACACTGTTTCTAAACTTGGAAAACCAAACTTGTGCTTTTTAAGGACATAGAAAGTCTTTTATAGATGCAAATCTTGTTAGATGGGTATGTATAATCAAGAGGTAGTTGCATTTATTCCTCTTTACATAAATCATCATTAAGAAATGCATTATTAATGTCTATTTTAAACAAATGTTATTACTTTATAGTAAAGATGACATTAAGACTCCAAACAAAAGTGAGATGAGCTATTCGAACAAAAGTCTCTCCATAATCAATGCCATATTCACCTGTAAAGCCTTTTGCGACAAGTCAAAGTTTATATCATTCAATAGAACTATTTGCACAAGTATTAATTTCATAGACTCATTTATAACTAATTCCCGATTTGTTAATAGGTAAATCAATTATACCTTATGTATGTTGATCAATAAGTGTGTGAACTCTTTTGTCATTATTTTATTCCGTAAGGGATTAGAATAAGCCTCATGGGGTGTGCGAAACTCTTTTGTCATTGTTTTATGCCACAATTGCTTGAAACTCTTTTATCACTATTTCATACCATATTTAAGATATGTCCCCTTTTTTTTTGCTCACATATTTTACGATGACATTCTAGGATAAGATCTCTGAACTACAATTCCATTTTGGGATTAATTAGGCAAAAGTGGTTTCTTTATTTTTTATGCATTATCAGTATTAAATAGTAATCGTATTTCCAATCCATAAGTATATAGAAGACAAATTAAACCTTCTTTGCATAAGATAAATTCATATAAGTCTAGAATAATTGTCAACTAAAATCATAAAAATAACATGAATCACCTATAAAAGTATAACGAGAAGGATTCCAAATATCATAATTAACTAAATCAAAGGGATTAGAAGAAACAAAAGTGATATTAATAGTAAAGTGTGATGTTCTGAAAGATGATAAGGAACATAATCAACATTGTTTGGTATGAAATGACCTAAACAACAACTAGAAATTAAGGCTTTCAATTTAGAATTAAAAATAAAGTTCAAATGAGTATATCAAATGTGAGAAGTAACATAAGCTACAATGTTATTGGAATAAAGACGAAGAAAGGTAAGTTAATCCCAATGTTCTGTCTGGTCTGTGAATCTTGCATAAAACAATCATAACTTGAAAATTGTACATCAAAAGCCAAGTTAACATAATTGTCCAAGAAATAAAAGATTAATGGTAACTTTAGGAATGTGGAGAATATCATAAACATATAAATTTGGCATGTGGATTATTCCTACATTTTTAACAGTCATAGATAATTTTTTTGTAATGTGAACAATAAGTCAAAAAATGTGACATCTTTTGGATATGAAGGGTAAATAATCATAAGTCATAGGATTGCAATAGACAAAGTAAAAAAGTTTTGGTTGATATGATATACAGAGCTTGCATAGTAGATTTATTGGGATCTAATTGTAATCATCAGGGACGATTATAAATATCTTTCATATAAAATTTTAGAGTGTTGTCAAAAAATTCTATAGGAACATTAGCAATAATAGAGATACAAGAAGGTTTGCCTTATACCACTGATAATTAGCAATAATATGATCATAATTTTAGCAATAATTGCAATAATTCTTTTGAGATGATCGAGATGAATTCTAGGTAGAACTTGATAATATCTTATTATTATAAGCAGTTTTAGAGAATATCTAAGTAACATAAATTACATCAACCAAAGATGAAGCTTTTTTAATTCGAATAATATCTAGGTGAGTCTTCTTAGAAGGTAATTATTTGATTAGAATGCCAAGTTTGGGTAGAGGGCTCCGGTGAAGTGAAAAAATTGTAATGGAGTCAAAGTCATTGTTAAGAGTCATAAGTAAATTTCAAATGCATTGTTGATCACGAATATCCATATAGAATTTAGTAACATTAGCATTAAGCCATGTTATACAATAAATAGCTAATTGATTTTACAAAACTTATATTTCATGGGTATAAACATAGATATTATGTCCTAATCACTGTTGTATATAATAAACTCTGACAATAAAATTGAAATTGATGAATATCATCATAGATCAAATATTGAGATTCTAAAAAATATCATACCTCTTTTACAATGTCAAACTAACAAAAATCAAATTTGATAATATTGGTATCGGCGTTATAAGATCAAGTGAAGTTCTGATGGTTCTTCTCGTATCATTTCTCTTATTGGCCAATAAACTTTTATTTATCTTTATTATCTTTTTTAGTAGGTTTGGAATCTCACTGGTCACAATAAACTATAAGCTCCGCATTTTAAGAAGCTACTCATCTCTTAAGAGTATAAATCATAACTTAATCCACCATAAATAACATCAATTAGGTTGGGAATATGTTTGATAGAAACCATGACACACATAAGATAAGAAAACCAAGACGATAGAGATGATAAACAAAGCGTGTAGTTAGAAGTAGAGTTTTCCCAAATGAGTAGTGGATTTGGATTCAAGATAACAAAAACCTAAGGAACTAGTCTGACTAAAAAAATTGACTAAATTTGACTGAACTAGTGTGATCCTGTTGTGAACCAATAAATTAGATTGGACTAAATAGATGAACCATAGAAACTCATATGGCATACCAAAATAACGATAGTTGACACAAGTAGACGTCGAACACATGTTAGGTTAGTATTAGGAAATGTGTGATAATGTAATGTTGTCATTGTGTAGGGTGTTTGTGTGGATGACAATGAGTTAACCCTTTTGTGTGGATGACAATGAGTTAACCCTTACGTGCTTTTTATAAGGATTCAATTTCACTGTGTAACTTGACGGTCCAAGTTGACTTTTGTCAAACTTGTTTTCTAGTTCATTCTAGACCCTTATCAGGTTACATGCTAATTTGGATTAGTTGCAAAATGGTTTAAGGTATACGTAAACTTCTTAGCAGAAGGGGACTTCTTTTCCTGTTTTATTAACTAATACATGCAAGAATTTATCTTCATCATAGGTAATTGTTGAAATGAAGTCTTAGTTTTCTACTCCTTTTTGTAGATAGGATTTATTTGCTTTGCAAGCTGTATTAAGGTTTATAAAAGGATTATCATTTTTTAAGTCTCTTTTGATTTTTCCAATCTGCAAATAGATCCATAATCATATACAGTAGAACCTTTTTAAATTGAAACTCGGTAAATTAATAAACTCTCCAAGATAATATTTTTCTCCGGTCGGGCTAGTTGAAAATTTAACAAATTTCGATAAGATAATAAGATAATATATTTTCAAAATACCCCAATATAAAAATAGGTCCCATTAATATCATAAATTAATAATTATATAATACCCCTATGTACATTTAATGTTTTTAGTAAAAATACAATGAATAATACTTAATTATTAGAAAATAATGAACATTATTTACTAGTTTTCATTAATATTATGTACAACGAATCTATGTTTTAGATTCATTCAATTAATATGAAACATAAATTTTTTTAAGATACAATGCTTTTTTGATGTAATCAACTTCAATCAATTACAAAAATCTCTTTACATTAATAAATATTAATTTATCGGTTAATTAATATTTCTATAAAATAATAAATATTACGATCCTAACAATATTAGTTTATAGAAGTTTTACTGTACTAAACTTCTGGATACCCCGTGAATGTGGGAGGAGTTTTTTTGGCTGCGGTTCCAGGACCTGGCGAGTTTCCATTGCCTTTGATGTTCGTACTTTTTAATGTGCAACTTCTGCGATATGTGATTTACTCACAGTTAAAAGGGAGAGATTAATGCATCAAAAGCTGTGGACGGTAAGAACATCCCTACTAGTTTACTGTGAACTCCCATCTTGTTCAGAAACAGAAACTGGTTGGTATCATTGGAATGAGGGGTGTAAACAGAAACTGATTCATACTGTAAAGTTCCTTGAAAATAAGCGCATCAGATTTATTGATTCCATACAAGTAAATCAATCGCATTTCCAAAACCAATATGAGAGGGTTATGGTGTTTAGGATGAAGTCATTGAAGTTAACAAATCGTGGACAGAATCTTGAGGACTTTGTGGTTCAATTCAGCCAGACCAGAGAAATGGTCAAGCAGTTCCTGCAAAGTTCAGATAGCAATTGTGACATATTATCAGCAACTAAACACATCTGTGCCACAAAAAAGCAGGGAAATGTTCTTCCAAAGCTATTGGAATATAGGAAGCTTTAAAAGAATCAGAACCTCCATAATATAAAAATAATTGAATTACCAATAGTCTCTACAAGAGCAAGCTCCATCTTTAAAATGATGGAAGAGATTGCGTTCTCTTACAGTGATTTCTCTTTGATAGATCACAGATATAAACTTGGTGTATGTGTGGCAGTCGTTACACATCCTGAGGTTCCTAGATATTCTAATGGGTGTGCCCTGTGATGTTTTTATCAGTGCAAAAGCAATGGCTAACTTTTGACTATGAGCTTTCAATATCTGCTTCTTCTCTTCTTCATCTACATTAACCAGTACCTGTGATGTATCCGGCGAATAACCTTCAAATTTCAATTGCCATTCCATCTGGTGAATCATCTCGCAAATGTCTTGAAAGTTGGTATGTGACATGTCCTGTGAAACAAACTTGTAAACTTTCCTTTTCACCTCAACTAAACTGAATCCAGGTGTTTGAGTGGATGCTTTATAATACCACTCTGTGCGAATCCTTGCTACATTCTCCCATTTGCCAGCTTTAGCATACATGTTGGATAGGATCACATAATCACTAGGATTATCTGAGTTCAATTGTTTCAAGCTCTTGGCTGCAATCTCCCCAATTTCCAAGTTCTGATGCACTTTACAAGCACTAATGAGACTTCGCCAGATGACTTCATTTGGCTCAATAGGCATGCTTCTGATAAGATCTAAGGCCTCAGTTAGCATACCTGCTCTGCCCATTAGATCTACCATGCATCCATAGTGTTGAATTGTGGGTTCTATACAATGCTCAAATTTCATCCTACCGAAATAGTGGTGACCCTCATCAACAAGGCCAGCACGACTACAAGCACTCAACACACCCACATAAATAACGTCATCTACCTCCAATCCTTCTTCAAGTAATTCAGAGAATACCCTTAGGGCCTCCCTACTTCGCCCGTGCATCGCAAGCCCTGAGATCATCACACCATATGACAACTGGTTCTTCTCCATCATTCTTTCAAAGAGACACAACCCTTTATCTATACAATCACATTTTATATACATGTCTATTAAGGAAGTTTGAACTATTACATTGAGTTCACTGATGTTCCTCAGCAGTGAACCATGGACGATTCTTCCATAATCAAGAGCACCCAGATGAGAACAAGCAGAGAGTGCTGTGACAAAAGTACTCTCTTCTGCCCTACACAATCCTTCACTCGTCATATTCATGTATAGATTTAAGCACTCACCCCACATTCCTAGACTATTATGGGCTGCAATAATACCACTCCAAGAGGCAACATCCCTTTGATCCATATGCTCAAAAACAGCAGATGAAGCTTCTATCTTTCCACACTTACCATACATGTTAATTAAGCTATTCTGCACAAATAAATCATCTTCAAATCCAAGCTTAAGTGAATGCGCGTGAAGTTGCATACCTTCCTCTAGAGCACTTAACCTGGCACAAGCCTTAAGAAGAACAGGATACGTAAACTTATTCGGTTCAATACCTCTCTCGCTCATCTCATAGTAAAGAACTAGTGCACTCTCCATTTTGAAATCCCTAACATAACCTCTGAACATGGCATTGAATTCATATGTACCAGGCTCATATATCTGTCTGAAAATTTTGCATGCATAGTCCATGCTGCCCCAGTTTGAGAGAGCACAAACAGTTAAAAGATTGCTTGCGCAGTAAGAGCTCTGATGGAATCCCCACTTTAGAACTTGTGCATGGGCTTGTTTCAATTCTTCCATGTTCTTGCATCTTCTTAAAAGCAACAAGCATTCTTGTTCCTTTAACTTCAGGCTCAAATTCAATTCCGTGGTTTGAGGTTGATCTGCTGGCGGCGAAAGAATATAGGGTTGGTGAAGGACTGATGTCCCGATCATCCTGCCACCCACATCATAGCATAGGCGATCAAGGCTGCCACATTTGGGCAAAGTTGCCATGTATGCTTGAAAGATTTCATCCTTTTGAGACTAAATCATCCATCAAAGCAATGCTGACGGCTTAAAAGCGGAAGTGGTAAATGATTAAAGAGAGAATTTACAGGAGAATTTGTAAGAAATGAAAGGTTATAATCGAAAATGAGTGAAAGTCGTCCTGAGGCAGGGGACCTAGACAGGGCTTGAATGTGATCCATAAGAGTGGCTGGAGAGCTTGGAGTGAGATAAAATGGTTGTCAGATTATGGGACGTGTAGATTCTGGATAGGATAATGTTTTGGGGATCTCCTTCAAGTTTAATGGCCACTAGATCTTCCAAGGAAAGGACCCATAGGCCATGTCTCTTTCTTTTTTATTCATTTTCTAAATCTTTTGTTTATGATTTACGCTTAGGTAGGTGATGCTAAGGTCATGTATAATTTGTTAATATAATAAAATCCATTTAATTAATTATTTCCAAAAACATTATTTTGGGTTAAATTTTGAAATGATAATTTGTAGAGAATTAATTATGTTCTATATACAGGAATCGAATTAAAAACCTTGTAAATGTAATTATCGGAACAAAATTTGGAAAGATTGAAAGTATAGATTTGCTCAGAGATTGTATGCTGAAGCAGGTTCATGGAATCCAATATGATGCCCAATTCCAGGAAACTTATGCATACAAAGGGCGAAATTGACGTTCACATGAAATTAATAAAAAGACCTTTTTTTTACTAGGAATATTAAAACCAAAAAAGATACAAACTCTTTTGTTGTACTTATTTTTAAAATTACTTATAATTTTTGTAATATTAAAATATTTATTAACTTATTTTAATAATATATTATATAATTGACCATTGAATCTGTATGATTACTATAAATTAATAGTAAATTTTGTTAAGATAATTTGATAAAAAATTCGTAAATGAATATCTTTTAAATATTTTTATTACCATGAGATAAATTTTAAATAATTAATTTTTAAAAATAACCTAAAAAGTCTAATTTTCTAATTTCCTTAAATTTTTGAATGGAGAATTTTGGTTATGTTATTAATGGACTAACCCTAGAGTTGTATTAGATATGTACATTTCACAATGTACAAAAATATTTTAATGTTTTAAAAAGCATTTAAAATAGCCCTTCGGTTGACAAAACCATCAGGGTTTCTTTAACTATGTTGACGTGATATTTTTTATTTTATAGAAATGAAAATGAAGAACTAAGAAAAAAGAACAATAAAGCACTTTAATATGTAACAAATAATTATAATCTTTCTTGTAACTTTATTTTCTTTAATTCAATTATCTAGAGGCTCAAACATTACATAATCTTTTTTTATCTACATAATACATAAATATTTTCATAATAAAAAAAGAAATTGATTTGAATTTAAAGAAAACCTTTTTAATGTATCAAAATGCATTTGGGGAACATTTAAAATAGCATAAGATCAAGTTTTTTGTCAAGTAAGTGTACTTTGATCTTTGAAATAACTTGAAACTTTTTTGGAAAACTTGTTTTGGGAGGTTTGATTAAGTTGGAGTTAAGTCTACCTATATTAAGGTTCTAGGCTTATTTTCACATTCTTGACATATATTAATCTACCATTATAACATATTAGTCAACCAATGCCTTTAAAAGAAAGATATTGTATGTAACATAAGTTTCTATAGGAACATTGGTTGATACAATGGTTCATCAGTATCACACTTTAGTTGAACAATGTCATTATCACTAGTTGTTATGGTTTATGTCTAAAATAGGTGTATTTTGTTATTTTAAGTATAAATAGACTGCATATAAGTTATAAGAAGGATTATTGGCACTAGAGAGTTGTATATGAAATTTGTAAGACCAATTGAGTAAGCATTAAATGTTGTAAAGTATTCATTTTCATACAGGAAAAAGGAAGATAATTATAAGGGTTCCTTTTCATCTATGGCAAAGGAAGACAATTGTAAGTAATCCTCTTAAACTGCGGTAAAGAAAATTTTGTGTAAAAGGTTCCTCCTCAACCATTAAAAGAAGAAATATAGTGAAATTTTTAATTAGACGTTAAAGAGTTTATGTAAATCAAGGTTTATTTAGTTGAAGCATTATAAATTAGTTTTGTCTCTCTTTCTATTACTTTCTTTAATTATTATTAAAATTGTTTTCTAATTTCTTTATATGAATTTGATATAAATAGATATTAGTATAGACAAATTATTCATTAATTTTTTTTGAAGACATAAAATTTAAACAAAAACATAATACAAGCCTCTCTTGTGTATTCTTTGAGAAGCAATAATTAGTATCAGAGTATATCTCACTTAATTGCGCTTAAATTCTCACCGAAATTTTGGTAAAAATCATTATAGAACATTTTGTATTTTGTTTTAGTGAAGAGGGCCTATATATTAATATTTATTTATTTCTCAACAAAAATGATTACTTGCATTAGAAAATTATAATAAAATTTTTGTATAGCTAACAATTTTGAATTATGGGATATTATAGAGAAAAATGTGTGGGATGCTAATGATAAGAGATTTAACACATTGAATTACATGACAACACGTGCTCTTCTTAGTTTATTTGATAAAAATGAACTAAATAGTGTGTCAATTTATGAAAATGTTTATGATATTTGACACACAATTTAAAATACATATGATGAAAATAATGAATCAAGAAATATAGTGTCAAAGAAAGAAAGAATTAAGAAGGAGAAAGAGAATCGCAAGATAAAGAAGGCACCAAAGGTCACCTTGGACAATACAAGCAATTCAAAGATTGAAGAATCCGAAATGGAGTGAAGTATATATACTTTATATAAGAATGATAAGGTATCTAGTTCAAACTCTCTTTATGATATTGATTACGATGATAATGGTGATAATTTATCTTATAAAGAGCTTATGAATGCCTAAAAACAATGAGTATGAAAAGGAAGAATTTATTTTATATGTGTAAAAAGGCTCAAAAACTTTTAGATACATGTACGATTGAGAATAAGAAATTGAAATGTAAAATAGATGACATGATATAATTTAATAGTGGTATTGTTTTTAAGGACAATGAGCATAATTTATTACATGAGAATGAGACATTTGAGAAGGAAATCAAATGTTCTTACAATATCATTAGCTAAGTTCACTTTAAGAAGTGAAAAACTAGAATATATGCTTAAAATCTGGAAAAAAAAAACTCTAATGACAAGTATGAAATTGGTTTCACTTATAGAATTGCGACCATCCAATTCTAAGATAATTTTTTATGATGGAAAAGCATTTACTTGATGAGATCAGGCTTAAATCATCACATGAGCACATAATATCCAATTATATATGTATGAAAACTTTAGTGCTTATGTATCATCTTATAGGTCTTAAGCTAAACGAAATGTTATGCTTTTGTCTACAGTGCTAAATCTAGAATTACAGGACAGGACATTCAAAGTAAGAATAGGTATAACTTTTATACAATATAACTTCAAAGGGGTATGCAACAGTCTTATATTGCTCATTATTATAACATGCCTCGACATTTGTTAAAATGCATTACATGAGCCCATATTCATCATAGCTCATATTTCTATCAAAGAAGTATGTCATTTTACCAATTTATATGATAAGTCTTATAGTCATGAAAGTAAATTTTCATATCCACATATCTAAAACACCCATCCATTAATACATTCAAAAAAGAACTAAAACAAAAACATATTTTTCAAATTATAGTTGGTCTTACTCACATGATTTATGTAACTTAAATCTTTTTATATGAGATACTATTATAATGGTAATTATGGATATATTAATAGATATTACTTTTTCAATTAATAATTATGAAGTAAATATAAAAGAATATGAATTGAAAAAGGTATAAGAGCTAAACAAAATGATCTAAGTTTATGCAAGTACCAAGAATATATTAACTTCTTTATCTTGTAAATTATTTTAACATAAAATGAAGACCAACAATTAGTATCACCTTTAACGGTATCAAATGCAAAGCAACTATGGTATCTCTAACAATTGAATTTAAAGATCAAATCATTAAGTGCCCCCACATGTTTCAAATAAGAAAACTGATACTAAAAGTCTAATTATTGAACCAAGTGGGAAAGTAAAGAAGATAATTGTTAGTGGTATATAAGGAGAGGTAACTACTTATTTTCACATTGATAATGTTTTGAGTATATTTACTTGCTATATATATTTAAAGGGAGGAAACATTATAGCATGTATTGAGGAGGAGATATATATATTGATTTTCTAATTGGTATATGAGCTTTTTAAGAAATGTTTAATTCTTTGACAAGCACTAGACATGTACACTTTGCTCAAATGATGGAATTTTTAAAAAGGAAAAGAGAAAAGTTATTTACTTTTACCATTTAATACTTATAGTTTTACATATCAAATAACCTTATTAATATTGATAAAAGGGGGGAGAGAGTGGTAATATTGAAACTTGTTCATTGATATTCAAAGATGCATGAATTAAGGGAAATCATGCATTCTATATTACTTTGAAATTAGGGTAGTTTACTCAATATAATTTTTAATATACCCACATATTTTGTCATAAAAAATATAAAGATTATTAGAGCAAGTGAGGTTCTCACATATGATTTTGATATTATAAAATATATTACTATTAATAATTTTACTTTTGATGATATTAGTAGTTTAATTACAATGGGATGAAGTAATATGCAAAATGACCAAGTTCAATAAAAGGATAAAATATTCAAAAGAGCAATTGAATTATTTTTCAAAAGACCAACAAAATAAGCAAAGTGAATCACAAATACAATTCAAGCAAACTTTAAGAAAATATAAATGAACAATCAAAAACAAGAAAAATAAAAAAAAATCACTTCAAGATATAACAAATAGTTGTAATCTTTTTGGCATTTTATATTGGTTATTTCTATGGTATAAGGGTTAGACGTTGTATAATTATTTCATCATGTGCATAATGTATAAATTGTTTTATAATTAAAATAAATTTTTTATAAGTTTAAGGAGTCCCATTTTAACGTATTAAAATTCTTCTAGAGAATTTTTAAAATAATTGTTAATCAAAATTTGGTCAAATAAGTGCCTTTTGATCTTCAAAAGAACCAAGAGCTTCCATAAAACTTGTCATGGAAGGTTTTGGAGTTAGGTCAAGTTACGTTTTGATTTTAAAATGGTTTATACATACTGTACATACAGTGGTCAATAGTTTGATATATTCGTATAATACTCAAGTTACCTTTTCAGCAAGGCGTTGGGACCCCATTTTCAATCACACCAGGCCACTCAAGTGCCATTAGGCTCCATTATTGGTATTCCAGCATACGACCAAGAAAAATTCAAACTTTCATTTGATTTTAAACTAATCCAGCTTCTCTAGAACATGGGGTTGTTTGAATCCCTATCTACAGTATGTTTGTACTGATCAAATTTGTCGGATTGTTTTCACCGTTTTCTTTCGATTATAATACAAATATAATGTTAATTACACACTACACTTTTTATTGACGGTTAATGAACAACTATTCATATATTTTGCAGTATATGTTATGTTTGATTAGCTATGCATTTTAATGTGACCGTCATCTTCGATAAGAAAGAAGTAATGTTCTTAGGATACTTCTTTTTATTAAAAGGCTTTTCGTCAAGTTTAAATATTCAATGATGAAGACTAACATGATCCATTACAAATTGACCCACTTAAGCTATCAGATATCTATGTACGACTCTCTCATGCTAGTGCTACACAACCCTCGTGGATCCTATCTTTATTACTGGTTCCGTTGATTCTTTACATTGCTTTCTATGCTTGTCCATGCTCCAGTGTTCTCTGCCCAATATCGATCCAACTCATTTGTTAATTGTACTGGCCAGCATACTACCCTTTCTTTTACGTAACTTGCGATTTTGTACCAAAAAAGATAAATGAAATTAAAGTAATTAATGTAAATGAGATGAGTGATTAAAACTGTTAAAGCAAAGATGAGTGATTAAAACTACGCATCTTCGGGTATTTTTAAAAGTGCAAAACGGGAGAGATAAGGTGGAGCCGAGCATTCTTATCCACGAGAGGGCCCATCCGAACAATGTTCTCGTCAAGGCTGGCTAGGGAATCAGCCAACCCACGAACGCCTTTATAGTACGAAACACAACAGTGGGCAACTTCGGATAACGAGGTGGTGGAGGAACCATCCTCTTTAACAATGTGGGTAATAAATAGTATTTTGTTTGCCCCGCTTCTTGGCAATAGCGTAGAAGTATTTTGTATTTTTATCAGCCTCCATAAGATGGGTGCACTTCGCTTTTTACTGAAAGAAGAGCCTTTCAGCCTCCAATAGGAAACCCGCAAAATTCTTCCTCCGATGCATTTCCTGATTCAGGTCCACATTATCTGATTGATTGAGGGTCGCAGCATAAGCAGTTTGGTAATTTGCTTGGGCAAGCCGAACTGTTTCTAAAATATTCCCAAAAACCTGAGAGTTGAGCAGCTTGAGGCTACGTTTCAACCCTTGTAACTTCCGACATAAAATGAACTGTGCATATCCATCCAGTGGCCTCCCATGCACGTTCCATAACAGAAGAGAGGAGAGGATGGGTCAACCACATATTAAAGAATTTAAAGAGCTTCCTACCAGCA
The DNA here is from genome assembly GCA_026413385.1 of Erythroxylum gracilipes. NCBI lineage: Eukaryota > Viridiplantae > Streptophyta > Magnoliopsida > Malpighiales > Erythroxylaceae > Erythroxylum > Erythroxylum gracilipes. Next base: position 11,890,456 of record JANZLC010000005.1, on the reverse strand, counting down.
ACCTCCATACGGCTAAGGTCCACCACACATGGGTAGTGATCCGAGTCAGGGCGCATCAGTAAAAAGTGAGATGTACAATGGAACTCAGTAACACTCTGGGCTTGGTTAAGAAGGACCCGATCAAGTTTGGCTCATAACATATTCTTATTCCAGGTATAAAATTCCCTCCTACTAGGCACATCTTCTAACCCAAAGGAAACCCGAAAATTCAGAAGATCCTTTAGGAGATAACCCGAAGGGGCTAGCAACCCAGGCATTCTTGAGCCGAGCAAACACAGTTAAAACACAGCAAACACGAAGAGAAAAACAGACGAAGGAAAAACAGACGAAGCGGAAAAACAGACGAAGCGGAAAGACAGACGAAGAGAAAAACAGAGGAAGGAAAAACAGAGGAAGGAAAAATAGAGGAAGGAAAAACATACGAAGCGGAAAAACAGACGAAGAGAAAAACAGACGAAGGAAAAACAGATGAAGCGGAAAAACAGACGAAGGAAAAACAGACGAAGCGGAAAGACAGACGAAGAGAAAAATAGACGAAGGAAAAACAGACGAAGCGGAAAAACAGACGAAGGAAAAACAGACGAAGAGAAAAACAGACGATACTAAAAGCAGACAAAGGCAGATGGAGGTATCAGTCTGTGGAAGTTATAAAG
>JANZLC010000005.1:11876168-11889703 GCA_026413385.1 Erythroxylum gracilipes | reverse complement strand
CAATAGTTTGATATATTCGTATAATACTCAAGTTACCTTTTCAGCAAGGCGTTGGGACCCCATTTTCAATCACACCATGCCACTCAACTGCCATTAGGCTCCATTATTGGTATTTCAGTGTACGAGCGTAAGATCTCTCTTTTGGCGTTGGAAGTGAATGAGCGGTAAGGTTTTTGGAGATCTGAAATATGCATTTGCTGTGATTGAAGACCGAAGTAGGTAATGAGTCACACTCCTAATTTTTGTACATAAATTTATGACGTTTTAATATTCACTTTATTCCTTTTCCCTAACAATGTTACATTTACGTAAATTATTTTATCTTCTTTAAATAGGTTTGATTATTGGATTGAATAACGTGTAGACAATAATTGTTTTTCATGTACAATTCTAATATACATTTTTACATAAGACATGATCAAGTTTTCTCTTCCTCGAGTGACCTCTTGTAGCCAACATAGGTGATATTTTCTTATTTAGGATATTTATATTTGCTTAGCATTTTACTTGTTCAAACTTCAAACTTCAAACCCATGAACTTGATTTTTATAAATGTTTTAGTGAGTTCCAAAATTTATTGGATAAACTTTGAATTATCGTGAAGTATAATTTTAATAGCAATAGACTTTTAGAAACAAAGTTTTTATGTCATTAAAACAACTATAGAAATAGAGTTCAAGTGACTTTAGACTTATATAAAAATAGAATATTAATGACCTTAGAATTCTATGAAAATAAAATTTTATTGTAATTAAACTTCTTATACTATAAATAAGATTAAAATGATTTTGTAAGTAAAGACGTGAGAGACCTTCTTAAGAACCTTTGAAGAGAACTTAAGAAAGGTTATATAAGGTTGTTATCATCTATTCTCTTTCTATCATTTTATTGTTATTTATATTATTTTTGTTTGTACAATACAATTTAATTAATTTTATAATTAATAAATCAAATTGTCTTTGTAAATAAAGAAAAGGGCTACAAAAATGAAATTATCTTAAAGTATTTTGAAAGGTATTGGTTTAAAAGGTGAGTTCTAAATTCAAGTAGAATAGAATGGTAAAGTTTTTATGTTACTTGGATCATCAAGTTTGATGTTGAAGTCTGGAGCAATTTCAATTTTTGAGAATGGTTAGTAGGGTGCTGATCAAAGAATTCTGTTAAGATGTATACTTAGTGTAACAAAGAAAGATTTTTGAATTATTTTAAAAAGGTATAGTTTACACTACTTTAAATCTTCTATCCTTATCCTTTGCATCATTTTATCTTTTTAAGTCTATAGATCTTTATTAGTTGTACAAATCCTCTTTACTTTTTTTCTCTATCAAAATTTTTGTTTTGTTGAAATTGCTACTCAATATGGATAAAACGATAGTCCAATTTGTATCACACTTCCTTTAAACAAAAAAGAAAAAGAAACCTATTTTCTTTGATTGAAAAATTTACACTAGAACATGGATTGCCTTAGAGTCCATGTTTATTTAGACTTACTAATTCATTTATTATTCTTTAATTATGATGAAATATTTATTTATTAAATTATAAATCTAAGAAACTATTTATTAGTTTTAAATTAGAAAATGTTTGAGTTTTATTAGTAAAACAAAATAATAAAAGTCAACTAACTTCAAAATGAATCAAAAAAATTTGCATGTACAAACTAAAAACAACATTATCAATAAAAGGGTTAGTTTTAAATTTAATTTTAAACTTTACTCAATATTGTAATATTAGTCCAAACTTTAAAGAGTAAACTAAAATGCTCCAACTTTTAATTTGCAACAATAATAGCCTAATGTTAACCTTTTTGTTAAATTAGATGAAGTGGTGAGCCATGTTAAAATTATCTACTTGCCACACATAGAATAGTTGTGTCATGTATTAAATTTATTATTTATTAAATTAAAAATATGTCAATATTTAAGGTTAATTTAATTTAGGATTTTCAATAATAATAATAATAAATTTTATATGTGACACAACTATCCTATGTGACAACTACTTGATAAACATATAAATTTGACATTATTTGTCACATCATCTAATTAATGGAAAACTTAACACAATATTATAAAATTGAGTACATGATAAACATATAAATTTGACATTATTTATCACATCATCTAATTAATGGAAAAATTAACATAATATTATAAAATTGAGTAAATTTTGAGATATTTTTAAATCAACTCTTAATAAAAATGTACATATGATGAATAGAAATATATGCCCGTGTCATAAAACATATAATTGATAAATAATACTTAATATATTACTCATACTTAATAGTTGTATGAATATCTTCGTTGATATGAATTTAAAGGTGTCTTACATTACTAAACAATTTAATAAATATTTTTTTGCTTTTTTAAAAAATGGCTTAATATTCATTTTCCTTTCCGCTGTACCCAAAACACAACATAAATATATTAGAATCCAATAAATAATTTAAGATGCAATAAGTTATATGAGACAATTGTTGTGCTAACTTGATTATCTTAGCATTAGTAATTTTTCATAGTAATTTTATACAAACTTTTTTTTGTTTGAGATTGTCCACATTTTACTTTATATTTTTAATAAAAATATTTTTTTTTGTAAAAGAAATTTTTAAAAAATCTTAATTGTAAATTTTCATCAATAATATTTCAAATTGAAATGTTATTAAAATGATTCATAAAGAGTTGATAAAAAATAAAATATTATCAATATGCAATATCCATCAAAGTGAACATCTTTATTTGATTGAAAACATCTCGTCTCGTTTTAAGGAAAAGTGTCTTCAATTCGGTTAAATTTAAAGTTGAAGTTTGTCTAGCTAATGCCAAAAGTGTTTGCAATTTATCTACTTCTCGCCGTTGGATCTAAAAGTCAGATATCTGGCATCATTGACATGATGTTTGTACATGTAATAAAATATAAAAAGAGAAAGCGTTGGTCAACATAAAGTACACAGCTTCACCTACTCCCAATAATCCACTTGAAAACAAAAAACAGGAATCACGCGCCTACAATGAGCGTGACCATAAAAGTCAAAAAAACGGAAACATATTTGTTGATCGTCCACTGTAGTAAGTGCTATCTTTACGAACGCACTTTCGGACGCTAGCGCGTGGATTGACTCAAGCACATACTCACCCCATCATCACCTGCAACAGATTACAGGGGAAGAGTGAGTGAAGAAGACAAAGCTTACAACACCAAAACCAAATAGTGGGTCCTACCCTCCTTCTACCTCTGAAAATTTTGGTTACATTTGGCCTGTACCCCCCTCTCCCTGGCGCAAAAAAAGGAGGACAAACTTCCAGCGCTCCTCTTCTAAACGCTTGTTAGTTTTTCCTTTTTGGTTCCTCAAAGCACGTAGAAGAGAAAGCTCTAAAAGCAAAGTAGTTCTTTTTCTTAGTTTTCTTAAGCATTTCTGTCCCTTTCCCTCTGATCTCTCTCTCTCTCTCTCTCTCTCTCTATACATACGTACGTGTTGAAATGTGCATTTTGTTTCCTTTTCTCTTTCTGTTCTTTAGAAATTTCAAGGCTTTATTATTTGTCAAAGTTCTCTTTTTGATGCTGGATGTCTTCTGATTGAATTGGTCTTTGGTTCTAATGTTTATAGGGTTTTCGTTTGTAATTTTTGACTCATATGGGTTTTGTTTAACCAAATGCTCATAATAATAAGTTTGTGATTGAACTTGGGCTATATGACTTTGACTGTAACTTGGTTTGATTTAGATTACCCTTTTTGTGGGTATTTGTTGTAGTAGCTGAAAAGTCTTGCTTGGACTCTTAAAGGGCGGAAGGAATTCGATATTTTTCGGCTTGGATATGTCATGTTTTTGACTCTGATGTATTCAATCTCAAGTGGCAACTTGAGCGTAAAAAGGTTGTAGTTGCCCTATGGACAAATAATTGAATTTGGCTTAATTTCTTTTCAGGATGGGATTCTGGATCGGTCGTAAGTTATTTCTTCAAATGTGAAGGCTTTGAAAGGGTAAACAAAGGTGTACGACTGTTGATTGCGGCTTCTAGGTTGAACATTCCTGGTTTCAGTTGCAATCTCATGCCTAGGGTATCTTCCGAAGGTCTCCACTTCAGTTTGTTTAGGGTCCTTTACATTGAATCTTATAGTGGCTATGACCTTTTTATTTCGGATGCAACTAGCTCTGAGAAGTAGTTAGTTTGACCCTGTGATTGAGCGTCTGGTTATTTGGTTGCTGTGGTAGAAATGGAGCAAAGCGAAGGAGAGACCTGGAGAAAGTTGGTGCAAAAGATGCTCCCTCCGGGAGCTTCTCTCCCCGAGAATAGGGCTGAACTTGATTACTCCATAGCTTTGGAGTATGAAGGCCCACCGGTGTCTTACGAAGTCCCTAAAGTTGAACCTCTGGATGTAAATTCACTTGCAATCCCAACAGCAGAGCCCCTCTCGGAATCACACAGATCTGTTGGAAGTTTTGGTCCTGTTGTTGTTGAGCCAATACCCATACCAGTGTCTCGCATAGCTGGTGTGACAAGTTCACCAACTCAAAGTCCTAGGGGATCAACAAGCTCGGAGTCTGTTGTTTCTGTATTGCAAAACCCTGATTTTTTTTCAGCCTCAGCTTCAGCTTCTCCTGGTTCAGTCCACAATCTTCCTAGTAATCATTCGAAATCAGTGGGCAATGAAGTGAAAAGAGTGTCAGTTGTGAAATTTAATACTGTTGATAGATCTGACAGGAAAGATTTAGATTTGCAGAAGCCAGTTTATCCGGAGTATGTTGGGGTTTCAAAAGAAAAGAAGAGAAGGAGCAGACTTTGTTACAGGTGTGGGAAAGGGAAATGGGAAACCAAAGAGTCTTGCCTGGTTTGTGATGCTAAGTATTGTGGCAATTGTGTCCTGAGGGCAATGGGATCAATGCCTGAAGGTCGCAAGTGTGTTACATGCATTAGTCAACCCATAGACGAATCAAAGCGGTTGAAGTTGGGAAGACATTCCAGGGTTTTATCCCACTTGCTCAGTCCTTTGGAAGTTAAGCAAATTATGAAAGCGGAGAAGGAATGTTCTGCTAATCAGCTTCGGCCAGAGCAGCTAATTGTGAATGGATTGCCTCTGAAGCCAGAAGAAATGGCAGAATTGCTTGGTTGTCCATTGCCTCCACAGAAATTGAAGCCTGGCAGATATTGGTACGATAAAGAGTCTGGTTTTTGGGGAAAGGTGAGTTGGTACTTAGCATGCAGAATGTCAATAAGTTTCTCTAGGACATAGTTTTGTGTTGTTTTTCAAAATGGAGTAGTTAATGTAGAAAGTACTTTAAACATAGTAACTTGGCTCACTTTACAGGAGGGAGAAAAACCAGACAGAATCATTAGTTCAAACTTAAATTTCTCTGGAAAACTGAGCCCTGATGCAAGCAGTGGGAATACTGAAGTTTACGTTAATGGCCGAGAGATTACTAAGCTTGAACTCAGGGTACTAAAAGTAAGTATTTGAATTTTGACCTAGTGTTGCTTAGCTTTTCTTCTCTTGCTGGGGTGAAATTGGTTAGGCTGAATTGGCAACATGAGCACAACAATGGCTATTTGGTTGGTCAAAGATCTCTTTCTATTCAATGGATTAACAGAATCTGTTACGTGTTTCGGATCCGTAATTGAGTTTGTTCAGGTCGATTTGTTTGTAATCCTTTTCTCCTATGGATATCTTCTTGAATTCGTTAAAAAGAATTTGTTCATGTCATGTTTGTGGAACTCTAAAGGAAACTTGGATTTGGCAGGTTTACTGAATCGTCCTAGTTGTTTCATGGTAATTCAATTCTGTCATCTATTCTACTGTTATTGGCCCTATCGAGCCTGTCTTGTCTTGCATGACATTGGATATACTGATATTTAGCTCAGTGAACCTATCATGATTAGATTCAAACTAATCCAAGACTGTATATGTCACCAGAACTTAGTTAATTTCCCTTGTTTGTCAGCCTTTTTTGTTTTTTTTGAAAAAGTAAAGAATTAAATTATGAGTTAAACGTGTTTACAAGAGAAGGATAAGAGCCCATGTTTGTCAGCATTAAGTAGTAATTTGTGGTGCAATTGTTAACTTGCATTACTTTCCTCATCTGCGGTGCATGAGTCAATCTTTAAGAAAGTGACTATCCTTTGGCGGTGAATGTTTATGGGCTACTCTCTATGAAAAAGAAGCCTTTATTTTTTCTGATTTGTTCAATTGCTCATTGGTCTTTCTTTTACTCTTCCTGTGGCTTATGTTTTATTATTGTCCACATGATCATTTGCTGAGTTTGACTTTCTCTATGAAGTGGTGATGGGTCTGTTCATGCTTCATCATTTTATTTTTTTACTGTCATAAATAGGCAACTTTGATTTGCTTCCATAAGAAAAAGAGCAGATTTAATGGTCCGCAAAAGATCTGTCAAGCTTCTGCAAACAATTATTTCCTTCTTGCTGTCTAATGCTTTTATGATTATGAAGAAGTCTTAGGGATGCTATCCAAACATTTGATCATCTGTGTACATTGTCTGAGTGCTGATGTTGAGGAAGATGCTGACACTCTCATCTGTTTCATTTAGAACTTCCACTTTGTTCTTCTGTATATGCATGTGAGACTTCCAGCCTACTTTGGCAAAAGTTACTTGCCTTAGATGTCTCATGAGAGTAGAGATCAAGTCGTTGCTTTTGATATTAGCTTGTCATCTTTTGGTTGCAATGGGTTTTGCATACCAAATAATGGCGTATTTAGATTTTTATGTTTTTACTGAATAAATTATTGCTCTAACTGACTGCACTTTTGACTTCACCATCCATTATAATGTCCCTGTGAATTTTGGCCCTTTTGCTTTGACTATCACTCTGTTTATGGCCTATGAACCCACTAAACTGGTTTGGCATGTTTTCAGCTAGCAAGGGTGCAGTGTCCACGTGATACTCATTTTTGGGTTTATGATGATGGGCGTTATGAAGAGGAAGGTCAGAATAATATCAGAGGAAACATTTGGGAAAAGGTATATATTTGCAAACTCACTGCAAATATTTTGAGTGCTGATAGAAATTGATCCTATATGAAAACCTTCTGGATTTGATTTTTGCTAGACAGGCATCAACACGGTTTGTCTGTACACTGTTTTCACTGCCTGTGCCACATGGTCAACCTCATGTGCAGAGAGATGAAGCTAGCAACTATACTGGGGTTCCAAACTATCTAGAACAGAAAAAAGCACAGAAACTCCTTTTAATTGGTCCTCAAGGCTCTGGAACCAGCACCATCTTCAAGCAGGTTTTCCCTTGTTTTGGTGTTCTAATTTGATGTGTTGATTTTATGCAGGTAGATGATGTACATATGCTGCGTGCCATTTTGTTTATGCTAATTGATACTTTGATATTTTCTTTTTTTGGGTGTGATGCTTATGCGAAGGAAGAGTTTGTTGATCTAGTTGGAGCCTGCTTATATTTTGCAAGAGGAATAGATTTTTGTACTTGTTGTTACTTCATATGGGCTGTATATAAATCCTTGTAGGTGCCATACATATATAATCCTATCATGAGTCAGTATTGCAGAACGCTCTCATAAATTCCTTATCTTTCTTGCTAGATGACTTTTATTTTTTTAATGTTTTCTTCTTTTTTTTAATTTGATTATATTATTCATATATCAGGCTTGTAGCATGGTGTCTCCAGAACATGTTAATATGTTAAACCACTCTTATGCCAAAACCTGCTATGTATTTGGATTTGTGAGCATAACTGGAGATTTGAGAAATATGAGGTCCACATTGTTGCTGTTACTCTGGGCTAGAACGTCCACTGTATATATGGTTGCAACTTATGATGATGAGTTTTGTTGCATGGATGTTCATTTAAATTTAGGTTCCTTTGTTAGATTTTAGAGTTGAGTCATGATTCAGCATTGATATGATGATTTTTACAAGCATCCAAAGGCTGACCGCCTAACCGATGCAACCTCTTGATAGAAGTGAATCTTTATGTTTGGGTGGATTATAGTTAAGATAACTGATTGCCCACTTGAACATAGCCTGTAGTGCGTTTTTCCCTAATTGGCTTTTTGCATAAATAGTGATCATCCAAAGGCTGATCGCCTAACCGATGCAACCTCTTGATAGAAAGTGAATCTTTATGTTTGGGTGGATTATAGTTATGATAACTGATTGCCCACTTGAACATAGCCTGTAGTACCCGTTTTTCCCTAATTGGCTTTTTGCATAAATAGTGATCACTGAATCTTTTACTATGTGAACATTTGAATCTCTTTATCCACTTTCTTCTCGAGTCTTCTCATTCTCTCTTTCTACTACCATTTCGGTACATTCTTGTTGGCTTGGATCATTTGCTGAAGGCAGCAATTGCTTGTAGATCTACTTTATTGCTCAACCGTATTCCAGTTGATGACAATTTGGCTTAACCAATTGTCTGGAGCAGTTTCATGAACATATTGTGAGCAAAGTTATCTTCTGCGCATAAAATTTTGACTGCCAATTAACCTGAACTAGATAATCATAAAAAGTACAGTTGTCTCTTCTAGCACTTCAAAACAGTCGTTGAGAGAGCTCTTAAAGCACATGAAAAGAGAATTTCTATCAGCTTTCCAATCTTAGAAATGGGCTATGGGTTTTGGTTATTTGTTATTGGATTGCAGTGCTATGGAAAAGGAGTGAACAAAATAAATTGATTCATGATAAATTAAATCATTCTTCCTGCCTTGCAAAATTTGCTGTCATTTTCTTGAGAAATAGTAATAAACTTCTGTAATTATGTTTAGAACCAAAGATGCTGTTTCCTTAAAATTTATTGTACTTCTTTCAACAGGCCAAATTTCTGTATGGAAACAAGTTTACTGCAGAAGAACTGCAGGATATTAAGTTGATGATCCAGAGCAATATATATAGATATCTTAGCATTTTGTTGGATGGACGGGAACGCTTTGAGGAGGAGGCAATGGCTAGAATCAAGGAATTAGATTCTCAAGATCACAACTCTGAACCAGGTAAGGTATTTATTTGATGTATCTTTAGATCCTGTTATTCGACATAGTTCTTTTCTGCTCTAATATTATCTGTTGCTGTCCGTTTTGTATGATTTTTGGCATGTGCATTTTTGTGATGGATTTCTGAGATGGACATCCAAACCTTCTCTTGTTTGGCATGTTTAAAGTCTGTACTTGTCAATGAAATTGGGGAGATTTATATTTGAAGCAGGTCTCTTTATATTGGCAACATCTTGGGTCTCCAACTTACAGTTTTTGACTTCAAATTTGCTTCAGGTGGCGAGGTTGAATCTGTTGAAACTAATATATGTGTCTATTCAATCAACCCAAGGTTGAAGCATTTCTCAGACTGGCTGCTGGACATTATAGCCACTGGAGATTTGGATGCATTTTTCCCTGCAGCAACCCGTGAGTATGCTCCATTAGTTGAGGAGGTGTGGAAAGATCCTGCCATACAGGAAACTTATAAAAGGAAAGACGAGCTTCACTTCCTTCCTGATGTTTCAGAGTATTTCTTAAGCCGGGTATTTAATCACCTTCCTAGTTCATAAAAAACTTGACGCATTCTTAAGTTTGGTTACTTTCATAATTTCTCATTAATTTCAAACTTTCCTATGAAAGATGTTATAGTTTGTCCCACATTGGGCTTCCATTGGTGTTTGATCTGAACTTAAATAAACTTATGAGCACTCTTGATGTTGAATGACTAATTGTCATATTTTCTTTTAGGCTGTTGATGTCTCAAGCAATGAGTATGAACCTTCAGAACGTGATATTCTTTATGCAGAAGGAGTCACTCAAGGAAATGGTTTGGCTTTCATAGAATTCTCACTTGATGATCGCAGTCCAATGTCTGAGACTTATACAGACAATCTTGAAGCTGCACCACCTCCTTTGACCAGGTGATTTTCTCTTCTTGTTCATCGTAACTGATATTATGACAACTGGCATGGAAAGCTGGAATTCATTTGTGATGTTGGCAAACATTCTGTGGAGTTGACAACCAGGAAGACCCTAAATTGGGTCTCTTTTGTAGTTTGACTAGATTGTTGGGAAATACAATGCAGCATGAGTTATGGACTTTCATTTGACCTAGGTACATGTGGGGTTAGAAACTTGAAACCTACCAAACAATGTCAGAAAGATTGCAAGTCTAAGTTTGCCAAATAGTAACACTTTGTTGGTAATTGGATCTTTTTTGGGACATATTTCCTTGAAGTTTGCATTCCATGTCTTATTTCTTTTCATTTTTGTGGCTGCATTTAATAAGTGTCATGACTCTGTTATTTGCTTTCTGATCTACTTCTGTTTTGTTGTCAGATACCAACTTATTAGGGTAAATGCTAAGGGAATGAATGACGGGTGTAAATGGGTGGAAATGTTTGAAGATGTGCGAGTTATAGTATTCTGTGTGGCACTTAGTGACTATGATCAAATGTGGCTTTCACCTGAGAACAGTGGCAGTGGTTCACTGATACAAAACAAGATGATGCAAAGCAAGGATCTGTTCGAGACAATGATTAGACACCCTTGCTTCAAAGATACGCCTTTTGTATTGATACTTAACAAGTATGATCTTTTTGAAGAGAAGATCAACAGGTCGCCTCTTAGTAACTGTGAATGGTTCAGTGAATTTAGTCCAGTGCGTCCTCATCACAATAATCAATCACTAGCGCAACAGGCTTACTTCTACATGGCAATGAAGTTCAAAGATCTTTATGCTTCCATTACGGGTCGCAAGCTATTTGTATGGCAAGCAAGGGCAAGAGACCGAGTTACCATTGATGAAGCATTCAAGTACATAAGGGAGGTTGTCAAATGGGATGAGGAGAAAGAAGATACATATTATGGCGGAGCTGAGGACTCGTTTTACAGTACCGATATGAGTTCGTCGCCGTTTGTGAGGCAAGAGTGATTAGCTTTGCATCATTGATGGTATTCTTATAGATGAGTCAAAATGTACAAAAAGAGGTGGTATGATCACTTGTTCTCTATGCTCCTTCGAATAAGGCCACTTATTTTCCTGTACTTCATTATATCTATATTAGTGGCAGTATTTTTTTTTAAAGATTATTTGAGATTAGTTGAATTTGGTTTTGTGATACCCTTTGGCAGTATATTTATAGTCTGATGACACTGGAATGTATCTTGTAATTGTTGGAACTCTTGTAAAATTATTTGAGAAGTAGAGATATAAATGTTTATTAAATATTTGATTATTATATAAATCTATAAATAATTAATCAAAATTCTTTATTTTTATAAATAATTAAATTATTGTTCAATGATTCAATAAATTATTAATTTTTAAACAATAGTGAAGGAAATATAAAGAATTTGTTCTACTTGATATAATATTAATAAAATAAAATAAGATAATTATTAAAATAAAAAAGTTCAGTTGAAAAAATGCATAAAGAAAAAGAGAGGAGAAAATTGTTATTCAAATATTTGATTTCAGGTTATACTTGCATCTTTCTTAAAATACAAAATTAAAATTTGTTATTTCCTATTTTTATCTACTTATAGTAATAGGCTCTTTATTACTGATTACTAAATAACACCTTAGAGTTTTTACTTATTTTTTCATACCCAAAAAATTAATAAAAAAAGGCTGTATTTCTTGTTCTTGAAAATTTTGAAATCAAAACAAAAGTTAAGCTGTTATTTCATATTTTTGGTTTATATATATATATATTTACGTTTTGTATATTTTAATTTTTTTTATTGTTGTTAAGTATTTGTTTTTATTTAAATTTGCAGGCAAATCGTCTTACGTTTGTAGTCTTATTGTTGCGTTTAAGTTAATAATGTCTTCAATCGTAACATAAAACTTCAGAATGATAAATTGCATTTTGTTTATTTGGTTTGAAGACTCCATTTAAATTTTTTGGACTAAACACAATTTTGAAAAGGGTTCCCCATCCTGTGTATATGCTCATTTTAGGGTCCACATTTAATAATTTTTTAAATAAAAGAAAATCCAAATTTGGCAATTATTTATTGTCTCATAACTTAGTCTTATATGTGATAAAAGATGTAGAGTCTTTCTAGTTTTCAAATTTTCAGCAAACGCGAACAAAACTAATTAATTCGATTCAAATTAATATTTTATGACAATTATTTTAAAATATAGAATTTGATCCAGAAACTAACAAAATACCAAAATTTGATATAAAGATAACAAAATATGTAATTTAATAAATAAGTAGTTGAAATTTCTACCATCTTTAACTCTTTAATTCACCTAATATAATTTGCGACTAAACTACTTATTGAAACTCAAGTGGAAGAACTATTAAGGAAACTTGAAAGCCTAATTGAAGTTGTGAGAATAATAGAAGCATTATGTTTTTTAAAAGGAATTAATAATAATCATTGAAAAAATTCATAAAACATCCTTTTAAAGGGATAAACTATAGAGTAATATAAAATGTAAAATAGATGTATTAAGAAATTTAATTAAGAGTTGAATGTAATTTCACCAACTGACTCGCAAGTACTGTAGTGGGTAGGGGGCATGACAATGATAATGAATCTTCTGAAAAGCATGAGAGGACAGTGAACCTTTTGACAGATTATAAGATTAGATAGAATTGATCTTATTAGATATGCTTATAGAAAAAACTTAAATCCTTTACCTAGCTAAATGAAAAACATTATAGCCTTAACTCATTTAGAATTAAGTAATCAATCTATCTTTCCTACCTGTAATTCATTTTTTAAAATTTCTTTTAATAACTTTTGTAAGACATTCGTATAGTTGTTAAGAGAGGAGTTAGATCATATACTTAATATTTCATCTCTAAATTTATTTCTTATGACTCATTATCTCCTTCCTATAAAGCTTTCTTGGCTTCCTTAGATTCCATGTATATGCCATATGGAAGGAAGAAGCTATTGATGATCTTAAGAAGAAAATACTACAGAGGAAAACATGAAAGCTATGGCCAAAAATGGAAGTTGGCACCTTATTAATCTACTTTTGAATTAAAAAATATATATAATGTAAATTGGTTCTCACCATAAAGCATAGGGCGAATGACTCACTTAAAAGACTAAAACCTCAATTGGTAACAAAAGGGTTCACTCAGACTTATGTAATAAATTACTAAGAAGCATTTACACTTGTGGCTAAGATGAATTTAATGAGAATTATTCGTGCCATCAATCTTATATGGGTTCTTAACAATTTGACGTTAAAAATGCTTTTTATAAGGTGAATTACAAGATGTATATGAAAAATAACAAGTACAAGACTTAATTAACTAACTAAATTCAATAACAGAATACTAAATTATTGGAAAGAATTTGATCCAGAGAACTCGACCTTTACTATTGATACTTCGATTGGAAGGAGGCAAAACATGTTATTGGAAAGAATTGGATCAGGTTAAAATTGAATAGAAGAATGATAATATCTGCGGAAGATCATACAACCAAACTCAACAACACTGAATTTAAGAAATATATGTTCTTTAAAACTACTTGCAGTAAATGGTGACCAAGTGAACTCAAATTTCTTAATGTTTCATCATCTAGTTCTGGTAATAGTACA
>JANZLC010000005.1:11810188-11824126 GCA_026413385.1 Erythroxylum gracilipes | reverse complement strand
ATTACAATAATAATAATAATAGGTAATAATAATAATAATAATAATAATAATAATATTCATTATAGTAATTATAATAATAGTAATAATATTAATAACAATAATAATAATAATCATCATCATCGTCGTAATAATAAATAATAATAGTAATAATAATAATAAATATTATAATAACATAATTCATATTTGTAAATAAAATATTGCAACAATTATAAAATAATAAGTGAATTACATCTATTATTCTTATTATCTTTAGGAAAATTTTCGTCATTAACACTATTTTCTGTTCTGTCCTCTACAACTAAACACATTTTTGTATTCAAGACGAAGACAAAAATTTTTATTCTGTCAATCGCAACCAAACATCTCACTGTCTTCAATTCTTATTTTGTTCTGTCCTGTTCCGTCCCGTCCTGCTGGAGACGCTAAACCCTCTATTTAAGTCTGATCGGACATCCCCAACAAATTTTGTGGAGTTAACGTTACATACAGGGGCCGGAACATGTAAAATTAATCTAAATTTAAAACAGCCGACCCGTCTACGATTTCGTCTAATAAGTTTAATTTGCGCGTTGCTTGTTTATTCTGTCAAAAGAAGAAAAAGCATGAGCGAAGAAGGGGAGAGCTTCGAAGAATGGGACCCCGATTTCTTAGACCAGTTAATCCAAGTTGAAGAACTCGCTCTCTCTGCTAAACCTCTCCCTTCTCAGCCTCCGGCGACCGCCTCATTTCTTCCACCGCCACCGCCTCCACCTCAGTCACAGTCACACTCACACCAACTCCCACATTCAACTAACTTTATTAGTTATTCTCCGCCACGAGAGCTTTCACAGAGACCTAGTGCCGCTTCTGATACCAAAGACCTTGAAATTGATCGCCTCAAGGTTTCTTTCTCTTCCTCTTCTCTTTTAAAGTTAGGGTTTTAAACTTGTAGATTGAAGTTTTTGATGTGTTTTGTTTTGCAGAGTGAATTGGGACGTGTATCGAAGCAGCTTACTGACTTGGTATCCTTTCTTCTTTTTCCGATTCTTCCTTCAATTAATCTTAGTATTGTGATGTTCGTTTTATTCTTTCACTATGTTAGAGATTTTTCTTTCTTATGTTAAGTGTTGTCTTTCATTTCAGGAACGAGAATGCTTTGAACTTAGAAAGGAGAAGAGTGCAAAGGCCGGACAGATTAAAGGATACGTGTTTTCGCGTGCTGAACAAAATGATAGAGGCGTTCCTAATCTGAAAACCTCGTGAGTTTCCTTTCCAGGATTTTGTTTGATTTTTGAATTATTTGCTGGTTAGTATTTAACAAATTGAAACTCAGCTATAGTGTCTAAAACCTCGTGAGTGCTTTCCATGATTTTGTTTGATTTTTTAATTATTTGCTGGTTAGTATTTAACAAATTGAAACTGAGCTATAGTGTCTAACTTTATAATTGATTATGCACATTTGTACAATTTGCATCTTCCACATTGGTGTTAGTTATAGCCTGCACAAAAGTCCAATTCACCATGACTTTGTATCAATTTGTGGAACTAACTTCTATTATTATAAAGTAAATAGTTGATTATGGGGATTTGTTATCACAGTTATCAGACATTGTTTGAAAGGCACTAAGTACAATGCAGGGAAAATGGAGTTCATGCAATGGATACTCAGGTGTTTCCCCCACAATCTAAGAAGGAAAAGAGTTTACAGGATTACACAAGCTATAGGGATGGTAGAGGTGATGCACATGATTTGAATACCTCATAAATAATTGTAGCCATTTCATTTATCATTTGTGTGTATTTATTTTTCTTTTTTTAGCAGCTTCATCTAAGACTATCGGTGTTCAGACTGAAAATGGTGATGCATCTGCCCAATTAAATTTGAATGATGATATGGTAGCAGATTTTTATGTTTCTGAAAAGTTGCTGGGAATATGGGGCTGTACAAGTGACCACAAGCTTGGGAGAAGCCTCATCGAGACTTTATTCATGGCTTGTCCATCAGATTTTAATGTTCTTTTTGGGTGTGGAAGCATGGATATGGCAGTGGAATCTGTGGCAGCTGAGAGGTCTTCTCATGTAGCTTTGCTGCACCAGATGAACTCTTTCCGTACTCTCAAAACTGCAAAAGTATTTGAACTGCACTCTATGTTGACCAAGGTATAGTTAGTGCTAAAATTTGTGGCTTCTTTTTAGGTAAGAAGTTCTAAGAAAGCTTAAATTGGTTCTTTCGGTCAAGATTAGCTCTTTTGGTGTAACCTTGCTAGTTAACAGCCTTCTGGTTTTCATTTTTTTTAATACTATAAAACTTTATAATAATAATATTGACACTTGTAAATTCACATAGTACACAAATAGTTAATAGCACATCATGAGTATCATATTCTTACTGAAGGAAAATTGTAGACAATGAGTGTGTGGCTTGAAATAATTTAACTCTTTAATTTGGTTTGAGAATTCTTTTAATTCTGTTACCTAGCAGGACACTTACTTAGAAACTTAAACAATTTAATTGTCCTACAGCTTGGGAGGAGGCGTTACTTCTTATCAGTGTCTCCCTTCTTATTTCATAGCATTTGTTCATACCATTTAGGCTGGGCCAATTCCATCTACATGTCTTGATGTTATCTGAACAGATTTAAAGCATGTCTCCTTGATTTTTCCCTTTCTGTAATAACATTTCTTGATGTTATTCCATGTTGCAGATTGGTAATGGACAACTGCCATTGCAGGCCTTGATTGGACCTTTACTCAATCTTTGTGACCTTGAAAATGTGAGTTTTAGAAACTATTTCCTGCCATCAATTCGACCCTAGTTAATTGGTCTTCCAAAGTGGAGAATTAGGGTGGAGAATTTGAAGATCATCGTATAATTCTAAAAAAAAAACGCCTAATATGTTTTGTGAACTTCTCCATTCATTTATGTATTTTAATATTAGTGAGAAGATTAGCTTTGATACTTGTTTGTTGTGATTTTAAGTTCTAGTGGTCTTCTTTCTGGTAAATCTCCTTAATTAGGTTGCTTTTGACGTTATTGATTGTGGTGTTGGGTGATATTAGGTTAAGGATTCTTTGGCTTATGCAAAGGAATTCTTGGATTGAATGTTTCAATCAAGGCAAGTGTTATGTACTCTAGCATAGAATCTAATCATGGTTCGAGACATGACGAAAGACACCTCTTTTTCCCTGGCCGTGTCCTCCCCTTCCTCTGAAGAACCTTTGCCGACACAAGGAAGAGACCTGTCCTCGATAGGGTCTATTACAGCTGCTGTTTTCTTTAATCTGGCAGCTGTGTTTTTCTTGATAAAAGTCTGGTTACCCCTCTATTAACCATTATAGCCTTTAAATAGGCTTAATGATAAATTAACAACCCTAATTAGGACTCCTAATTAGATATAAAGTCTAAAAAAAGGATCCCAATAGAAATAAGAAACATAACATATAAAAACCCTAAAATACGAAGGAAAATGAAACAAAACAAAATAAAACAAGACTTGTTAACAGTTGTCCTGTAAGGCACTTTAATTGCCTTGAACTTTTCCTACAAAGGCATCCTCAATATGTATGTGTGTGGTGTAAAATTAGCTTAGCATTGCCATGTGAACTACTGTTTTCTGGCATGTATCTGTACTTTCGTGAAGAATATTAGACAGTAGTTTCCGATCGCCTATTAAGAGTTTGAAGGTATATTTAAAGAGCATGTAATTGTTCTTGAAACATGAAGCACCAAATCTGCTCCAAAGTATTGCATGCAGATTAAATATTTTCCCATTTCATGTATGTGGTACAAACCTCTTAAGTTTAATTGCAAAGCTTGATTTTTTTTTCCTCTTTTTTACTTGATATTTTTCCCTTAATGTCTAGGAATTGTACTTCTCATGTTTGATGCCTCTGAGAGTAAGTCTTTTGAGAAGATATTGGTATTTTGGGTAACCAGGTTATTCTGATGATTTCATTTAAGGCCTGCTTGTTTCCAGAAAAGTTTTTGATTTTTTTTCATTTTCAAATTTGATAAAAAAATATGTTTGTTTGAGGTTTTCAGTTTCTATTTTTGGTTTTGTTTTTTTTTTTGTTTGTTTTTGTTTTTGTAACTTGTAAAGATCATAAAAATTGGATTTTATATTTTATTTTGTTCTCTTGTCATAACCTGATTTGACATTAACTAAATATATATTATTAATTATATAACATTAATTACTAATAATTATTAACTAATGTAATTTAGTTTAAATTTTTTTTGAAAAATAAAAATATTTTTAGATTTGGTAATTATTTAATAAATGTATTATAAGTTTAAAATATATTAAAATACAAGTTTTAAATAAAATTAGGTTTAATAATTAAAATAACAAATAACAAATAAATATTATTTATTTTAATAAAATGTTAACTAATATTTATTAATAAATATTATATAAGAGATTAAAATGAAATTGTTTACTAAATTAGTTCATAAAATTAAGTTTTAAGTTTTATCTAATATTTAATTATTATCAGTAATAAAGTTATAGTTATATTGACATTATCAATTAAATAGTTTTTTTTGTTTGAAAAGAAAAACCCGAAAAATCAGGAAATGAGAACTCAAAATCTCTATATAAAAACAGAAGTGAAACTAAACGACTCCTCAGCTTTTGCTATTTTAGATCTTTATTTGACCAGCGAGTTAATTCAGTCTTATGAATTATGTAAAGGATTTCTAACAATGAATAGTGTCTGGAAAGAACTAATATCTAGAGTCAGTGTTAGTGGCTAGTACTGGTAGCATTTCTCATATCTTTGTCTTTCTCTTGTAGCATGTAAAGCACATTGGTTATTGTTGTATGGCATATTGCTCTTGGTGATATTGAATTTTTCCTGGTTTTGTTGTAAAGCCTGAATGGTCTTCTGTTGGACATAGCACTTCTACTATGGTGCATATACCTAATATTCATATACATATTTTGTGCCAAAGTGCATTTACTTGTTTACAGTATCAAGGGAATTATTCTTGTTGTGGATTAAAATTTTGCATGTAGAGGTGTAAAGTTTTGCTTCAACCTTCTCTTTCTCCCTTTTATGTCCAGGTTGTAATTGGTCGAAGTTCTCTAAGAATATTGCATGTGTTTTTGAAGCACCTATTTAATCGAAAAAGGGCATTGGAACAAAGGTATGGTGGTTTGCAGCTCATATGTTCATTCCTGCTTAATCCTTCCACTAATGTCCAGTGAAAGTTTGAGATTATTAACACTTGATGAACTTAGATCAAAGTGCATTGTTTTTTCTATTGGCTTATGATCCATACTGCTAGTGGATGGTTCAGATTGATATACGTGTGTTAATATCTCAAAAAACTTTGGAAGGATTGAGAAATTAAAAGGTTAAATATTTGGATAATATTATAAAAGATTGGCTAATTTATGTGAGATATGGGAAACCTCACTAACAGTTTTAAAATATGGCTTGCGTTTTGATCCTGTTGTCTTTCCCTGAAGATTAAAGTGGCTGGATTTTAACCAGTTAGCTCAATGTACCAAATAATTGGTGTTATTTCCCAAGACATACTAATTTCTAGTTGGATCTCTATTTATATTGAAAAGAATAATATGTAATCTGTGGAGTTGCTTGGGTTCTCTTGAAACTTGTTATTATCAGTAGGTTTATCAAAATTTTATGTTGTTGTAGGCTTCACTCTCTCTCTTTCCATAAGTAAGACAGGATACGGTATTGTTGCTAGCTTTGAACATGGTTCAACCTCAGTATCAGTCTAACAATTTGTCTTTTTGGTAGTGATGAACTAATATCATGAGGGGTGTTTGGATAAAATGGTACGGATGCTTATTATGTTTTAGCTTGTAACTACAATTCCTTTGGCTTGAGGGCTTGAATATATCTTCCTATCCTGCACACCGTAGTTCTACTTGGAAGCCTTTATTAGCAAAATATGCTTTATGCTTTATGCTTTCTTGATTTTATTCCTCTGCTTATGCTTATGAACTTTGATTTGATCTTTCCAGTGCACTCTACTCAGGGACAATGTCAAGGTTGAGGGACTGCCTCATGGGAATAACAAGATTGGTGGCCTGTTCAGTGCATTGAAGAATGAGGTTGCTTCTGTAGGCTGTGACCCATTTTGGAGTACATTTGATCCACAATCCTTATGGAAGCAGGAGTTCGGAAACATGGATGTTTCAGCATCATTTTCTTGTGTAGACTGGGTTTCTGTATTCAAGCTATTGCATCAAATTGCTGTTAGTAATACTGATAAAAGTCTCAGACTTGAGGCTATCTCGATCATGAATTTAATTCTTATGAGAAGCAATGCTTATACAAACAGGGAAAAGTAAGTTTTCTGTTAGCTATCTTGCTGGAATCTCTGAGTGGGATAGGAACTGAATTTTAAGTAAAACAGGTTCAGCGATATGGCTATCTTTGAAAGCATTGGACAGTGGCTTAAAAAGGATGCTGGTTCACATGTGCAGAAGCAAGCTCTTCATTTACTGCACTTGCTACTAAATTGTAAGCAGCATTCTATTATATATTGGTTTCTTTCTTTGATTCAGTATTTTGTATTGTTGTTTATTGCGGAATTTCTACCATCTTATATAAAACTGCACATTCTGTTGTATATTCTGTGTTTCATGCCAATTATAGTAGTTTAGCAGGGCTTTGTGTAGCTCATTTTGCTTCTGGAAACTATCTATATTAGTGATACTGAAACATGTAGGCTGGTCTTTGATGCTAAATTGAGAAAAGTATAAGAGTTACCCCTGATTTATCGCATCAAGTAATACAGCCCAAGAATTATGGAATGTATGCAAAGAAGAATATGAAGAGAAAAGAAGAGGAAACAAGAGGAGAAGATAAGCAGTAGAAGAAAGAAAAGGATAGGAGAAGAAGCATGAGAGTCGGTGGGAAATACTGTTCATGACAAAATAGCTACCTTCAAAAGTGCTGCAACGAGTAACACTAGTCTATCTATAACTAGAGTATACTACAAAACAATAAAATAGTGGATGTGCTAAAGTAACCTGTAAATAATAATAGAACTTCAGCAATAGAAAATGAAGTAAATAATAGTTCTGAAATCCTGCATTGATGAGTGCATCACTTTTGGTAAATGAAGTATTTTCTGTTTTGTGCTTGTAGCATAAAAATTATGAATATTAAATGCTACAAAAAGTCAGTTTTGAAGGTGTACTTTGTTCTGCTTGCCTAGGGAACAGCTGATTACTATGCTGCTGGACTGAATGGAGACGAATCATTGAATTAGAAAGTTTAGCAGCTTAGCAGCAAAAAGATCCTAGTTCCAGCTTATTATTCTTTTTTTTGAGAGACACAGTCCCATGAGGACTTTTCATGATGCTGAATGTATCTTTATTCAACATGTAACATCTTTCCATATTGAAGCTCAGTTTTTTGTTTGATGGGTTCCTAGATTTTGATAATTCATTTCTGCTGAAATAAAGAAAGTATTATGTCGCACCAACTTTTTTCTTTTTCATAGCGAGCCTAGTTCATTATCATAGAGAATTTACACAAGGATTAAATTCACGTTGATGAATGAACCTAATTTTTTTTATTAAATCTGAACATGACAGTCTGATTCGTATTAACTGGCTTTTCCCTGCATTTCTATAGATTTTCATTTATCTGGTTTATTAAGCACACATCTTACGGAACATTTTCAAATTGAAGGTCCCAAAATACTGAGCATATTCTGCTTGAGTTGTAAAGATGAGGGGAGTGCTAATGCCGCAAATGACGATATAAATGCTCCAAGAGTTGAGGGGTTAAGCTTCATCTTTGAAGGCTTGGCTGACTGTATTTCTTGTTGTGGAAATAATATACTGGTAGGCTTAGTGATTCAACTCATCTTTCTGTGATGGATTTTATGTAATTTTCTTTTTAGGTAAATTCTATGATATTTTATTGTTGTTGCCTTTTCTCATCAATTTGTTGATTCTTCAATGTGATTTTCCTAATCGTAATGGATATTTTGTTGATTAAATTTTGATATGTCATCTTAATGTTATTGTTTGGCTTTATGTTTAGTGACAGTAAACTGCCTTATTGTTGAACAGTCGTGATATTCAAAAGTTTTTTTATCACTGGTGGAAGATTATCATGGTGTTGGACAATGACAGAAGTATCATTTGTTTGTTGAAGAAGTATATTTTTTATGTTACTTCTATAATATTATCTGGCTGCCTTGTTGGGATCTAAATAATGATTCGCAAAGTTGTAACCCAGCGAATGTGTCTCTTGCCCACAAAGAATTTAATCTTGTTTGTGGCAGCTTGCAGTCTCATTCCACACACAAAATCGTGTTGGTATCTGCAAAATGTAACATTTTCCAACTTCAATTCTTCTGATTATATTTTCAGGACATACAACTTCGCAAAAGAGCTGTAACATTCCTTGCATTTTTAGCCTCATGTGGGAAATCCGGCTTTGAAATCCTTGTTGGTTACAAGTTAAAAGGAGAGGCAAACCTTGTTATGTTGATATTGCATGTATTGGTATCGGAAACAGATATGGAAGCATCGATACCTCTGGAGCCAGCTGAAACAGTGAAAGCAAGGTAATCAAAGATAATAGCTTGTTTGGGTTCCAGAAGGAACTGGTAGTTTTCCCCCCCTATATTAGAATTAGATCCTCTTAGTGGCATTCATCACGCTCTTATCTTTTTTTGGTGCTTTCATGCCAGAATCTATAACATATCTAAGGAAGTATTATGTGTTTTGGCCATTGAATTTTCATTGTATCAAAATTTTCCGTTCACTTTCTTTGTGTGGCTGACTTTTCTCTCAATTGATTCTTTTTGTCATAAATATATTTGGTTGCAGGACTTTGCTGATAAGGGAAGTGCTGATATTATTGAATAGACTGGTGTCGAATCCTGCATACTCGGCCACTGTCATGCGAGTGATGACGGCTACCAGAGATATGGCTAGTTTGACAATTGATGTTGCCTGCAGGTTGTCCAGAAATGGCCAAAGGCCAGGGAAATTTGACAGTGGAACATGGCAAATAAGAGAAGCAGAAATAGTGGATTTAGCTCTGGTATTCAAAAAAAGGGTCTGGTCTTATTTAGGAGATAGAATATAATAAGATTCGGTGTCGTTGGAGTTTGTAACTGTAGTGTTCTTATCCCGTTTTTGGTGCATGGTGAGGGCTGAGTGTACCCAATCTAACAAATTCATAGCTTAGTAGAACGACCTTGGATGTTTCTATGAGCTATTTATGTAGGTGGTAATTTCCCTCTGCCCAGTCCGTTGAATGCTGAGTGGAGAGCAAATTTGTGGGATTTTGTTGATTAGTAAAACAATATTTATAGAAGGCATTGCCATTCATTCAATCATATGTTGTAAGTTGCTCATGTTAAAGTAAAATTAACATAATTTTGACTGTTATAAAGCAAAAGTAGTAAAATTTGATGTTTATCGAACCATCTGAACTTAAGTTTAAATCTTATTAAAAGAAACAGTAACACAAGTAGAGGCTCTAGTGATATTTGAGTGTTGATACTGCACTTAATCAAGCTTATTTTTAGTCGTAATTTGCAAGACTGTCATCTTAAATTGGTTTTGTTTTGTTTCATAATTTGACAAAATGCAAATGTTAGGATTTTATTTTAAAAATTAGGTTAATTATAAAAAATATTTAATTTTTTAATCATAGTATAAACTTAAAAAGTAATAATAAAATATTTTACTGAAGTTAAAAGTGTCAATTTTAGTTAATTGTTATATTTTCACGTAGATAATAAGTGGTATTTTTTAGAAAGCTGATGTTGATTAAAAATTATATGCTACAAAAGAGGGGTTCAGATCATCGGTTTCCGTTACTCTATGCCTATTCTATTTAATGAACATTTATTCATTTAATTTATATGGGTATTATTTATTGGATGGATAAATACTAATGGAACATGATATAAACAGAATAATAGAAACATGTGATCAGTTCAGTGTCTTGCAAATAAAGAAAAAAAGAAATGCAGCTTCTGGTGACAACGCTCTGATAACATAAATAGATTATCTGATGCCGATGGAGGAAAGGGACCCGGGTTGGGAACTTTGGCTAATAAGAGTGGATGTGCTCATCATCATCATCACACTCAATTTGAAGTCCCTCAATAAAGTGAGATCTGGGAAGGTCTGATAGTACGCAGTCTTACCCCGACATAGTAGAGAGACTATTTTTAGTAGACCCATATGCAGATGTGACAATAAAAAGAGTGATGCATGATAAAGAGTAGATAAGTAGAAACTGGCACGCTAAATAATTATGTGAATAAAATACCAAAAAATACATAAATAAATAAAATTTTAATATAGCCAAAGGATATACCTGATGGTGACCAGATCTGTTAGTACCTGATAGGCTGCCAAGACCGGCTCTCCTTGTCGCTAGAATAGCTAAGGGTCTTTGCTCAGAGACCCTAAGGGTGAGACAATCCTATAGTTTTAGACGGTCTCGCGGGATCTTTTCCTAACCCACCTGTCCTGAAACCAAGTTATAGGCCTCTAAACCTTATCCAAGCCTTACAACTAGCAAAGACCAAAGAGACATTAGGTTGGACTTCCTACTCGGTAACTACTAGGCGCGAGCGTAAAATCAACTTCTCCTAAATACTTACTCAACTGATTTGGAGGAGATTTAAAGGGTATCCTTTACCCTTATTCGGTCACGCCAGATTTTTTTATTCCTAGCCACTATCTCAGTAAAGGCCAACTCTGACATATCTTTCTTGATCACTTCTCTTCAGTTCTTGTAGGCCTTCTCTTTTCTTCTCTTGTATTCTGTAAGGGTCATATACTCAGTGCCAAACCGGAGCATCTAAAGGCCTCCTGCTCACATACCCAAACCACTTTAGTCTGGTCTCTCTCAACTTATCGGTAATACTAGCCACCTATAGCATATCTCTCACCACACGATTCCGGACTCTATCTCTTTTGGTAAATTCATATATCCACTTAAGCATACGTATTTCTGCTACCAACAGTTGTCTTGTATGTCTATGTTTGGTAGGCCAACACTCTATCCCATATAACATGGTTAGCCGAATCATCATTTTATAAAACTTGCCTTTGAGTTTTAAAGGATTCTTTTTATCACATAACACACCTGATGCACTCCGCCATTTGACCCACCCAAATCTAATACGACGTACTATATCGGCATCGATATTACCATCCTTCTAAATGATTGACCCGAGGTATTTAAAATTCAATTTCTATGGTATGACGTCGGTACCAATTGCTACCGCTTCCTCCTATACCATTTGTCTTCCCGAGAAGTTACATTCTAAATACTATGTCTTGGACCTGCTCATTCTAAAACCTATTTGATTCTAACGTTTCTCTCCAGCATTCTAACTTGGAATTGACCCCCTGCTTAGTCTCATCCACCAACACAATGTTGCCAGCAAATAATATATATCAAGGTACATCTCCTTGAATACGTTTGGTAAGTTCATCTAACACTAATGTGAACAAAAAAGGGCTTAAGGCTGAACCTTGGTATAGTCCAACACTAATAGAAAATGCTTCTGTGTCGCCTCCTATCGTCCTTACCCTAGTCAATGCTCCTTCATACATATCCCTAATTACTCTGATATAAGTCATAGGAATGCTCTTTGCCTCTAAACATGTTGGAACCCCATTTTTGGTATATGATGAGATAATATTAAATTGTTATAAAATGATGTTGCATTAGAGGGAGTGATTTTGGGACAATCGTAAATTGAAAGTAAGGTAAGAGTGATGTAGAAACCAATGGAAATTTTAGGTTAAGGGGTTGTGATTCCAGGGGTTTCGTCGCGGCGAACCTTTTATGAGAGCAATTCTCGATTAATCCTGGAACTTTGCCGCGGCAAACTTGTACCCAAAGGTCTCAAAAAAAGTTCCTGTCCGTTCGCCGCAGCGAAACATAGAGTTTGTCGTGGCAAACTCGGATTCTTCCTTCCAAATGAAGGGTTTTCGACAGTAAGACACTCACGGTTTTACATTAGTTCCAAGAGTTGGGTTCCGAAAAATCGGGACCCAACAGTTTTGGTATCAGATCATGAAGATGAACCGATAATAGTTAAGGAGATTTCATTGGAATACGCTCACGTTTTATGATTATAGGGTTGGGCTCTAGAAACGGGGTCCAACAAAACACCTCCATATGAGTTCTCGAGGAACCCTGTCATACGCCTTCTCTAAATCAATAAAAACTATATGCAAATCCCGTTTCCGCTCTCTGTAGCATTCCATTAGTCTTCGGAGTAGATGTATTGTTTCTGTCGTAGACCTACCAGGCATAAATCCAAATTGATTGGCCGATACAGAAGTAGCACTCCGGATTCTCTTTTCAATTACATTCTCCCACAACTTCATAGTGTGACTTAGTAATTTGATGTCTCTATAATTGTGACATTGTTGGATGTCCCCTTTGGCCTTGTATAAGGGGATTAGCCTACTCAATCTCCATTCATCTGACATTTTGGTTGACTCAAGGATCACATTAAATAGTTGAACTAACCACTCAATGCTGACAGATCCTATTCGCTTCCATACCTCTATAGGGATCTCATCAGACTCTACGACCCTTCCGCTTCCCATCCCCCTCATAACCTTTGTAATTTTTCCCCGTGTGACCCTTCCACATAAGTACCCGTTAAGAAACTGCCCCGACACGGAGGGTTCACCTAACTCTATGTTGGCCTCTATGTCTTCATTATACAGGACATAAAAGTATCTCTGCCATCTCTTCTTGATGGCTTGGGTCTCTGTGAGTACCTGACTTGTTTCGTCACGTATACAGTAGACTTGGTTAAAATCTTTCTTCTCATGTGCCCTATCTCGTGTTTGCTTGAAAAAATTTTGTGCTCCTTTGAATGAATCCAAATCCCTGTACATAGTCTTGTATGCTTTTCCTTTAGCTACTGTAATAGTCTTCTTTGCCTTCTGTTTTGCCAGTCTATATCTTACTATATTAGTTTCCTGCTCCGCCTCTGATGTACTTGCTAAAAGATCTTTTAAAACTCTATTTTCTCCTTAACTGTCCCCTGGACCTCGTCTAACCACCACCAAGATTCCATCTGCCCGCCCCCTACCCTTTCGATACCCCTAGTAGTTTTGTGGCAGTTTCTCTCACTACGGGGGGCTACTCCTATCCACATTCGATTTGCATCCTCACTCACAGACTATTTTGTATTATACTGCATTTGAGTCCTAAATTGTCCCACCATGTCCCCTTTTAGCCTCCACCATCTAATTTTACGACAATGTTTGGTAAATTGTTGTGACTTCCATCTCTTAATCCCTAGATCCAAAACTAACAATTATGTTGGGTTAACAGGCATACAGTTGGGAGCACTTTGTAATCCTTGCACCATTATCTGGCGCTTTTCCTTATAAGGAGATAATCAATTTGTGTCTTGGTCATGCTATTCTGAAATGTCACCAAGTGCACTTCGTTTTTCTTAAAAAGAGAATTTGCTATTACTAACTCATACGCTATGGCCATGTCCAATATAACATTCCCACTATCATTTTTAGTGCCGTATCCGAAGCCCTCATGGGTTCTTGTATATCCGTCTGAATTTGCTCTTATATGTCCATTAAAATCACCTCCTAAGATGATCTACTCAGCATTAGAGATTTGTATCAGCACCCCATCCAGCACCTCCCAGAATATATGTTTTTGTTGTCCATCTGAACCCACTTGAGGTGCATAAGCACATACTACATTGAGAACCACACTGCTAAAGACCATTTTTGCCATTATTATCCTATCATTGACCCTTGTGATCACCACCGCTCGGTTTATAAGTTCCTTGACCACTAAGATACCTACCCCATTCTGCTTCCGCGTTCTTTTCGAGTACCATAGTTTGAAACTCCCTATCTGTTGGACCCCGAACTTTTATTGGAAGTTAGAACTATTAAAGGAGAAATTGTTAGTGATTAGTTATGAGTAAAGAAA
>JANZLC010000005.1:11788698-11810088 GCA_026413385.1 Erythroxylum gracilipes | reverse complement strand
TTTTGTATTTTTGGTATTTTGAAATGAGCTTGTATAAACTCTTTTAGAATTCATTTATGATAAATGTTTGGTTTTTGACTTGTGACTCTTTTTTTTATTATTCAATGTTCTTCTATTCTGGGCACGCCACCATTATAAGATGACGGGTTCCGTTTTGTCTCCGAATGTTTGGGCTCCGGAAACAAGGTCCAACACTATCTCCTTTGCTCCAGCCCACTTAGTCTCCTAAATGCCCTTCTTTATTCCTGCCTACTGTGCGCCCCGAACCTCTTGCACTGATTCCCTCTACATGATTTAAAGACATCCCTCTTACCTTGTATCTTACACGTCTCTCGCAAGTACTATCCTACTAAATCCTTAAAAGCTGAAAATAATACTACTAACAACTAGTATAATAAAATAAAAATACAAATACAAATACAAATACAAATAACAATAATAATACAAATAATAATAATACTAATACTAATAATAATAATAATAATAATAATAATAATAATAATAATAATAATAAACTACTAATAATAGTAATAATATTAATAATAAAGAAGATAAAGTTAATAATAATAAGAAAGCTCAATAAATAAATAAATAAATAACTAAAATAGTAAAAAAAAAAATGAATAATAATAATAATTTGCCAACGGAAAGGATCCTTGGTAAGTGCACATAGAAAACCAGTATGAAAACAAAGGCATGCCTGATTTGTGCATGAGAATCTGTTGATACCCGTCAATACAAGACATGGACCAATTGAAAGCGGAAGTGTATTTTACCCACGCTCGTCAAAGGAGAATTTACTGTTGAGGCATGCAAGCGAAAGTGTCAAAGTATCAGTGAGGTGTGATTCTAAAGGAAAAGGCTTTTTGTAGGAGGTTGATGTACCAAGGTAGAAAAGAGAGAGTTGTCAAAGCTAAAAATGTAAGTGGAGTCCCAACGGGTTGCAACAGTAGATCGAATGACAGTTTCTTATGGATAGCATCAGAACTTGTCAGGATGCTTGAGAAATCTTGCGGAGACGATGTATGATGTGCCAAAAAACCCTACGAAAGTGTATCGTTTGCAGTGCATGTAGCCCTCCGTTATCGCCCTCGCCCATGAGCTGCATGCCTAGCATAGATGACGACCCTGAGTAATCTTGTTCAATTGCTAAGTCCCATTCTGCACGCTGTTCAGTTGAGTAGGAGGGATCCCAACCCAGGTTACCAGAGTTTCATGAATAATGGCCATAGTAATCGAGAAACAGGGAAGTAAAAACTCATACAGTATTATTTTAGAACTTATTATATTTTAGATTGCTTTAATAATGAGATTTATTTTACAATATCTTTGTGCTACTTTATCAAATTTGAAGTACTATTTTAAAACTTTGATACATGATTATAAAAGTTCTGAGCGAAGCAAGGGAAACAAATTTAAGAATGTTACAAAAGACGCGGCTAACGGTTATAGCTTCAACGGTAAAAAAACAGACACATACGCTCTCGTGGTCTCTTATATATAAGTCCCAACGGTAACAAGGATGAGCGCTTTGCACACTTTCTTTCTCAGTTTTCAGTACTCATCCCAACTGATTTGCTGAGAAACTCTCTCCGCAATTCAATCGGAAACTCTCTGCTCTCTTTTGGGTTTTCTAATCTCACTATTACTCTGCTTCTCATTGATTTGTCGTCTCAGCAAATCAATCAAACTCTCACCAGCAACCAGCTTTTGGTTTTCTCCTTTCTCTCGCTCTCTTTCTTTTTTTGTGGTGCCGATCGAGCTTTTCTGTTCTCGGGGTTTTTGAGCTCTTTTCAGAAAGATGACAACAACCATTAACATACCATCTGGACTCAAGTTCCTTCCCGACGATGAAGAGTTAATCTGTTTTCTGTTTAGAAGACTCAATGGTCCATTGTCGTCACTGGAAAGCACTTTTATGAGGGACTGCAATCTTTATGGCAATGAGGAGCCATGGGAGATTTGGGAGAGCTTTTCCGATCATCTGCCTTATTCCCCTAAAGATCTATTCTTTTTCACTATTCTGAGAAAGAAATCTGCCCACGGCTCCAACATCATTCGCCGGGTTGGTTCTAGCGGTGGTAGTTGGCATGGAGAGGATTCCAGCACCCAGATTAATGCCACCGTTGCTGTTAATGATGGTAAGATTGTGTCCGTCCTTGGATCAAGGAAGAGGTTCAGCTACAAGAACCCCAATTCCTTTCAGAATGGTATATGGATAATGCATGAATACAGCATAGGATCCAACAGCTTAGTGCTCTGTAGACTGAGAAAGATGGAGGCTTCAAAGAACAAGAGGACCAGACAATCTGATAAGACAAAGCCTTCAAATTCAAACATCAAGAGGAGAAAGCAGCAATCTCGTGAAGGTGAAACAAGCTGTCATTATGGTGATAATGGGCAAGCTCTGATGCCTGCTGTTGACCACCAGGCCTTCAACCTTGATCCCATGAATCTATGGGCACCAGCTCTGGAAGAAACTGTCATTGTTACCTACCCCACTGTTGAGACCGCAAGTAATTCTTTTACTGTGGAAACAGTAAGTTCATTTCCTGAATCTGATTGGTTCGAGTACTTAAACTGGCTGCAGTCAGATGGTATTTCATTGGATATCTTTCAAGATACTGATGCCATTGACGCAACTGTTACTAACTGTTGATATTGGATATGGTGGCGTTATCGTAAGCTGATGCAAAAGATTTCTTTATGCTGATTTACATCTCATAAAAACTATAGTTAGATTGCTTAATTTGCTTTTAGGCATATCCATCGTCATATTTGTCATGTTCTCATATAGAATATAGGTTATTTAGTTGAATTTACTGAGCTTAATGGTGGAAGTATAACGTCATATCCATTGACGGGTATGTGAATTGTTCCTCAAACTGGTCATCGTTTTTGGGTGGTGCTAGTTCACTGAATCTACTGATGGAACTTGACTGTATGGATAATTCAATTTCTGACATTACAAAACGATTTGCTCTACATGATATGACTTTTATGAGTTCCACGGTGAATTCTCTGGGAGATACGGAAGTTCAGCCTGTAATTGTAAGTCTTAAATACATTTGATATCAAGCATTAGCCTGTGTTTGTTAGCCAAAGCCATGCTTTTATTAGTTATTACATTTCAAATGGAAGAATGATAACTTGAAAATTGTAGCGGAATAACTTGTTCTGATGTTTTCTGTTCAGGTTTTTATACATCCAACATGATCTGCAAAATTTAATTTAGTTGTTTAACCTTTCTAGTTGGTTAAGTCCTGCAAAAATGTTGTCAATCTAATTTGACCCATTAAGACACTTTAGTTGAGCCAAGTTTTTGAAGAATGCTGCCAATTCATGGGAGCTTTTTCATATCAGAATCGTCTACTTATGCATTGTTTTTTAATCTGCTACATCTTCTGCAAGCCTAAATTCTTTGGCAAAATTCAGTCAAAGCCCTAAATTGCTGCATTATCCATGCCATTGATGAATGGTAAATTCTGCTGCAATTTACTGGACTGCTGCAAGTCCTTTGTTCTTTGCACTTCACCAAAAATCAATCTTTTGATTCATTCCTAGTAATGGATGATTTTCGTGATAATGTATCCATCTGTCAGTTCTTTTTAATGATTATCAATTTGTTTGGAAAAAAAAGGGCAACAAGTTGTAGCTGTCATTCCTCAACTTGCATGCATAGTTAAATTTTGCAAAATGCATAGAATTGTTGCAATAGGCCATTTACTGTCGCATTGAAATTTTATATGAGAATTCTAAGAGAGCCTGCATATTTTACAACTCCTGATTCGTTCGGATAACCAATAACATATATTCCTTGCATATCTAAAATCAGAGGCTTGAATAGGATGATATATCCATCCACTAAACTTGTCACCTGTTGCAAAAAAATAATTGCATGAAATTCTTGAAATGCTACTTAATTGCCAAGTTCACTGAAGTACTTAATGCAGAATTAAACCAAACCCATTCCTGTCCAGCTTCATGGAACTCGTTTATTTCTTATGCAAGTTCTCACCATATTCTGGAAATTGGACCTGAGGATCTGGCCTCTTCCATTAATTACATGTCTTTCATGCTAACTCCCGTGGCTGCTCCATATTTGCAAACATATTGCAGTGTAGTGAATGGGTATACTTCAACCATTTGATGCTGCAAGACCAATCAAACATCGTTATTCATGGTATCACTTGTACATACTTCTGTTTTGCTTCCTATTTGTTTTCTGGACAGCTTCTTGTCTCATGCATGCATCAAAGAATCAATCCGCACTGCTAAAACCACTCGTATTGTTTTCTTTGCCTCAATCTAGCTGGACAAGTTTCACTTCAGTTGTTGATTATGTTTGAAAGTCGTTAAGAAGCTATAACTCTCATTTCAACCTAGAGACTGGCCTTCTTTCCAATTGAAATTTGCCCAATTTTCTAAGAATACTGAAGTTTTCAAATTCTAATGCATGATATGCCAAACTCCAGTGGATTTCGGTTAGTATAGCAATGCCAAGGACTTGCTTTGCATACTTTCTTTGCTGCATTCTTGCTCCCAACATAAAAGCCAAGTTGTTGCTCACAGCCTAGACTTTTACTTGTACTAAGCATCAAACCAGAAGGCCCCAAGCATGTATCAAATGCAGTGAAGCTTATGCTGCATCCTTGAATCTTTTTTTCCGATAGATTTCCAGGATACACATTGTTAGTCACTGCATAAGTTAAGCTATTATAATATCCGTTTGCTACTTCTATTGAAATTATTGTTATGATTCTGTTTAATACAGTGTTCACTTGCTTTACCTTGACATGTGATGCATACTCAACTATTCATTATTGCCTCGACTTTCCAAAACTTAGTTGATTGTACTCGATTGCTGTGGTAATGGAGTTGCGCTATTGTACCTGCATCAGCCACTCAATTCTGGAATTGGAAGCTTTTTATTATTGTACTAGTGACAACCTATGTTCTAAAGTAATTTCAAACTTTTCTGATCTTAGTTTGCGAAATTCCACTGCCATGTTGTGGTTATGCAAATTTTAAATCTGACAAACATGTCTGGATGATTAAACCTTTCACAAATGCTGCAAAACTAATTTTAACATATCAACATGGCTTAATTTAGAAACCTTCCAGATTTTGAATTCTTGGTATTGCAATTTTGTTTTTGCATTATTTTGTCCAGGTACCTCGTGAATCATGCAACATTGAATGAGCCATGCTTTGGCTAGACCTTCCAGGTTTTGAAATCTTGGTATTGCGATTTTGTGGTTGCATTCTGTTGTCCAGGTATCCTGTGAATCATGCAACATATCCATGATTATCCAACATATCCTATTGGAAAACCATGATTCATCCATGATTATCCACCGCTGCAAATATCCATGTTGTTATACATTGTTCTGATCTGTTTTGGCAGATGGGCGTCAATCCAGTCATGCTCTCTTAACTTGTATCAAGAGCGCATGATTTGTGTCATCAATTCATGAATTTCATTCTGTCTTAACTTGTATACTATATCCTCATATTTCTGCATTTCATAGTTGCTAGAGTACATGGCACTAATATTGCAGAATCAAAATTGAATACAACAATTTTCTGCTGAACTTCAAATTTGTCTTGCAGGCTGCACTTGGTTACTTGGTAAATGAAATTAACTGTTAGTCCAAGGATCCACCTGAGAGTAACATTCGACCAAATGATGCTCTCCACTGTAACCAAATTCTAGGACCAACATTTAAATTTCAGTTAAGCATTAGTGAGCAGCAGCCTTTAATGTCCTTGTTTACGTATTAACCTGCAGGACCAACAGCAACATAATCAAGTGCAATTGCAACTCGCTTGAAAAAACAAAAGCGGCATGAGCATCAGCTGACTACAACAAAAAAATTTGACAGCATTAGGGTACTCAACCTAACTCCTTTCCAGAATTCTATCGTTAAGACTTGTCGATTGCTGTTGTTTTGCAGATTCTGAAGTAACTAAGTGAAGTTCATAATGTCGCTGTTCAGTACTTCACTACCTGGTGCTACTTAGTCTGAAGAATAGAAGCACAACTGACAATAACGATAAAAGTTTCGCTTCTATTTCTTAATTTTTGTATAGCAGTGCCTTATGATTACTTGAATAAAGCTGGACGATTAAGTCACCAGTGCCGGTTTCAGTTTTCAGAAACCAGCAAAGCAGAACACGTTTGGCAACAGAAGTCATAGCAGCTACATGAATCATCCAACATTAATGAGCATTATCATGAATTTTATCTTGGGTTTTCTCTTAATTAGTTTCACTAAAGAATTAACTCAAAGTCAAATGTTGTATCTCAAGGTTGCACGGGAAACAGCAGGAAATCAACAATCAATCACAGAATTTCAACGAAACCCTACAACACTTTCTTATCTTTCTCCCTATAACTTAATCATTTTAATCATTGAAAATTTTTAATCGATGACTTGGAAAAAAGCATCTTTTCACTGAAACCAATAAAAGCAACTTAAAATAAGGTGAAGTGACTGCTAAAGATGAAGGCTTTAGGTTTAGATTAAATAAAGCAATTTAGAAGACAACGAGAAGGAAATAATGAGGCAATTGGAGAATGGAATTAGTGCTCTCAGACTCGACCTGAAAATTTCATATGATCAGGTGGTTCTTAAGAACAAAATTGCGTGTTTTTGAAACAACCAAACAACCAAAATTTACTGCATTTTCACCACCTTAATTACTTAAAAAATTTTGAATTTACTTCAAGAATTGGCATGTTTTCCTCCACTAAGGACAAACAGGGAATGAGGAATGCACCCGCGAGAAAGAATTTATAATTAGAAACCAAAAATCAAACAAACAAGAAAGAGGTTAATCTGGACTTGTAGAGTATATGACTAGTCTTCATCATCCGAGTTAAATGTTATCTTTTTCGCCTTTGGCGCATCAGCAGTTATTTCTCTGAAGTGAGCTCCATATAGCTTGGACTCCTGCGTTGGATAGAAAAGTCAGAAATCCACAACTAAAGCATTAACCAAAGATGCCAAATTGCTATTATGTTTCTGAGACCAGATTGGTATAACAAATGTGCAGTCAACAAATCAGAAAATGTGAACATTCTAAATACTAATTCTACTGACAATGCACAAGGGAAGTTCTATACACACCTTCTTCTTCACATGTGTGCCGAATTTCAAAAGAGCAGCTGGCACAACTTGACCGGCTTCACGTAAAACATTCACCAACTCTCCAGCTAGTCCCTGCAACAGTAGGAGAGAAGTAAGAAACAGTGTGAATGCATGATCTTTTAGTTTTATCAAGTAAGATTTCTGAGTATTTACCTTGTTGTGATGTGTAAAAAATGTATGGGCAACACCTTTCTTACCAGCACGCCCTGTCCTCCCAATTCTGTGAACATAATCCTCTGTAGTGAGTGGAAAACTATAGTTGATTACTACTTCAACATCTGGAATGTCTAATCCTCGAGCGGCCACATCAGTAGCCACCTGCATATTATGCCATCAGTCAAGAAACAAATTTCTAAAGTTCCAAAATATCTTCAAAAGAAACACCAGCCACCACAACTCATTCATTAGTGAATATATACGACTAAAGGCTATCATCTACTATTAATGATCAGCATATTATAAAAATAACCTTGCAGCATAAACTCTCAGCAAGGTCGCACGAAAATTGATGGTATCAGGAAATATTTAAAACTGTCCATTTTGTTCAGTAAAATGAAAATGACCCACAAGACATGATAACTAATGTTTGTTACTTTTATGTGTGAAGGAAACAAATCATGATGGCGCCACAATTAAGTGCCTGCTGAACTTGTAACATACCATCAAAGGACAGGTACCCTTCTTGAATAATGTGAGGGCCTCTGTTCGCTTATTTTGAGCTTTATCTCCATGGATTGAAACAACCTTCCAACCACTATATACCAATAAAAATGTTAAGAACGTGAAAACAAAGAAACACAAAATATATATGCTTTAGTATACCTTGCTTTTAGCATCCCTTCAAGACGATAAACTTCTTTCTGGTACAAGCCAAAAACTAAAACTCGGTTCCTGATGTTAAGTATATAATCAGAAATGAGTTTGTTTAAGAATAATTGAGAATTGCCAAAAATTAGAAAGAAACTAAAATCTTGCGTAGTACCACAGACAAACACAACATAATCATAAGGCAAGGCTAAGTACTTCAATAATCCATTCAAATATGCTTCTCATTTTAAAAACAATTGACTTGGATATCTTTCTTCTAAATTAATTACTCCTTAAAAGTCATTAAACAAAATTTCCTTTCTTTCCTATAAAATTTACTTGAATAAATTACCAAGAAGTTCACTTACTAGTTTCTCTTGTTTGTCAAAAATTTGAGATGTATCTCAAATCTGTTTTCTGGGATTTTCATTCATAAGCTCTGTAAAAGGAACATGATAAGTTGCTATTTTGAAATAACAAAAACAAGTTTGATTCTGATGTGTATACTAAAGTATTGTTTAGAGTGACTGTATTTGGAGTTTTACGAGAAAAACTAATTGAACATACATGAGAGCTACTAATGATAAATTGGCTCTGGAAATTATAACATGAATATTGCTAAAATAGAGAAGAATGTTTTAAGGAAGAATTTGCCATCACCGTTTCATCATCAAAAGATGCCTACTAACTTGATAATTTTATTTTGAGTAAAAAAAGCAGTGAAAAAAGTAAGTAAAGGTCACCGGAAGCAACAGCAAAGCAAGCACTCACTACCTTTGGGATTTGTGATACTTTTCCAGTAATGCATTCAAACGAGCATCCCGCAAATGGTCCTCCAAGACCTATATGAAAATGAAATGGCCGAAAATCATACTTCTGCTCATATGAAGGACAAAATAGTGCAATGCTGAAGAGTGTGGAGTAGAACCTCAACAATCTGCATCACATCATGGTTAGCAGCAGTATCCTCAGAACCTACAATCACCTGCAACAAAGGCCATCAGTTTTTAAAAGCAAAGAAAAGCAACATTACAGAAGGCAAACAAACATGAAGATCCCACCTTAACAGGGTTGGGCTCCATGTACTCCTCAGCTAAATTATGAACATCGAGTGGCCACGTAGCACTGAACATAACCATTTGGCGATCTGCACACATTCAACAAAGTGAAATTTATATCAAAATATGCATACTACATTTACTTAATTAGCAAGATGCAATAATAGTAATTAAATTCAAATGACTGGACCCAAATGCACTAGGAGAAAATCAATAACGCTCTGAACCAAGTGACATCTGAAAAGGTAGTACAAACAAGCATTAAAAGCATTCCTCACAGAGACTCAATAAAAACCAAGTACACATTCTTCAGAAAGGAAAAATAGATAAAACAAATTTGAAGCTCATACAGAAAGTGACCCCCAACATCTAACAAAAACCAGTTCTTATTGGAGACTAAGCATGAGAATATACATATCAAATATCAATACTGCAAAACCAAATAGTACTTTAAAAGGCTAAAAGGAAGAAAACATATTAATAAAGGAGGAATAATAGTAACACCGCATACCAGAGCATGTGTTGCTCAATATAGAGCGAACTTCTTGTCTAAATCCCATGTCAAGCATCCTATCTGCTTCATCAAGAACCTAAAGAGATTACAGAAATCATTCATCACACATTTTAGACAACAAGGGCAAAACTAACTACTTTATCAGACATTACATAGCATTTGCTTTGAGCTACAGAAAGAGTAAATTCATAGACAATTGGAACCGCATTAAGGCAATTATGCTTATTATTCCTGCCACAGCTTGAATCTTGACGAGGGAGAAAGTATCCAGAGATAACAGTCTCCAACATGGGAAAGAGAGTGTGAAATTAAAACATCTGAATATTTTGACAGCTCCATGGGGTATTTCATGATAATAATCAATTAAAAAAAAACATGAATCCTGTAATAAGTCATTCGTTAGGAACAAGAAAACACAAAAAGAAAATCTGCAAGCTTCTATGTAATATAACTCATACAAGTAATGGTGAAAATGGTACCAAGACCTCTTAACTAACACATCCACAGCATATGTGCATAAGCATAACAACCTAATATTAGTTCAATTCATTTCTGCTGTGCATCATATATTAGTTCCATCCATTACTAGTTGTTTTCAAATGCTTGTATATTTGTAACGAACAACATAGGAGGATATAAGGGGGTTTTACTATATCACTAGAATCAATTGAATATTACTACCAACAAAAGCTAATAACAAATCAAACAATTCAGCTTAATTCTTTTGCTGTCTTGTATCTACCAAATATAAAGCTAGAATTGACAAATCAATTCAATTATATTATATTGATAGGATTGGATGCTACCACAGGATTCACACCAAGCATGTCCTTGTAGAAATTTGTCCAGTTCAAGAATTTAAGAAACAGGAAAACCCACTGATTATCAATTCAATTATATTATATTGATAGGATTGGATGCTACTATAGGATTCACACCAAGCATGTCCTTGTAGAAATTTGCCAAGTTCAAGCATTTGAGGAACAGGAACTGATTGACATTAATGATAACATGGAGACTTATCAGGAAGGACTTGATAGCAACTGTTTACTCACCACAAAAGAGACATCCTTAAGACGACATACATTCATTTCAATCAGATCTTTCAAGCGACCGGGGGTTCCAATGACAATATCCTGAGAGTACAAATTTCCAGTGAAAACAAGTAGAACGCAAATTTTTTGTGCCTTAATATGCATTAGTAAAAGAAGTAGAAGATAATGAAAAAAAAATGGACTAAAGGACAAAGTTAATACAATCTTAATGTTGAAAATTTCTTGTTTAACATTTGTTACACAATAGCATCACTTTTACTCCTAGTAGCACAAGGCTTGTCAAAGAAACAATAAGAAACACATATTTTGCACTTATTAGTCATATGAAGACAGTGATTGGAAATCAAAGTATGAAATGATTCTACACCAAGCAACATTCAATGCTAGTGCTTATTTATTTAATTGGCAAACAATAGTCAAAGCAGGATGGATGAATTTCGAAATATTAATGAGGGCTAATTTCCAGTTTAATAAGCAATGCCAAAAATGTCAAACTCAGTTTAAGGATTTCTAATAAATGTAATGTGCTCTTTCTCTAACATTTCAAATGTCAGCCATAATTAATATTTCGTAGATAAAAAGTTCATGCCTTTGAAATGCCTTATACAATAATATTGGTCATCCTTACCCACATCCTTAACAGTTCTATATTAGATCTTATGGTTTAAGTAAAATGCAGACTGCAAAGCAATCCACTGACAGAAATAAGAGAATATATTCCTAAAAGAAAAGAGTAGGAAATACGAAAGGAAAATCGTACAACACCAGACTTCAGAGAAGAAATTTGAGGTCCTTTAGCAGTTCCTCCATATAAGCAAACTGATTTCACATCACAAGGTTGGCCAGCATCCCGCAAAACATCCCATATCTGCCACCAAAGAAGAGTAATAATTGTCAAGTTGTTCAGCAAATAAGCTTCAAACAGCTGTATACATAAAGAAAAATATACAAGAATATAATTGTCATGATGTATGTTGCTGAACAAAGCAAGGAAAAAGAAAGATGTTAAAGACAATGATTGTCACTGTAATCAAATCAATGGTAGATTTCAATAATATGTGGCTCAAATCCAAAACAGGCAAATGCTCTATGCATTAATTGAAGGAAAACTGCCCCTCCAATTATATTCAATCTACAACGAATAGATGGTAAGTTCCTACAGTGAGTATGGTGCAATGTTAACCTTAATTAGATTTCTTTACCATTTTCGCACCAAGAAAACATTCAATCATTTATTATTTTCTGCTACAACTTTCATCAGAACCAATCAATGAACATGTATACAGGAAAACAAGACATAAGATCGTTTTGGATAGAAATTATGCAACTTAAATAACAGTTTTGCAGCTTTCACTTTTATCCTGCATACTTCTTTCCATTCAGGGTCAAAGTGTGCAAATTTTCTACACGCACATGATGCGAGCTAAACAAATGCATCGAGAAGGTAAACTTTTGGAACCAAACACATACTTGATCAGCCAACTCCCTTGTAGGAGCAAGCACAAGGCAAAGAGGATTGCCCATCTTCGTTGATTTAGCTTTCCGTTTGTTCAGGACATGCATTATTGCCGGTATCCCATAAGATAAAGTCTTACCTAGTAGAAATTTTTTTTTCATACTCAGATATCTGAATAAAACAAAAAATTAGGAACTTCAAACACATGTATGCATATCTATAATATACCGGAACCAGTCTTTGCAATCCCAATAAAATCACGGCCATCCAACAAAAAAGGCCACGAATAGGCCTGAATTGCTGAAGGGTTCTTGAAATCCTTGCAACATTTCAAAACATCATCTGGCAGCTTCAACTCAGCAAAAGACTTCAATGGGGCATACTTTGCCTCCTTCCAGTCCTTTCCAGTAACCACTATTTTATCCTTCTGAAGCGCCACACTTTCATTGACAACTTGCTCTAATTCCTCCTCCAAATTAAGTGTTTCACTTTCTCTTCCAGTCTCTCCCTTCTCCCTATCCTTTCTCTTCATCATCTTCTTCTTCTTGTTATTTTCTTCCTTTAGACTCACTTCCCGTTCATAAGCTTCGTTATCTTTCTCTTCTTCGTGCTTTTCCTTCTTCTTATCCTTTTTTAAACATTCTTTGAGTTGGGTCTCGTCAAGTTTCCTCTTTAGGTTCGGCTCCTTTTGCAATTCGAACTCTAGTTCATTTTGCTTGTTCTTTTTGTCTCCCTTCTTCTTCTTCTTCTTCTTCTCGCTATGAAGCACGTGACCGTTCATTGACTCTTCTTGGAGTTGCTTACCCATCATTATCGATGGAGATTAAAAAAATAAACAGAGACAAGCAACGGGCAAG
Source organism: Erythroxylum gracilipes (assembly GCA_026413385.1). NCBI lineage: Eukaryota > Viridiplantae > Streptophyta > Magnoliopsida > Malpighiales > Erythroxylaceae > Erythroxylum > Erythroxylum gracilipes. Next base: position 11,797,187 of record JANZLC010000005.1, on the reverse strand, counting down.
GATCGTGTAGAGAAGAAGAAGAAGAAGAAGCGGAAGAAGAGGGAGGGTTTGGTGTAGGGTTTTAGTGATTTATCGAAATAGGTTTCTTTGGGCTTTAGTTTTCTGTGGACCGGGTAGAGTCCGGATAGGAATAATTTATTTATTTAAAACATAATCATAAATTTTAAGATTTCTATCAGGACAGGACAGGACAAACTTCTTATGTTCTCGATCATTTGGATTTTCCTTTTAAACATTATTCTTAGGATGAATGAAATACCAAATTAAAAATAGATAAAAAGTACTTGTGACGGATACATAATTGTATATAGGTACATTTATAACTTTACTTTAAAATTATTGTAATTATCATATATTAATTCTTCTTACTTATGAATTTCAAATAAGATTTAAAAATAATTATTTATTTTAAGGTATTATAATATTTAAATTTATTAAAATTATTCTTAAACTCAATTACTCAATTTTATAATAGAATTAATTGATTAAATTTTATTTAAAAGAAAAGGCCGAAAAGCCTTCTTTTATAATTAACTTAAATTCATTATTTTTAAAATTTATAATTTTAAATGAAAAATGACTTCAAATAAATAATAAATATTTTCCTTAAAAGTAAAATTAGCAATAGTTGAATCTTTTTTTCATCTACCAATTGCGCTTCTAAGTTAATGACACTTTTATTTTTACCTGATTTTATTATTATCACTATTTCTTCTATTTAATTTTCAAATTAAAACATATGAAAGAAAAAATTTAATATTTTCAAATTATTCAACTCTAATCAATTTTGTAATTGAAAAACTTCATCAACCATAAATAAATTCATTTACATATTATTAGAGAAAAAAATAAGCCAAGTCTATTTTGTATTCATATCAAAGTCTAACTTTCCTTTTGATTTAATAAAATTAACAAAATTAATTTTTATATAACACACAACCAACTCAAACACATTTAAAAAAAACAATGAAAAATAAGTGCACAATTAGAAATTATTTTTATTCTAAAATTATTGCAAATTTTATGGAAACATTGCTTAATACAATAAATGATGAAAAACTAACATAGCCAAATAAGTTTAAGTACTTGAAAGACTAAAATTTAGTACTGGCTTTGGTACTTTTCAAATTTGAAAAGTCGAAAAGAACTAGTCACGATGCATATGAAATTACTTATTCATTTATTCTCTTTTGATGTCTTTTGTTCATTCATTTTCTCCAAGAAAATGATGCATCACAATGATACTTAACAGTAACATAAATTATTTGATAAACAGTGTCAAGATATATAATGGAGGGCAAATGGGATGTAAAGACATTTATATTAATTTGTTAAAATTTGTGACCATGATGTATTAATGAAATTAGACGAAATGGTTGCATTTTCTAGTGCCAATAAAACATTAAATATTTGAATTTGGTTAATAAACAATAAGCATTAAATGTACAATCTTAACATATTTAAACACACTATTAATAAATCCAATGTCATAATTAACTAAATAAGTTTTCACATGATTGAAGGATGCATATACAATAAAATTAGAAGAATGACTTCTAAAGATGGTGGAACTTGATAAGAGCAAACACAATAGAGAAACCATGGTTTTGTGAATCCAATTCTCCCAACCTTTTCACAAATCCTATACTACCATACAAGAAGTTAAGGGAGTTCTTATAACTTATATATAAGTTATTAGGGATATATATGAAGATATTAAGACTATAGTAAAAATGATAGGAAGAAATACATAACATTTCTTTATTAATATCAAACTACACCAAGGTTCTTTATTGAGCCTCTTTTTGTTTGCTGTAATGATGAATGAGTTGATTAAGAATATTCAAGGGGATGCCTTGGTATATGTTGTTTGTTGATAACATTGTTTTAATAGATGGGACAAAAAAGTGTGTCAATGTCAAGCTAAAATTGTAGGGGGATACATTAGAGTCCAAAGGTTTTAAATGGAGCAAGACTAAGAATGAGTACTTAGAGTGTAACTTTTCGAGCCATAAGGTGGCTTTTGATGTAGAGGTAAAGATTAGTTCAGAAGTTATACCATAGAAAGAGTACTTTAAGTATCTAGGATCTATCATCTAAAGCAATGGAGAAATCAAATAAGTCATTGTTCACTGTATCAGATCATAGGGACTTAAATGGAGAAGTACATCAGGAGTTTTTGTGACAAGGAGATGCCACTTAAGCTTAAAGGTAAATTATATTGTTTAGCGATTAGGTTGGACATCCTTTACGGGGTAGAGTGTTGTCCCGTCAAATAGATGCATAGTCATAAGTTAATAGTATCAAAGATAAGGATGCTCCCGTGGATATACAACCTTGCTAGAAGAGATAAGGTTAGGAATGTAATGGTAAGAGACAAATTAAAGATAGCTAATATTAATGAAAAGTTAAGAAAGACAAGGCTTAAGTGGTTCAGACATGTTGAGAGGAGATATCCTGACAATCCAGCGAGAAGATGTAAAAAGATTATACTTAGGGATTGTAAAAGGAGAAAAGGAAGGCCTAAGAAGAACTAGGAGAGGAGATAAAAAATAATATGACTATGTTGGAACTTATCAAGGACATGACCTTTAATAGAAAACTTTGACATACTAAGATATGGGTATAGGATCATATGGGTATAGGATCTCATATAGAGAGGTCCTTTTCTTTCTCATAAGTCTTTTAAATATTTTTCTTCGAATCTTATACCTTGCATTTAGCCTAAATATTTAATAAGTAATACTTCCTTTGGATTTATTTAGCCTAAATGTTTACGTTTAAATGTTTCCTTACTTAACGTAAACATTTTTTTTATAATGGATTGTTTGTTTTATTTATTTACTTGTCTTCTTTCTTGTTTGTGTATTTATTTACTTATATTATCTTTTATTTTTATTTGTTACCTTGTTCTATATTTATTATATTTATTATTTTATATTTCTATTTTTACATATTTATTTTTATTTTATTATCTTTTATTTTATTTTATTATCTATTATTATTATTACCTTATTATTTTAATACGTAAACTTTATCAATTTAATTTTATATTTGTATTTTAATTATTTATTTATTTAGTATTTTTTCTTCTTTATGTAGATCTATTGGAAACAACTTTTCTACCAGTTAGAGTTAAGGTTGAGTACTTTTGGACCTCCCCAGACTCTGCGTTCAGTAAGACTTATATTGAAATGTTGTTGTTGTTATTGTTATTGTACAAGTTTAATGGGTAGGTTTAAATAAGATTAGAGGATGGACCCAATAATCTTAAACATGGTTTATAATTTGATCGTTCATCCTATAAATGGTTCAAATGTTCCATGCATATACATAAAATGTTAATTGTTATTAGATTATGTCAATTTACATTAATTAATTTAGCTTTCTCTCACTTAAATTGTAAACCACATTATAATGCTTTCACAACTATATGCACAGTCAAGCTAATCATACATAACTAACACACTAATAGGATATATAAATCATACATAATTAGGCACAACTAATCTGGAAGCATGACAATAACATAAATATGGATTGAACCAAATAAATGTCATCAATTTGTCACCTATTAGAAATATAAAATTACAAAATGTTCATAAACAATGACAAACATATATAATATGCATGTATTGCAACAATTTAAGTGATATTCACAAGATATATATAGAATGAAAACACCCATTAGAAAAAGATAGTTTCCTATCAATCCCATATAGGAGGTATGTTTTTGAAATACACAAATAGCCAAGTCTTTATATAGTGGGTTTGCCAATATAATCCTCGTAGGCATATGCTCAATAGTAATGAGACTTTACAACTTTCTCTTTAGCAAAGTATAACTAATATCAATATGCTTATAACAAGAAGTATTCTTAGTGTTTTGAGAGAAAGATACGATTACAAAATTGTCCTAATATACTTTTAGCAACTTCGAAATAGAGTCTATAACTACTATGTTAAAATGAAGTTTTACGGTCGTATTAAAAACAAGTAGTCATAACATGCCACATACTTTACTTCTATGGTCAAAGAAGTTGCAAGCGTCTGTTTGATACTTTTCCATAGCATAGCTCTCTTCACCATTATAAAAATGTACCTAAAGTGGATTTCTTGTCATCCATGAGGCTTATGTAATCGGAGTCACTAAAACTAATCACTTTAAGAGTGTTAATACACTAATATATCAATATAAGATCCTTAGTATCTTAAAGATACCACAATACTTTCTTAGTTATTTTCTAATGACTTTATATATAATTGCTCAAATATCTACCGATCACACTAATCACAAAGGCAATATTAGGACATGTGCATATTTGAGATTCATTAGGCTATCAACAATGGAAGCATAAAGAACAACTTTCATTTGATCTCTCTTAGAGAACTTATCATCCTTCAAACCTAGTGCCTTTATAGAAGAAAAATACAAAAGATACAATTAATATAGGTGCTTTAAGACAATCTAATAACACCATTAATCATATCACGAAGAATTTGTATGTCCAAAGCATATGATGCTTCACTAAGAGCATTCATGTCAAAATATCTCAATCAACATTTCAATGTTATTAGCAGTGGAAAGATATTATTAATAAATAAAACTAGTTATATATACTCACTCTAAAAAAAATTCACATATATACATTGATCAATAATATTTTCCTTAAAGCCATTATCGGTGATAATTTAATTAAAATTGAGATAACATTGCCCTAAAACTTGTTTCAATCTATAAGTTGATTTCTAAAGTTTATAAAAATATGTTTTGTTCCTAAATCCCTCAAAATCAGTAGGTTGAACTATAGAGACATCTTTACTTAAGTCTCTATTTAGGAAAGTCATTACTACCTCTATTTAATGAAGCTCTCTATCAAAATAAGCCACAATTGCCATAATGATTCATAAAGACCCCCCAATAGAAATAGGATAATCTCTTTGTAATTAATACCTTCTTGTTGGCTATAGTACTGAGCTATAAGTCTTGCTTTATATCTTTCCACTTGACATTTGGCATTATATATTGTCTTGAGTATTCATTTACATCCAGTAGGCCTATAACCTTTTGGTAAATTTACCAAGCTATATATTTCATTTTTTAGCATAGAGTTCATTGCATAGAGTTTATAGCATCCATCTAAAAATTAGAATAAGGACTAGGTACTTGGATCCAAGGTGTCACCAATGTTACTTATACCCTTATAAATATACAATGTACTCATCAAAGTTTGCAGGACTCTAAACATTTTCTAATCTTCTTAAAGACATCTTCTATTACTACATCTAAATCTTCTTATGCTATTTGCTTAGTGGGTTCATCCTAAATTGTAACATCCCATTATCCCATGTTAGGGTCTAAAACCCCATAATAGTGTGTATGAGAGTATACAGAGAATTTGGAAATGCATTTCATGCTCATACATAATTGAATATACACATACACGTGAATAATTATTTTTGACACATTAAAATAATTGTACATGCATTTATTGAAATTTTCTGGGTATAATTGATTTATAAATGTGATTAAAATGCGAATCGGGGATTAATTATGTTGAAAATTTATTTGGAGAGTATTATTATTATTTCGTAATTTTTGGTGAATTTTAGGAAAATTTCTGAAAATTTGGGATGTTTTAGACAAGAAAAAAATGGACAAATGACATTGTGACATGTGGCAGTCTTAGATGTTAACAAATGACCCACATGCATTGGTGACACAGGTGACATGTGTCAATGACTCATGGACACACGTAGTCATGTGTTTTGCTGAAAATTTTTCCAGCGCTCTTGGTGTTCTTGACCGAACATCATCAACACTAAGAGTTTCTCTTCTTGATCATCCATCACCAAAACAGCTGTTCATGGTTACGTATTGGGTAGGTTAGAAACTGCTTATTTCTCTTTATTTTGCTTCCACCAAAATCTCACTACTGGAGATTTTATTCTTGAAACCACCGAAACCTGTTCTTCAATCTTATTGTTGGAAATTTTTGCTGAAAACAAGTAAGTGACATTGTGACATTTTTGGGATACTGTAAAATGACTTTTGATGATGTTTTAATGGTTGGAATTGAATGCATGCATGAGTTATGTAGGTGGAAGCAATTCGGTGATGAGAGTAATGGATGAGTTATATGAACAATATGTGAAATTGATATTATGCAGAAAGTGTATTTAGGGTCGTGAGAATCTAAGGTTAATGAGAATTAAACAAGTGCAGAAAACTAGAAATAGGTTCTGTTGTTATATTGAATTGACTGATGCAAAAGTGCAGAAAATGAAGAATGCAGAAAAATGAGAAGTGCAGAAATATGCAGAGAATCAGTACATGAGTTTTATTTTTGATGTTTGTGCTTAATCTGGAATTTTGAGTTGTTTTAGAGTAAGTTAAATTGGAATGGGAGTAGAAATGCAGAGTGTATAAGTTAGAGATGGTGTACAGAAATAATGGATTAAGTTGAAGAGAGGAAGAAGAAGAGAAAAATTCTGCAGTGAATATGGAAAAATGGAGCGTACCATCATTACAGTGAAGCTTTCTTAAAACTAGATAGTTTTTGATTCTTTTTACTATAACTTCTTCTTCCAACCTCCAAATGACATGGGATTTGAACCAAAAAACTCATAACACATTGTTCTTTATCTTCACCAAAATTTATAGCCATATGAAGTAATGTGGACAAGATTGATTGATGAGTTTAGGATGAAAATGTTGAGGTGTGCTAGAATTTGATAACTGGAATATTTTTATTGAAGATACTTCGGTATTTTGGCTATATTTTGATATGTAGATTTCCTAATGGGATGATTCTTAATTTAAATTGAACTAGATACATTTGACTATAATTGTTCAGAAGAAATTGAATTTGAATTCTATCGTTAAGGGTCTTGAAACTTAGCTTGAAATTGAGTTTTGGCTTAGGCTATAGCACTACCAGTGCAGAAATCATATCTTATTGTTATCAAATAAACTGTATTGATGTAGGTTGAATCAGACATAGTTGTCTTCATAAAAGTTGTATCTTATTCTCTTATCTTTTAATTGGTATAAAGTTTGTAATTTTTGGATATTGGAATTGAGAGATATGAGTTGTACAACTTTGAGTGCATGGTCATGCACTAGCCAAAATTTCTAATGTACTCAACCTATAGTATTTTGAGCATAACTCATAGGATAATAAACAAAATTGTATGATCTTGGTGTCGTTAGAAACTTAAGACATAGGAGAACAATTTTTTAGTAGAAAGTGTTACCAAATTACTCCATTTTCCTTATCAGAATGATCATACAAAGTGGACACAAAAGTATGTTTTTCAAAAAAATCTGGAATGATCAATTGGGTTATGAAATGAGTTTCAAATTTTTTTATTGTGGTCTAAACCCTTAGTGCACATTAACTTATATTAGTTTTGACATATGTATGATATTGTGACAAGAATAATGATAAGATACTCGAGATTGTCATTAAATATGCATTGTATATATTTCAATGCATACATAGATGTGCATAAATGAATACTTATATAATTGTAAAAAATTGTGATATATGTAAATGTGTTTTGCATGTTTAGAGGAGCATTTAGAGCGCCGTCATCCAGACATTGCCGAGACTTCAAGGCAATAGCTTTCAGGAGTGATTTGTGAGTAACTTAGATGGTCTCGCCTTGTTATATGTTTGTTTTGAATTATGTTTTGAATGTGAATTTGATTGTACTGATTCCAGACAATAAAGGTCTATGATTTTTGATTTATGAATGGGATAATTGAAGTGCTTCTTGTATATGAATTTGGCTAAATAAGTGTTTCTCAATTGATATGTGATGTATATGTAATGAATTCTAGACATGAAATGTCTGAGGAGTTTGATGTATGAATAAAACATTGGAAGTGCTATTTGAATGTGAATGTGATTAACTACTTATTTCTCAACTTAAATGTTAAATGCTGGACTAAAAGTCCAATGACAAATATGAATGAGAAAGAATGTGAATGAGACTGAATGAGCATAATGATTGAATTTGTGAAATGCATTTCATTCCAATGCATGAAATATAAAGGCAGTTGTGACCGATGTCGCTAGTGAAAAAGTACTTAAAGCTTAGACATTTATGGAAAGAGCCTAAGGCTCAATGTGTATAATGAGCCCTGTATGCCTAATGGATAAGGGACAGTATGAAAGAGCTTAGTATCCACAACAGATATGGGACAGTGAAAAAGGGATAAGGTCACAACAACGTAATAAATGAATTGAGTATCATACATATCGCATTCAAATATACCATGAATTGGTTGAATGTTTGCTTTGTTATGATGACTTGGTGATTGAATTATGACAATTGTGAACAAAGTGTTTCATGATAGTACTGATGATAATCAAGTTGATGTGAATTATATGATAATGTTAATTGTTGTGTTATTTGACAAGAGTGAACCATCGAGGATGGTTACTCAACTGAGTTCGCAAAACTCACCAAAATTGCAACGT
>JANZLC010000005.1:11771041-11786335 GCA_026413385.1 Erythroxylum gracilipes | reverse complement strand
CTGATTAGCCTGTTATTGTGAAAAGAAATCGGTTAATTTAGATAAATGATTACTCACTAAGCTATATGCTTAGCACGATGGATTTGCCCCGTGTAGGTTCAGAGCGAGGAGATGAAAGACTGGGACGAGTCAACCTCAATGGCCAAAGGAGTCTGTTTTTATATAGTTGTCCATGTGTTTAGTTAACACTTTTGGGCCTGTAATAACTTTAAATTTTTGTTTCTGACAGTATGATGTGATGTATTGGAAGCACTGTTTGAGATGTTGTATGTGCACTAGTCTGATTTGATGGTACTGTCTTGGGTGGCTTCCACATATCCTCCCAGGGGGTATTTGGGTGTTACAATAGTGACCAAATTGTGGGTTGTGTGTTAGGATAATGGAAGAATAAAATGTTTCATATTGTTTATTATTCAACAAGACATTAACAAGAGCCTAACAAAATTATGCCATTACTAAAAAGGAGTTACTAGTAGTTATGTTCGCATGTGATAAGTTTCGATCTTACCTCTTGGGATCTAAAGTGATTATTTATATGGATCATGCAACATTGAGGTATCTTTTTGCCAAGAAAATCAAGACTTATTCAATAGGTGCTTCTCCTATAAGAATTTGAAATTAAGATTAGAGATAAGAAGGGACCAAAAAATGTGGTGGCTAATCACCTATCACGTCTTAAAGGAGGGGAAATACAGTATAGTAATGATATCAATGAGCGATTCCCTAAGGAAACCTTGATGTTACTAAATCACCTAGTGGTACCATGATATGCTGGTATAACAAATTACATTGCAGGTGGTATCCTTCTTATTAATTTTTCTTATCAATAGTGGAAAAGGTTCTTATGTAAGTGCCTTTACTACTTGTAGGATGAGTTAATTCTTTATAGAACTTATGTTGATGGTTTGCTTAGATAATGTGTTTTGGAGGAGCAGATGTTAGACATACTAACACTTTGTCATGATTCTACTTATGCAGTGCATTATGGAGTAAATATAACAGCAACTCAAGTATTGGAATGTGGTTTCTATTGGTCTAAATTGTTTAAAGATGCTCGTGAAATTTTAGCACAATGTGATAGATGATAAAGAGTTGGAAACATTTCTAAGAGAGATAAGATGCCACTTTCTAACATTTTGGAGGTTGAAGTTTTTGATGTGTGGGGAGTGGATTTCATAGGACCATTCCTAACCTCTAATGGGAACAACTACATCTTATTTAAAGTGGATTATTTAACTCATGTTTAAAGTTATTTTCAAGAAAGTTTAAGTTATGTTGGAGCGAGCCTTTCAAAGTAACTCTAGTTTTCAAATATGGAGCTTTGGAATTGGAGAATGATAAAAGGAAAACGTTCAAAGTAAATGGACATAGATGTAAACTATATCTTATAAGAATCTTTTCATAAGAAAGGCAAGTGATTTCTTTCCTTTCTTTTGATTGAACATATTTAAATGAGGAATGGTCAAGTTAATGACCGTAAATTAACATTTGTCATTAGTTAGGTTTTTTGTAATTTCTCACATATGAGTTCATTATTTTCTTATTTTTGGAGTGATTTTGATAGATGAATATCATCTTTGGAAAGGTGTTATAAAACAAATTCCGGAAGATGTACGAGGATTATGGTGCATACTGTGCAAGTTTTGGAGGGAGCACGACCATGCACATTATACACAACTTACACGATCATGCTAGCAACTCCTTATACAACTTGTACAATTGTGTGCCACTTGCACAATTGTACAATTACCTTTCTGCCCCTTCCTTAAACCCTAACACATATAAATATTCTTATTCTTCTTCTTCCATCTCTTATCTTCCCTCTCTAAAGTAGCATCCCCTCTCCTTTGCTTCTTGTTTCCTCTCCAATCTCATTTAAATTTTACTTAGATTTCACACTTTCCTTTCATCTTTCTTCTATATTAACATTGTTTACATACAAATCTAGTAATTCCCAGCCAAAAAACACATCTTTTTAGTGGGTTTTGTAAGTTTTTGTTCCATACTTTCTCCCTTATGTGTTTTGTCTATATTTTGTGTTTTTTGTTGTGGTTTCTTGGTTATTTTGCAGTTTTCACTCTCCATAATGCCTTGAATCAAAAAATTGGCAAAAGGTTCCAACCATAAGGGAAAAATGAAGGTGTCAAGCAATAGTGCACATAATTTGGCAAAGGATTTTAGAGCTTCTTTTCTTATTTTGTCTCAAAAAGAAGATAAGAAATTTAAAAAACTTCATTCCAAAATAAGAACTACACCTAGATATTTGATTTTTCAATTTTAGAATATTAAAATTTGAAAGAAAAAGTTGAGGCTTTAAATGCTAGAATTCATTGGGATAAATTTATACATTATGATCATCTTGTATTAGAAAAACTAAACCTTAAATTTTACACAACTTTTTACTACGAGTGAGGTAAGTTCAATAATTTTTAGTTTTGATTGCAAGGAAAATTGAATAACTTAGATTGTGATAACATGGAAGAAATGTTTAGTTTTCTTAAATCAAAATAATGCCGAAACTTATGAAAATTTTCATGCCAAAACATTTTGGAAACAATTAATTAGTTTGGATGTGTTTAATCTGCATAGTGCACCAAATAATGTTATTAAGAATCTTGAGCACTTGTTATTACATAAATTCATGTGTCATACTGTTTTTGCTAAAAGAAAAGGTGACAAATGCTCAAAGAAAGATTTATTTATATTTTGTTGCATGGATAATAAGGTTTAAATATGCACATTTACTCATATGTTTCAAACTACAGTTACTTTACTTACTAAGAAGAGTAGCTATCAAGGCATAGATTTTCTCGTAACTATTTTGGCTCATTTTCATAGTGTTACTATTGATGGACTAACCTTTGCTTTTCTGAGCATTTAAATAACACATATTTGAGACGTTTTGAGATCTTTAAGTGCCATGGTATGGAACTTTGAGATATCAGCTTTAAATGCTGAGATCTTTTAGTTCTGCACCTCTATAACAACATCAATTTGTCTTATCTAGTGAGGAATCCGAGGAGGAGGAAGAAGGCCAAGAGAGGGTGCTTGAAAAACTGGAAGAGAATAAAAAGTGCCTTGAGGGTTGTATGGATACAATAGAGGCATAGCTGAAGTAGAAAATGCGCCATCAGCACCATCAAACTAAGAAATTGTTGAAGTTTTTAACTATGCAAGGTATCCACGTTCCGTCTCCTATATTATCACTTCCCCAATCACCATAAGTATTCTTGCTCTTGTTTGATATTTACTGTTATTTCTCTTAATTTTTTTTAGTTTTTGTTTCCAAATTGAGGATGATTTGTTGCTTAAGTTTAGGGATGTATATTCACTTACATATCAATTATATGTGACTTTCTATTTACTTTATGATAGTTTTTGAGTAGGATGGTGTTATGTCAACATTTGGTTACATTATGTTTACATTGTGTGAATGTGATGATGGTATGAATTGAATGGACTTAGCTTACCTTTGAATATGGTCATTTAAATTGTAAAGGCATATTCACTTGTTAATTTTTTGTTTTAAATGTCTTTAAGATGAATATGTATGTTAATTAGGATACGACACCTATTCTTTCAATTTATGAAATTTCTTTAGATACAATTATAATTACAACCATTTAAATTAGTAGGCATCATTACTAACCTTACATGAGAGTGACTAACTAAGAAGAAATGAGATAGGCTAAGAAAAAAAGTTTGTAAAATTTCTATTCTGCCTATCCCTTTTTAAGAACATTAGTTTAAGAATAGAGCTGGTAGCTAGTTGAGAATTGTGATATAGCTGAGTAATCGAGGGCATTTATGACAAAATATTTTTCTTTGTATCAAAAGACTATAATAACACTCCAACCAAGCTAAATAAAAATGTAACCTAGTTGAGTAACTGGGGATATTTAGGACAAGCTATTTGCCTTCATGTTAAAAGATTAGGTGATCATTAAAGAAAATCTAAAAAGATAGTGCTTGTAATAAAATTAAATCTACTAATCTTTTAAAAACAACAAGAATTTTTATAAAGGGTTACTTAGTTTTGGTTTACCTTTTTAATTTCTCAATAATAATAAGGTCATGCTTATAAATGCCATAGGTGCTTGAATAGGATGTCAATATTTTGATTGATATGCATATACAAATCAAATAACTTAAACATAAATGGAATAAGTCAGTCTATTGCCATTTTTTAAGTGGTTGTTGCATAATGTTAAGTTTGTTCCATGAGATTGGATGTCATTGTATTATTGTTGCATTATTGCATGATTATTTGTTTTTGTGTTTTGTGTTTTTTTTAATTTTGTAGTTTTAGTTTTGCTTGGGGACAAACAAAGATTTATGTGTGGGGATGTTGATAAGTGTCTATTATAGTATGTTTTCTATATTTTTAAATAGTTTTAAGTGTTTTCTTAGATGATAATCATGTGTTTAGGGCTTAGAACTGTGTTCTTATTAGTGTTTATTATGTGTTTTAATTTTAAAGCAAGGATTTTATCTTAATATTATGTTTCAAAGATTGTTTGTTGTGTTTGTTAGTGAGTGAAAATAGGAAAAATTGAAGAAAGGATGAAGAGGACTTGAAAAATAAGAACATACATGATCGTACATGTTAGCCATATAGGGATGAACTATTTGGTACGATCGTGCATCCCTATGCATAATTGTGCTAGATAGTTTGGATGGTGATGAACGATCATTCATGTATAATACACGATCATGCACAGACAATTTCCATCTTGCAAGTTTTTTTACTCTTAATGTTTCGGGCCTCTTTTTGGAACCAAAATAACTGGGAAAACCACATAAAGAACCTAGAAGGCTCAAGAGTATAAAAGGAAAAGAAAACACTAAAAAGGAGGCTACACATCATAGGAGACCAAAAGTGGAGACATCAAGATCAACTCCATTTTCCAAAATTTCCAAATAAAGACTTAAAGTTGTTTTCTTTCTTCTATCTTCTTACATTTCATTATCTTAGATGTTGATTCTAATTAGTGGTGTATTAAACATGATTATGGATTTATAAGTCTATTTTGGGGTTTATTCTTGAATTGTTTTGTTTAACTGTATTCTTATTGAATTCAATATATCATTGCTTTGTGTTATTTGTGATGCTTATACTTGATAAGAAATCGGGAGATTGAATCAAAGTTATTTCCTTAAAACTGTGCAACGAGAGTTATTAACTTAGTAGGCTTACAAATATTAGGTTAATAAATAATTTAAGAGAGTTGTTAATTCTGAGTTAATTATCCTTAGAATTGCTTCAAATCTAATTGAGTTATTAATAGTAGTTTTGTGAATTGAGAGGTTGCAATTCGGTTTTTATCTATTTCAATTGGAATTAATTGATTAGATCTCAAGAGAGGGTAATCAAAACCTTAGAATATCTAGGGTCAAGCATAATTGAATTAACAAGATAAAGAGAAGTCAAAACAAGGATAAAATAACCCCTAAGTTTCTCTTATTGATTAACTTCGTTCTTATGGCTAGCTTCACTTATTCAATTGTTTATTTTTATTATTTTATTTTAATTTCAATTAGTTTATTTTACTTTCAATTAATTTAATCGTTATTACCTTATAAAAAGTTCATTTAATTTGTTAGGTGACTAATCCAATCCTCATAGAACCGATATATTGCGATTATAATATGCAATCTGTATACTTGCGATATTGCATACATTAAAACTAAAGGGGTGTTTGTTTCTATTTTTATTTTTATTTTTCTATTTTTGTTTTCAAATTCAATAAAAAAAAACTTGTTTATTTGAGTTTTAGTTTCTATTTTTGGTTTTGGTTTTTTCCAGTTTTCAAAAATTATGAAAACCATAAAAAGTTATTTTTGTTTCCTATTTTTGTTTTTTCATAATCTTATTTACTATCATTTAAATATATATTATTTAATTATTTAATAAAAATTATGAATAATTTAATTCAACATTATATTTATATATTTAATAAATTAAAATTAATTATCAATAAAATTATGAATAATTTAATTTTATTTAATTTTTATAATTTAATTATATATAATTAAATTTAAAATATATAAATATTCAAAAAAATTTGATTTAATAATTGAAATATATTTCAAATAAATATTAATTTATAAATAAAATATTAATTTATAAATTATTTATTTTATTAAAATAACATAATTTTTATTAATAATTTGTTAATAAATATTATATGAGATTAAATATTTATTTAATTAAAAAATTTATCTTTAAGTTTTATTTAAAATGTAATTATTATCAGTGATAAAAATATAATTACATTAACATTAATAGCCAAACAGGTTTTTGTTTTTATTTGAAAGAAAAACATAAACAAAAAATTGAAAACGGAAACTGAAAATTACAACAGAAAAACAGAAGTAGAACCAAACGACCCATAAATTTATAGTAGTGGTAAGTAGGGATCGTATCTATAGGAAATGTACGCATAACTTTTGTAATGAAAAGAATTGATGTTTACGAAATAATGGGAGGGATTTGTTTAGGAAAGTAAAATTGATGAACGAGTTTAGAATTTGGTTCTTGGTTCAATCTCAGCCTACAAACAAATAAACATACTTCATCGTGTTATTATTCTCATACATCTCTTTGAAACTATTAATCGTGGATTAATAATAAGCTTTGTTAACCTTAATTTTATGTTAGGTTGTGTTTAATCAAAATAAGCTCTTTAACCTAGCTATTAAACAACCTAAAATAAGCTTTCTAGATTTAATAGGATAGTCACATTACAAACTGAGAAAATAAATTAATCTAGGCAACAATCTCATAAGCTCGTGCCATTTAACCCATGTCATATTATCCATAATGATTTATCACCATTAGTTTACCATAAATGAATTGAAAATACAATTATTACGTATTGTATTCCAAATTCTAGCAAAGGATTCATACTTAAATAATCTATTGAGAACGAGAATATTAATCATTCATATATGAATACCTAAAACATTAAGCTAAGAATAACATAAACAATTTTTAGAGAGAGAGAATCAATAATACACAATGAAGAAATGCCTAAATGTGTTCTTCGACTTCAATTTCCCCTATAAATTGGAAGAAGGAAGATTAGCCCTCTATAGATCCAAAGAAGTAAGGTTTCTACCTTATTTCGTGCTCCAAAAATGATTCATACCTTCTTTGGCCACTCACATGTCTATTCATATGAAAAATTAGGTTTTTATAAAGATGCACGTTTTGATGCACGATCGTGTATCCAACCACGCATCTCCAAAAAATGCTACTTTTGAAATTATGCATGGTCATGCAAGTAGATACATAGTCATACATCTTGCAAGTCATGCTAAATCCTTCATTTTCTTACATTTTCTTATCCCATCCTCACTCTAATATATCTTCTTCTAGTTCCACAAAGACAAATAAGTTTGAACATCAAGAGGATGGTTCAAGGAATGTGTTTTAAACTCATTTTAGTTCATATGCTTCCAACTTATACCTAAAACCAAATGTGAACTAAAAATGACTATCTTAAGTATTTCATAATATTAATCACTAAGTATTAAGGAGTGAATGTATAAAAAATGAAGCACACATCAGTGAGCCTTTATAAACCAAAATAATTAAGTGAGATTAAAATTAATATTATAAATAAGAAAATGACCTTGATATCCTTTGATCTTCCTTTTTTCTTTACTTGATCTTCACTTTGTAAGCTATAAACTTCAACTTTCTTTTACCAACTACACGAAGTATGTTCGTAAGTTATGCATGATCTCATCTTATTCTTATAAGGCTTTTCATCAAGATAACAAACTCAATAGTAGGATTTATATTCTTTTATCATAAAAGCATTGATTTGAATCTCCCTTGGTTTAACATTCTCCCTCTTTTTAGATAATGACAAAATATTTATGATATTAGATATCAATAATAAGATTAAGCATGTAAGTAACCACCCTTATCAATATAATGAATAACTCCCTTTAATTTATGCATAAGAAATAAATCGATATTGACAACAAAAGAGATCTGTAATTTCAAGTAAGTGATATCCAATAATAAGTAAAACACAAAAGAGATCTAAAAACAAAATCATCACATGTACAATAGGCACCCTCCTTTTAAATCTAATTACATAAAATTTCTCTTTGTCTTTTTAGAAACATAAAAATATTAATTATCTAGAGAGGAAATAGAGGCTCGATCAAGTTGTATAAATCATTAAGTCTACGCATTATAGTGTTTCAAAAGGATTCAATTTCACCTGACAGTATGGTAAGCTGATACTCAATGGCTATTAGATAAGCATCAAGTGGAGACCTACGACGTGGTCATAAGTTAGTAGCCTCATCATCCATAGGGAGCTTAATAGTGTGACTCAGGAGAGGCTCATTGAGACCATTCTCATATGGAGGGACCTTATGTATTGGTAAAGGCTGCTAAGGTTAGTGTTGTCACCACTAGTGTGGCTAAGTCATTTGAATATTAATCAATTGGTAACCTACATGATAAAAGTAACAAAACTAAAAAGGAAATCAAAATCAACTTCATCATTAGTTGGAGGAATGTAAAAATGCTAAAGATGAGGCTAAGAATCAATGTATAATGGGTGTTTTGTTCTTTTTTCTTATTTTGATGAAGATGCACCATATCGAGAAAAATAAAGAAACTGAGATGAATAAGCTCTCTAGTTATGAGGTTGGAGAGGAACTAGAGGTCATCAAGGCCTAGGAAAGTAAAGTGACTATCGGTAGAAACAAAGTTATACTTAATGAATAAATGATGAAATCAAGGAATATCATTGAAGCCATGAACACCTTTGAGTCTTCTAATGACCTATGTCTAATTACATAACTTAAAGATAATTTTGACCTTATTTGTCATAGAATAAGGTCAGATATTATATTAGGTATGACAATTATAATGGTCTATATTTTCAAGAATGAGAACATTATACAATTTAGAGAAGATATATGTGTCACCTCGAATAACTTTATGGCAAAGATTAATGTAAAAAAACCTAATGTTGGTTAGGTATATAAGACAAGTTTTTCATAATAAGGGATTCCCACTTTGATCAACAAAAAATTGGCCAAGACTGTAAGCTTTAAATTATTCTAGACTAGTAAGGGAGATAAAATAGTTTTTATATAACTCTTAGGAAGCATAATTATGAAAATTACGAGAGTTAATATCAAAAAGCTTATCCTTATTAGTGGGAGGGGGCATAAAAGGTGGAGGAGTTAGAAACCTCACTTGAGTCCTCCATAAAAGGTTGCAGTTAGCTTTACCTTGATTGAGTATCCTAGGTATGGGATTATAGTTCCCTATAGTTCCTTCTATAAGTGTAGAGGAAAGGCACAAGACAATAAGTTAGAGAGAGAATTAAAAAGGGAAAAGAGTATAGGTACTAATGGTGTATGGTCACCTGCAGGAGAAAAAATCTTCCACAAATTCAATCCCACCAACTTCAATTTTTCCACCATTGTAATAGGAAATGAGCAATCTCAAAGCCTAATGCAAGATACACCATGAAGTATGTAGAATTAAATAGAAATTTAAGTTAAGAAATGTAAAATAAAATTAAACAAATGTTGATTTTATTTACAAAAATGGTTATGCAGATCATGAAATCAAAATTAAGAAATCTAACAAGCTTAATTTGATAAGTGTGACATAGTATTATGCCTAATTCAAAAATATCCTAATTTCTTTAAGAATGCCTAGGTTGAAATTACTCAATTAGATTATGGAATGATAAGTTATAGCTCAAAATCTTTCCTAATCAAATTAGGAAATCATCAATTTCATATAAAAATGCATATAATTGAATAATTTCAAAAAGGCCCAAATTTCAAATGCAAAATCTCAAATTTAGATAAATTTGGTATAGTCCAATCTAATTGAAAGTTGAAAAACTTTAAGACATTCTTCAATTTCACTCGTTAACCATCAATTTTAAAAATAATGAAGGATATGCAAAAATTGAAAATTTATCAATTCTAAAACCCTAACTTGCCCTGAATCCAATTGAATCAATCAAAATACCATTTTATGAAATTTAAAGCATAAAAGGATTCATAAGCGTGCAGATAACACCAATGGATCAATAATTGGAAGAAAAATACACAGATTTCTAAAAAAATTTCCAAAACAAATAGATTTGAGTTTTCCGTAAAAGGTCTTGGATGAATTAAGATCATAAGACAATGGAGCTTGGGCTTTTGAATGTATGGAAGCTCATTGGTATTGAGTACATTGCCTAAAGTTCATTAGAGAAGGAGGAGAGACAATAGAGAAGAGTGGAGCAATAATGGAAAAATGAATAAAGGAAAAGGATGAAGATGAAATGCTCCTGGAGGTTCTTTTTGTGAGTGGAAAAAAATAAGAGAAGTTGTATGAGGAAGAATGCATAACAAAGTTCATGTTATAGCAACATGGAGAGAATTTCAGGAGTTTTAGAAAAGTTTCTATGTTTGATATAAAAGATGATAAAGAGAGGCTGAAGTTTTATTTTAAAACAATGTTGTATTGGTCAACCACAAATAGCTAGTGATCATCCAATAAAGTTATAGGTTAACCAACATTATCAAGCCAAGTTATAACAAAGTTATTAGAATAAAAGTTTCTAAGGAAAAAGCTATATGGTTGACTATTAGACGATATTAGTCGACTAATAAATGTAGGTGGTTAACCAGTATATATGACCAAATTTACTGGAAAGAAAAAAATCAAATGCAGGGAAATTAGCTTACCACAAGAGGACATTAGTCAACCAATGTGATTATGTGGGTGAACTAACAAGCAATCAAACAACTAACAAAGTAATTGGAAACTAAAGAGGTGGATTTTTTAGTACATTGATCAACCACACTGAGGTATTAGCTGAAAAGTATGTCCTAATAACTTGAAAAACAATATTAAAACTTATATTAACATATTAAATCATGGAAATATTAATTAAGAAATATGATAAACATTAAAAGAATTATATATCATATAGAGTTCCTATCAATTATCCCTAATTCTCTTCTAATTATGCAAATTTATCCTCACTCATATGTTTAGTAAAAATATCAACCAATTAATGTTGTTATCTACGAATTCTAACTCAACATCCCCATTTTGTATATGATCTATAATAAAATGGTATTTAATTTCTATGCATTTGGTTATAAAGTGTTGAATAGGGTTATTTATAAGGAAACACTAGTATTATCACACTTAATATATATCTTAGTGAGGTTTATTCTATGGTCTTTAAGTTGTTGTTTAAGCCATATAATTTGTACATAATAACTACCACCTGCTATATATTGGACTTCTGTGGTTGATAAGGTAACCTAATTTTATTTCTTACTAAACCATGAGACTAATAGACCTCCCTAGATCATGTGCCTCAGTGGGATTTATCCTAGGTATTGTTGTTGTAAACCATGAGACTAATGCATTTCTTAAGAATTAACAAGTAATTTATGTACTCTTTCTATCCAAAAGAATACTAAAAGAATCCCTATCTAAATAACCAAGTACGTCAAAGAAAGTATGCTTATGATAACAAAGTCATAACAAAATGGTAATGAATATATACGAATGTGCTTAATAACAAAAAAGGTGGGATTCCCTAGGACTCAATTGAAATTTAGCATATAAGCATACACTAAACATATATTAGGCCTATTCATTGTAAGATAAAGAAAACTACTAATTATACCTCGATTGAGCTTTAGATCAATCGACTAGCCCTCTTCATCTTTGTTCAATTGTTATGATGCTTATATATGTGTCCATAATGGTTTAGATTGATCCATTTTGAAGTGTTTGAGTAGTTAATGATGCACTTTGCTTAATTAATAAAGAAATATTCCTTAATTTGCTTGATTTGGAGTCTAAGGAAGAAGTTAAGATCTCCCATCATTCACATTTCCAATTCTATACTCATACAATTAAAAAATTCTTTAGACATACTCTCATTAATGGCACTAAAAACAGTGTCATCAACATAAATTTGAATAATTAAAAATTTATGATTATGTGTTTTAATAAAAAAAAAGTAGTGTCAATCTTGCCTTTAAAGAAATAATTATAACATTTACACTCAAAAACTTTGGTGTAGCTAATTTTTTCTTCTTCCAATACCAAATCTCATAAGGAGTTTTATCTAAAGATGATCTTATGTAGACTTTATTTGAAATATGACATGCAATAATGACTGACTCCACCCAAAAATACTTAAGGAGATCATACTCATTGATTATAGTCCTAGTCATTTCTTTTAATGTCATATTTTTCTCTCAATAACTTTATTATGTTGAGGGGTCATTGGAGTAGAAAACTGTGAAAGATACCCTTATCTTCACAAAAGGTTTCAAACCTTTCATTCTCAAACTCCTTACTGTTATAACTCGTAATAAATGTAAGAAAGAGCTCCTTTTCATTTTGAGCCCTTTTTACAAATTTAACAAATGCCTAAAACATTAATCTTTTTTAGATAAGACTAAAACCTAAGTAAATCTACTAAAGTCATCAAATATGAAAAATATCATGAAATTTATCACCTAAACTATCAACTATAGTGGTCTAAATAAAGTTATATGAAATAATTGTAAAAGTCTAGTGGAAATTACTGATTTTTTGCTCTTGATTGAGATTTTAATTTGTTTTCCCATTTAGCAAGATCTACAAATCTTTTCTTTCTCAAATTTTAACTTTGGAAGTCTACTAACAAGTTGCTTGAAGTAGAGATTGGAGATGAGGTCCATGCTTGTATGTCCAAACCTCTTATGACAAATCCATGTATCTTCACTAATAAACATTAGGTACTTTATATTTAGGTTAGAGAAATCATCAAGATCAATTGTATATATATTTCCTTCTCTTTTTTTTCCCCCTAAAAGTTCAATGGTATTATCAACTATCTTAGATAAAAAGCATGATCTTCCCTTAAAATATTCTTTATAGACTTCACTATATAGTTGGCCTATACTTGACAAGTTATCTTTCGATCCATCAACTAAAATTATATTATCAATAATAGTGTGATATGCCTTAACAACTTTTCTAATGCCAATTATCTTACCTTTGGCATTATCTCCAAATATGATTAATCCTTCATCTTTATCTCTAAAAGTTGAAAATTGGGATGCATCACCCATCATATGCTTTGAGCATATACTATTCATGTACCATTTGTTCCTCCTTTTCTTGAAGACCTATAAAATAACCCAATTAATGTGTTTTAGGTACCTAAATGAGCATAGGTCCTTCATTGTTAGTCTTCTTCTTCTTCTATTCAACCCACTTCTTTGAGTGATTAATTATTAACCTTTGTTTTGTTAGATGAAATTTTCCAATATATCCACATTTACCACAAAAGTAACATACCATATTATGTAAGTAATGTAAGTTGGTGGTATGGTGATAAATCTTATAGTTTTAGTATATGAATGCATTCCTTTTTCTTTTATGTGTATGCAAGTGATGGGGACTTATCATTTGGATAAGTAAATGGAATGCTCTTTTTAGGTAATGAAAAGAACTAGTATGATTGTATATATGAGGCGTGTTCCTTTCATTGCATTGATGTTTATAAGGCGCCTAAATATATGTCATGACAGTATACCTAGTATAAGAAAACACATAGAAATTATGCCTATTATTTCCTTGAAAGTGTTACATTTCAGGCCTAGATTGTGAGCCATACATGAAAGCATGATGTTTACTCTTAAAATGAGCCCTAGTGGTTGTGTCATATGTATGTGTTTTATGAGTATGTTTAGATATGGATGCTCTATTCAAAATTGTCATTCTAGGTAATGGTTCTTTAATATATAAATGATTTCCTTTGAAAAAACTAGTTTTAATGTTAGAAACGTTCTTATAGCTATATCTAATTCTATGCTTACTATTTGAGTTCTTTTGGGGTCCTAATATGTTTTCGAGTTTCACACTTCCCTTTGTAAACTTGGATAATAAGTCCTTGAGAGCATCAACCTCCTTTTTTAAAGCTTCATTCTTATGCTTTAATGCATGTAAGTCATGATTGTCAACAATGAGCACACTCTTAGATGCTTTGATATTGTGTAATTATACTTGATCCTATGCAATTCACTCTTTATCTTTTCATTCTTATTCCTGCATGCATTTAGGTTTTTCTAAGCCTCTTTGAGTTTGGAAGATAACTTTTTCGTTCTCATGCTCTTGATTTCAAGGCTCTTGAAGAGTTTATTATATATCAAATTATTATCACTATCATTATCACAAAATCAAGAGTTAGAGAGTACCTCGTCATCATCTTTGGCTATGAAGCACGTGTGAGCTATATTTCCTTCCAAATGCTCAAATCACTTTTGTCATTCTAAGTTGGGGATTTAAGTGTTGCTTTTTTGGCTTATATATCTTCTCCTTCTTGTCATTTCTCTCATATTTTTCATTTTCTTTAAGGAGAGGACATTGATACTTCACTTGTCTAGGTTTCCTATATTCAAAGTAAATAATATCATTTGATTTGCATATTGAACGTATCTTATTACTTTTGAAGTCCTTTCTTTTTTAAGAGTTCTTCTTTAAGGATTTCTTGAATTTTTTGGTGATTAAGGCAATGTCTTCTTTATTTCTTTCACTATTTGAAGTCTATTCCTCTTCACTCAATTCTTTGTTTAAGACTTTAAATGCTATATTCTTTTTCTTTGGAAGTGTCGTGTCTTCTTTTGTCTCTTGGAGCCTCATTTTGTATGTAAAGAGAGATATAATAAGCTTTTATAATAGTAATGTTGTTAGATATTTAAATCATTTTAGCTTCCCACGTCTTCAGAAGTGACCAAAATAACTTTCTCACCATTTTAATGTTAGTATAAGTGATTCCAAGACCTTTGAGAGCATTTGTAATATCATGCTAGAAGTACTTTCATTATTATTCATTTGAAACAATTCATATTGGTTTGTTAGCATGCAAACTTTATTTATTTTTACTTTATGTGTTCCCTTATGTGTAACTTTTAGAGTATGCCAAATTTCATGAGCCATTTCACATATAAAGACTCTATTGAATTCATTTCTTCTTAATGTATAAAATAAAATGTGAATGATTTTGTTATTCAAGGAAATTAATCTCTTGTCTTGGAGATTCCATTCCTCTTTTAACTTAGGAACTTTTCTATCATCTATAATTTTAGTGGGAAAGAACAGGCCACTTGAGACAATTTCCCAAATATCAATATTTTTGTCCTTCAAGAAAAAACTTCATCATTATTTTCCAATAGATACAGTCTTTTCTATTTAAAAAGGGGGGGGGGGGGGATCTAGTATTTTTTATCACT
>JANZLC010000005.1:11744815-11759586 GCA_026413385.1 Erythroxylum gracilipes | reverse complement strand
TTATTATTATTATTTTATAAATTTAATTTTTGTAGAATTAAATATTTAAAATTTAAATTCCTATAAAAATATTCAACGAAATACTAAGATATATAATATTCATACCCTTATATGTTTTTTAAAGTCATGTCCTTATAAGTCATTTTACATATAAACAGCTAATACTAAACATCTAATTTTACCAAACATCTTTAACAAACAGCTAATGTAATCCGTTGGTCAAAACAGCCGAGAGAATCAGCTATCAGCCAACAGCTAATAGAATCAGCTAACCGCTAATACAATCAGCTGTTTGCCAAACAGGGCCATTATCCTATTTGCCTTTGGGAGAAGACATATACCTTCTAGGCGGGCGTTAGGTGGATGGAGAATATTAAAGGTTCATATCTACCAATAACATTTGCTAATATTTATAAATAGATCCTAAATCTTTTGTTTAATATTATTTTATTTTATTTTTATTTTATAAAATATCAGTCATTTATTTTGTAGAACTCACATAAGACTCGTACAGAATTTATATAAATAAATAAATAAGATTTATTTACACGGTAATATTAGACAAATGTCACCGTCAAATCGACTACAATTCAATCATTTAATAAAAAGACCATACACGTAAAGCCTTTTTTAATATCCACCATACACGTAAAGTTTTTTTTTTTTTTTCCCCGACGTAAAACATTTTTTAATCTCCCATAGATCACATTATACTATATAAACCCTAATCCCGCGTAAACACTCGCAAGTGAAACGCAATAACTGAACAAAGACACACAGGTGAAGTGATGGAGCTTCACATCTTCCTTCTGTGTCTTCCACTCCTCCTCCTTCTCAAGCCATTCCTCTGGCGAAGAACCACCACCAACCTCCCTCCGGGACCCAGGGGTCTCCCCATCCTAGGCTCTCTCCTCCAACTTGGACCTCGACCTAATCAGTCCCTTGACCACTTGGCCAAAATCTATGGTCCTCTCATGAGTCTCCGTCTTGGCTCCATAACCACCGTTGTTGCCTCTTCCCCTGAAACAGCCAAAGAACTCCTTCACAGCCACGACCAGACTTTCTCCGACCGCACCGTTCCCGACGCCGTGTTCTCTCAGCCCAACCCGGAGGGCACCGTCGCATGGATCCCAGGCAACCGCCAGTGGAAGAACCGGAGACGTATATGCAGCACACAGATGTTCACAGAACAACGTCTTAACTCTCAACAGCACCTCCGCTACCAAAAAGTTCAACAACTTGTAGAACACCTCAGGGAACGGTCTGCTCAAGGAATCCCAGTTGACATAGGACCAGTTGCGTTTGCTACTGCACTTAACTTGATATCAACCACCATTTTCTCAATAGATATGGTGGACCCAGAATTTGAAAAAGCTCAAGAGTTCCAAGACGTTGTGTGGACGATAATGGAAGGCGCTGGTAAGCCTAACTTATCAGACTATTTTCCCTTTCTGAAAAGGTTTGATTTGCAAGGTGTGAGGAAACATATAAGGCCTGCTTACCTGAGGCTTCATGAGATATTTGATGAAATTATCGATAAGCGTTTGGCATCTAAAGAGAGACTTGGAGACTTTTTGGATGTTCTTATCAATCAAGACGGTCCTGATTCCGACAGGAAACTGATCAAGCCTTTAATTGTGGTACGTAACTAAGTTCATCTTTTAATGGTTTTAGATATTGGCACTTAGATTATACCTCAAAAAATTTTAGATTACTAAATTTTGGTAACACTAATATTTATTTAAATCAGAAAATATAAAAATAACTTCATAGTTGTTTGGATTTTTCCATGCATGTTTATATAGTCTTTAACCAGAAAGCTATGAGTTTTTATTTTCTTAATTATGTATTGTTAGTTTAAGTTTAATTTGTTAAAAAAGTTTAAAATTTCTATTTTAATATTTAAAACTGAAATTAAGTACAAAAATAAATAATGATAATTCTTATTAGCAGTTGGTATTATTATTTTATTTAATTAACAATAAAATTAGATTATGACATTAAAAATAAAAACCTAAAACTCAACTAAACAAAACTTTTTGTTAAATTTAAAAGTAGGAAAACCTTTAATTTATAAGGTCACAGTTTGCATTGCAGAGGTAACCCAAGGAGGCCACCAAATTAAACAGAAAAAAATATATAATCCAGTTGGAAGTTGTAAAAAGAAAAAAATATATTAATCAAAGGATGACTTACTTTACCTACTAGAAGCCTAAGACTAAATCCGAAATTTAGGGCATAAGAGAATCTGCACCATCTAATCAACCTTATTTTACTCCTAAAAAGACGTTGTTTTTGGTTTATTTTAATTAATATATAACGATGTTATTTTGGGGTGAAAAAAAGGATTGTAATAAGTTAGGTAAGATTAAGTTTGGGCGTGGCAGATATAGACCGGCTAAGCCTTTTTCTTAACCTTTTCTAGTAGAACTTGGAAGAAACTATTGATTAGAGATGTGGCATCTTTAAATCATTTACAAATCGTCAACTTGATAACGGTGTATTCACGTGTTGGAGACTGATGATTTCCAACTCTTTGAATTCACCCATACAGAAAATGTTGGTGGATTCTTGTATATGTTTAGGAATGTAGCATCTTATTGAAAAGGTGACCTAAAAATAAAACACTGCTTCAATTAATCAAGTAATTACAAGAAGAAAGTGTGCTCTTGCTTTTCTTAAGTCTTTTTAGTGATTTTTTATTGGGTAGGTTATACCATTGAAGTATTTTTATTTTTTTAATGGTGGTGGGACTGGGATGCATTCATTTTCCGTCATGAACATGTGATATAGCTGCCGCCCAACTGGACTTTCGACTTATTAATTTGGACCCTTCTTTTGTTTTTTAGATCCTAAGTTTAATATTCAAGAAACAAGTGGGTTATCTCCATTGCGCGTTTCACACTCAACAATATTCTAATGATAATAAATCATCTATGATTGTGATTTGAATTTTGATTCCAGTAGATTTAAGCTGCATTTCATTGTTCTAAAACAAAAATATAGGACTTGTTTATTGCCGGAAGCGATACATCTTCATCAACAACCGAATGGGCAATGTCAGAACTCCTGATAAATCCCGAGGTACTCCACAAAGCAAGAAAGGAACTCCTGGAAGTGATCGGACCTGAAGGCACCATAAAAGAATCAGACGTTGACAAACTTCCATACCTACAGGCAATTGCCAAGGAGACACTGCGACTCCATCCTTCAGCTCCTCTTCTTTTACCTTACAAAGCAAGCAATGACGTTAAAGTACAAACTGGCTACACCATACCAAAGGGAAGCCAAGTCCTAGTTAACGCTTGGGGTATTGGCAGAGACCCAAAGTACTGGGACGATCCACTTTCATTCCGTCCTGAGAGGTTTATGAACAGTTCAAGCAAAGATTATAAGGGTCATGACTTTGAGTACATACCGTTTGGCGCTGGCAGGAGAATCTGTCCAGGTGCACCTCTTGCCGTTCGGATGGTTCATTTGATGGTTGGTTCAATGATTCATTCGTTTGATTGGGAACTCGTTGATGGTATGTCCCCGGAAAACTTGGATATGGAAGAACAATTTGGCATCACCTTGAAGAAAGCTATTCCACTTCGGGCTATACCCATTTCACTGCGAAAATAGGATGTGTTAAGAACGATCGATCGAAAGTTACGGTCTGCTATTTAATAAGTGATAACTAGTCCCTGTATGGATACCCAAGCTTATGATCTGCACGGAATCTACATAAAGTTTATATGTTGAGATCCAATTTAAAGAATTTAGCATTTGGATAGTTCTGCAGGTCAAAGAAATGTATCTGTATATAAGTGTTGGAACTTGAATCAATTGTTGCTTTCTGCCGCACACCAAGAAAAAAGTATGTACGCTTTATAACATTACTGTGGCGTAAACAATACATAATGAGAATATGTAACACGTAATAAGATTTACGTTATAAAGTTTTACCATGTTCTTCATTAATATAACTTTCATTAAAGATATTACATAATTTCATACATTATCTATCATATTGTATAGTTCTAATCTTTCCAAACTACGTGGACCCTTAGTTTTGTTGAAAAATAAATTTAAATTGTTCAAATTTCACTATAACAACATCAATAAAATAAAAAATAAGTCCATATTCGAGTCTCAAATCCATAATCTATAACATGTATTAAGAAAAATACTAGAATTCTGGAAGAGCAAACAAACCCTTGAAGTGTATAGTGACGGAAGTGTATTGTAGATGATGGAATCCTAGGAGTGTTTTAGGGGTCTCCTAGTCAAAGAATTGGGACTCCGCTTATTCCCAGCCGGGGAAACTTATTCCCCTTCTGGTGTAAGTCGCAAAATTGGGGTTTTACAATTTTGAAAATAACTTGAATAACTATCAAGAAAACAATAGTAAACATTGACCTACTAGTCTTTCAAGCATCTAGTCCACAAAAGGTCATGGAAAATGATCATTTCTAATTACTAAATTTAATTTTCTATAATTAATACAAACTCTCTAACCATTCTGCACACGAGTAGGGATCAATTCATTATTCTAATTTTTCATAATAGTTATTCTGATCTTTTTGGCACTACCTACACAAGGCTAATCCAATCACTATTAGAAATAAGGTAAATAATTCTAACCTTAAGCAATTTAAGTATTTCTTTTTTAACCACGTCCAGTATAGGTGGATTTAATTTCCTTTGGGGTTGTCAAGAAGGTTTGCTCCTTCTAATAAATTTCTATGCATGCATGTAGATAGGCTAATTCCCTTAATGTCGATAATTATCCATCTAATAATTGTCTTATGCTCCTTAAGAACCTACACTAATTTTTATTCTTGTTGTTTGCTAAGCGTGCTTGAGATGATGATTGGTAACATTCCTCCTTCTCCAAGGAAAACATATTTTAAATGCTCTAGAAGGGGTTTAATTCTGGAATTGGTGCCTATTTCACAGAAGGTAAAAGTTTCTAGACGGAAATAAGTAAATCAATATAGGAAACATTACCTTGCATTTGTTCCTTATAATTTTCATTGAGCACTGAAATGTTCTCTTATAGCCTATTAGTAAATGAAAATTCATCAAAATCCTCTTCATTAACATCTTCACTAATGGCTACTTCCAAAACATCCTTTCCATTAAGATCAAAAACCCTTTATGCCAAAGAATCAATTATTTCAATGGTACAAACAAAATCATCTCCGTTAGGAAATTTCACATCATCTTGAATATTAAATTCAACAACTTCACCATCAAATTCTATAGAGAGGGTACCATCATGCACATCAATTTTAGTTTTAGATGTCTTTAAGAACGGTCTTCTTAACAAAACAGGAGCACTTTGATCACTGTTTTCTATATCAAGAACATAAAAATAAGCAGGAAAGCCAAATTATTGACTTGCACAAAAACATCCTCAACTATACCTGTTGGACCCCGAACCTTTCTATTAAATAAAAAATTGTTGGTGATTAATTATGTGTAAAGAAATGAAGAATTCTTGGATTTGAAATGAAATATAAAAGTTGGCCTAGGTATAAATAGGTTATATGTGTTATGTTGGAAGTTAAAAGCTGGAAAATGAATATGTTCATCGAGTATGCTTCCGTGTTTTAGTCATAACTTTTGCTCTAGTTATCCAAATGAGATGATTTTTAATTTGGATTAAACTAGAAAGATAAGACTACAATTTGTCTAACAATGTCAATTTTCGGATGAAAGTTGAGCATAGAATAATGTTTCAGTATAAGGATAGTCCGAACTATTTAGGGTATAACTTTTGGACTATGGAACCAAATTGAACGATTGTGATGTTATCAGAAAATTGAGACAATGAGGAACATTTTTCTAGAAGGAAGTGTTACCAAATTACTTCAATTGCATGATTAGAAAAAGGTTATGATTTTTGGAAGGAGTTAAGCATGACTTAAATGATTTTTGAGGCATTGATAGATTATTTATGTTATTTTTGTGGAATTAATTAGCATGTTAATGGGAGTTAATTAGCATGTTAATTTGAGCAAGACCATATGACATGGATTAAATTGAATTAAGGTGGTAAGATTGCATGAGGGGCAAAATTGGCAAGCCACTTAAGCATTAAGGTTTCAAGGCTTATAAGGAAGGGTATTTTGGACATTACTCATTCATTAATGGCACAATTGTAAATAAGAAGTGTGGGCTTTCATATAAGAAGAAGAGAAGCACGAAAATGGGAGAAAAAAAATGAAAGAAAAGAGAGAAGAGAGGGAGAGTTTCGGTGGAGAGAGTAAAGGAAGCTCAAAGGTGTGAAGAGAGGAGAGAGAGGTGTGTTGTGTGCTTTTTTTAATGTCTTCCCCTCCTCTTTCATGTAATAAAAAATCAGTAGATAGAAACCTAGAAAATCTCCTAAAGATATGTCAAATATTCTCACCATAACAAAATACCCGGTTAAGGAAAATGATAATAATCCAAATAATATCTTCTTGGAGGAGGAAAGTGGCCTTTCAGCTGATATTTCACGTCCAAGTTGGCTTAGAAAGCTTCCTTAATTATCTCCTTGATTATTATGTAGTAATCTTGTAGATTTGGGTTGGATTAGTGCAGCAATGTTCACTTATGGGCTGATTTCTGACCTCTTCTAGTCATAATCACTAAAAACTTAAAACATAAAAGTTGTAGCTCTTCATGGGCTTTCCACAGCCTCTTGATTCATCTTAATCGAAGTTTGTATTTGAAAGTTATGGCCCAAATACGATAATGTGTCAAAACTATCCAGATTCGCGAAATTATCTCGTTTTGCTCCTTTTTCTTCCTCAACACACCTAAATCAAAATATACACATAATGAGTACTTTTAGGTCAGTAATAAACATAAAAGACTAAATATTAGTGGAGAAAAATATGATATTATACTTCTTATCAATAATCTCTAAAAATTTATATGTAAAATCTCTCCTAACAGTGACATAACAAATAAGAAGGGAAAAAAATTGTTCTTAAATGATTTTGATGATATAGATTGGACAAGGAATGCAAACGATAGACATTTAACTTTAAGTTATTGTTTCAATTCTAATTCAGTGGTAATTTCATAGTATAGCAAGAACAACCTATAATTGCTTAATCTAGTATTGCAGCTGAATATGTGCCAGAAACAATAATTGCATAAGAATATATATGGTTGATAGAAGATATGTGTAAAATTGGTTATGCTATACAAATTAAAGGTGCCAATGAAAGTATTATTAAACTTGCATTAAATCCAATTTTTCACAAGAGATGAACAAAATATATTGAACTTCATCATTATTACATACGAGAGAAGGTATTTAATAAAAAAATTAAGTTACATTGAAATCTTTCCAAAGAATTAAGTTGTAGATATTTTACAAAGGCATTAACTAAACTTAAATTTTAAAATTTAATAGCTACTTTTGTAGTAACTGATCGTAAGTATGCATTAAGGAGATGTATTGAAAATTAGTGCAACTTTTTTTTTTGAAAATGGAAAGAAGAAAATGCATTAATAAAGAATGAAAGTTAAATCTTATAAGAGCATCTAAGGGGATACCCTTTGAAACAAAATATGATGCAGACGGTTCGACTCCCGAGACGTTTGTGTGACAACCTGGAGCATCTCATGTGGAATTTTCTTTGGGGAACTACAGATGATCAACAGAAAATTCATCTAGCTAATTGGGCAACAGTTTGCACCCCAAAGACCGAAGGAGGTTTGGAGCTAAAACTCATCCGATCCACCAATGATGCTCTTTTGATAAAACTAGGTTGGGCCTTGTTCAATCAACCCACAACTCTATGGGTCCAAATTGTTACGACCAAATATTGCTTAGGCCCTCACCCACTCCACGAGTGCATCGATCGCACCGGAGCTTCGGGCCTCTGGAAAGGGATCTCTGCTACCTGGCAATATGTTTGGCAAGGGATGCACTGGCAGCTGGGTGATGGGCGACACATCCACTTTTGGTTGGATACTTGGCTCCCGGACTGGGGGCCTCTCGTGTTAGCAGCTCCCACCCTCTCCCAGATAGCCTCATATATGCCATAGTGGCCGATCTGGCCGCCGCCGACGGTAATTGGAAGTGAAGTTTGTTCTAACAGTTTTTACCCTCCTTGCTCTGTATGGAACTTGCAGAGATCCGGTCACAAGTCGGGGGCACCGAGGAAGATAAGTTGATTTGGGGGCCTACTAGTAATGGGCACTTTACGGTGGCCTCCACCTATGATCTAATCGAAGGCCATACCACAGTGGCGCATAATGGTCTCTAAAACCTTATTTGAAAATGGCCAGGGCCTCAGCGGATTCGAGCTTTTCTGTGGCTTTTGGCCAGAGGCAAACTTCTCACTAATCAATAATGCATGGCTCGCCAGCTCATGTTATCAGGGACTGCTTGCGAGTGAAAGCTTTCTGGGCTAATTTCCCCACCATCGTCAGGGACCCGAGTTTTTTCCACCAGGCCGTAGAGGAGTGGGTGGCCCACAATCTCCGAAGGCCTGGCCAAGAGGCCCAGGTGGAATGGAACCTGCTTTTTGGGGTCACTTGTTGGTTCCTCTGGCAATGGCGGAATCGCAGCATTTTTGAACCTGGATTCATGTGGCCTCCAATTGGTCCACGTGTGGTGCTGGGCTATATAGCCTGGATTGAGCAAGCGTGAATGGCAGAGAGCTGCGTGTTGCAGCCCCACAGATTGCCTACTGGAACTCTTGTAGGATGGACTAAACCAGCGCAGGGTTGGGTCAAACTGAATTCAGATGGGGTTGTTACTCAAGGGATCCACATCGCCACAGCCGGGGGCATTCTTAGAGGCTGGCAGGGCAAGTGGTGTGGTGGCTTCCTCCACCACATAGGGCAGGGCTCGCCTACTACTGCGAAACTCTGAGGAGTCCACTCAGGCCTTTCCCAGGCGTGGGCGTTGGGTTACCGACGCGTTATTGTTGAAGTGGATTCTCTCGAGGTCATCAACATCATCTCTTGTTCCAGGGTAGTGTTAACTGATGATCTTTTGTTGGTGGCAGGTACACGAGGACTTATGCAGCGAGACTGAGAGGTACATCTCCAACATGTTTATCGCGAAGACAACTAGTGTGCAGATCAGATGACGTCTCTAGCAGCGACGTTCAGTCCTGGCTTGCATCTTCTAACGACACCCCCGATGACCATTCAGGAGCAACTTCAATGCGACCAGCATGACGTTTTATACCGCAGAGCCCTGCGCTAATTAGGGGCGTTTTGTTTTTGTAATCTTGTTTTATTCTCCTTTGTAGCCAAAAAAAAAGGGTGAAAAGTTTTTAACTACTCAAAACATAGAGAGAAAATGGTAGTAATAACTGGAGAAGGTTGGAGCTGCTGAGTAATTAGTTTATAAATCGAGCTCTTTGATATTGTTAAGGGTTTTGACGATGAGAATATCTATTTGTTTGGACTTGAGTTCAAACCACCTTATATTGTGTTCTTTCTATATTATCACACATACTAACAACTGCAATGTGGTGTAATTGCAAAAATTAGTGCAACTTATTGGTTTACTTTTGATGTCATTGGTCACTTTCTGTTTTTATTTTCTTAGGATATAATTAGTCTCATGTAAATTTTCTAGGAGAAGTTAGATGTCTCTTGAGTTTGTATAAACTCGTCTGTTTGTAATTTTATCACGCGTCAATAAGATATTCAGTTTGTTCTCTAATTACCAGTGTGCTTCTTTTAAGATTTTTCTGTTCCTTTTTCTTTTCTTTAGTGGAGGGATTTCCATCTTCTTCGATCCTTTTGATAAGCCACCGTCTTTTATTTTAAAAAAGTGGGCAGGTAAATATGAACGTGCGGTTTTGCTACATGTTTACAGTACTGACAGGTACCCAAAGACAAAATCAATGCCTTGTGACAGTTCAAATCGTTTTTTTCTTCCATGGTCCCATTATTTAAGTTTACAAGGGACGACTTGTGTGTCTGAAACTATAATTCTCCAGAAAGAAAGCTGAATTACAGTAGCAAATACTGGCGAGTGGTCACTGTCTTTTCTCATTTGAACTTTAATGGTGGTCTTAATTTCCCAGTCCAAGTGATGCCATACTAATATAACATAAAGTGGATGGCCCACAAGTTCCGCTTTACATTCAAGGGGTGATTTGTGTGGTAAAAAGACCTTAAACACTCATCTATATATATATATATATATATATATATATAGTCGGCAGTCTTTCTTGTGTTTTAAGTTATCTATTTCCCAACAAATTATGACGAATTGGAATGGACATCTTGATGTTAGCTGACATAAAAAATTTAGGAAATCGACTTTTGACTTGTCAACCCAACTCCTTACCATTCAACCAAAATTTACAGCTGATATTCTGTCAACTTACTAATTACTATATTGCTAGGATCAAACCCCTTGCTTGTTTGCCACTCAACAAAGTCATTAGCTTCAACATTTACATTTTACAATGAAATCGAACGACTACTGATCCAAAAGTTCAACACATTGACTGAAAGGCGGAATATCTCCCACATCTTTTAGAGCACTTAATAGCTTCCCAAGGGCTGGCTATTAAGCCACGAGTCTCGGTAGTATTCTAACTATTCCCTATATATATGCAAGACTAACATCTTATATTGCCTTATATTAATATTATACAACTAATTACGAAGGAAAAAAGGAAGCTCCTAATTAACAAAAGAGCATAGTATGGAAATGCATAATGTATTCAGGAATCAAGTACATATTGCTTTTAAATAGTTATCTTACATAAATGTATAACTTGATAGTAAACAATTGACTATAAGATAAAATTCATTTCCCTTGGACATAATTTTAGCCATTACACCCTTAGTCAATTGCTATATTATCATTACATCCGTACACTTAAGTATTTTTTCGTTTCTATTGCATATATCATTTATAATATTTCTATTTATAATATTTCTCATTTTTTTGTTAAGTTTCCTTTTTTTATTGCTTATTCCTAAGAAATTTTAACCTACAATTTCCAAAAATTTTGTTTGTATAAATAATTGTGGCACAAATTAAGTAAGAAAATTAAACATATATAGCATGATCGACTTATCATATTTATTATTGAAACTAATGCTTATTAGTTAACTTCTTATTTTCACATGCTAGAGAATACTTGTTTTGCAGAGAATAAAAATTATCTGAGTTCTAAATACTTTTTATCTTCAAAATGATCATTCTAATCTTTTAGAATTTTAAAGAATATATTTTATATTGAAGTTTAAATTTCTAACTTATTACTTAGAAGTCAAATGATATAACCTAAATATATCATGTGTGTCTTATTTCTATCATCTTCCACTCACATATGAAGAATTTAATCGATTAAAATTTTTTAAGTTCCCATACTTGTCTAATAACCTATATGACCAACATACGATAAGGACTCATTGTCACATATTTGTAAAGAGCATATAACATCCTGGTTAATAAATTAATTGAGTAGATTTAGTATGTAATATATTAATTCATATCTTGTATTTTAATCTTCTTTGATTTCATTTACTTCATTGTGCCACAAATATATTCAACTCTTTTATTAAGAGTCCATAACTACCTTTGAATATAAACTTTTTTCTTATGCGAGTCACCAAACAAAATGACCTTCCTTTGTTATAAATTTTCTTGAATTGAATGTAATTTACTTTCCTAAAATTGTCCCTTAAAATCATATCACACGTGATCTTTTGGTAACATTCTAAAGCACCAAAGCTTAAATTTGATTCTTAGGAATTAGGCAAAAGCCATAGGGGTATATTATAAGGCTCATTTAACCTCGAGGGTCTCACACAATGTAAGTTAAAATCTTATAACTTACATTAATCCCTTTTCATGGCTATTTTTGCATACATAATAACAGTCACATGCTACAATATTAACTACTTTTTATTTAGAGCGTTTATATGTTATTAATGCAATACCATACATTTATTGGTTTAAACATACTTAATGTTTAATTTGAGAGGGTCAATATTTTATTTGCTTGACATACTCTTTGATTTAAATATGTTTTAAAGTTAAGAACTATGTAATGCTTATATTACTTTATAAACAATGTCATCTCATTTTTGCATTTAGACATGACAATATATTGAATGAACATAAATTAAATAATGTTAATCAAATACATTTTAGTATCTACATAATCCTAGTGACTTTATATGCTCAATGTATGAATATTAGAAAATTAGTTTTTTCATTAGGTTTGCCAACATATTTTATGTCGGTATATAGTTTACGCTCACTTCACCTCATGCATCCATTTTTTTATATAATTGTACTTAGTATCGATGTGTTTGGTTTTACAATGAAATTTACAGTCATTAGTATAACCGATTGCTACTTGATTGTCACAATTGATTATTACTGGATTAATCATACTCTAATGACTCCTACATTAATTAAGAATTGTCTAAGCCATATAGCTTCTTACATTGTTGCTGAAAATGCTATAAATTTATCCTCCATTATAAATAATGCAAAGTAAGAAAATAGATTTAGAGGAAGAATTTCTCTCATCTAAAGCTCCTCCCTATTCTGCATCTGTATAACCTTATATATGTAGATTTTTTCCTTGATAATAAAATGCATAATTAATAGTACGTTTTAGATACCTTAATATTCTCTTTACTGCTTTCCAATATGTTTGTCCTAGATTTGACTAATATATGCTTACC
Organism: Erythroxylum gracilipes; assembly: GCA_026413385.1. Lineage (NCBI taxonomy): Eukaryota > Viridiplantae > Streptophyta > Magnoliopsida > Malpighiales > Erythroxylaceae > Erythroxylum > Erythroxylum gracilipes. The sequence goes on along the minus strand of JANZLC010000005.1, from coordinate 11,746,920 downwards.
ATTCAAAAAAAGAAACAATATCTAGCCGTACACATATCATGACATATGTGAGATTACCAACTACACTAACGTAGGGAACTTTCTTCATTTGTTCTCTTTCTTATGGTGCTGATGGGGAAATTTTCTTACTGAGACCTATTATTAATTAATTTGCAATCTTATATAGGAAATCGTTTTAAAATGTTTTGAATATATGTCACTAAAAAGTGACAATAATATCTTATCTTTGAAAGATTTCTCAAAATCTTAGCTCCAAAAATATAAATAACTTCACCTATGTCTTTCATCTTAAATTCTTATGACAACTAGTCTTGGATTTGCTTGACAATCTCACAGTCATTACATCCCACCAAAATATCATCTATATATAAAGATAAAATCACATATTGATCGTTGACTATATTAATATATACTTAGTGGTCTTCATTAAGTATATGAAAATTATATGAAATAATTACGTTATGAAAAAAATAATGTACCATTACCTTAAGGACTACTTCAGAACATAAATCGATTTTAATAACTGATATACTTTACGTTCGTACCCTACCTTAATGAAATCTACAATTTGTTTTATATTGATTTCTTCTTCTAATTCTTCATTTGGAAAAAATAGTCTTTACATCCATTTGATGTGATTGAAGATCCAAAATAGCTACTATAGGTAAGATTAGACAAATTGCAGCAAACCTTACAACATGAAAAAATGTCTCATCATAATTAATTCCCTTTTATTATGTATATCCTTTAGCCACGAGGCACACCTTATATATTTTGATGTTGTTGTCAAATTTTCTTTTCATTTTTGACAATCCGTTAGTTCCCAATTGCTTTGCGCCCATCAGGGAGATCAACCAAATTTGATACTTAGTTTGATCGTAAAGAAGTTATTTTTTCTTTCATTGCTTTCATTTATTCTTCTTTAGCAAGTCCAGTAAAAGCCTCATATACATTTCTTACAATGTCGGCCCTGGGCAGGGGAAGGCAGGGCACCTGTCCAGGGCCTATCCTCATTAGGGGCCCACCTTCAACACATTTCAGTAGTATTTTTTTAGCATTTTTTTCATTTAAAGGCTAGTAAATTATTAGTTGTTAGTCAGAGTAGAAGAGAAAGTTAACGTTGACTAATAAATAGCTTCCTTTATTAGCTATATTAGTGAGAAAGTTAATATTAACTTTTAATATTGGAAGCTAAATAGCTTCCTTTATTAGCTATACAATGTTAAATTGTTATATTTATAAATACCTTTGAAGCATTTGAGTATATTTCTCACACTATAATTTTTTATTTTCATCAATATACAAATCTAAGATACTTAAACTCAAAAATTGGTGGCAAAAAATTTTAACGATTTTGTCTTATGAATCATTAACTTTTAATATTGGAAGGGAAATAGCTTCCGTTATTAGCTATATAATGTTTAACTTGTTACATTTACAAATACCTTTGAAGCATTTAAGTATATTTCTTATACTCTAATTTTTTATTTTCATCAATATACGAATCTACTTAAACTCAAAAATTGGCGAATTTTTTTTTTTGCGATTTTGTCTTCTCAATTATAAACGATAATTTAAAGGTAACGCTTTTTATTTTTTATGCATTTTTAGCTTATTAAATATTTGAATATATTATAATTAATTTGTAATTTATCATTAACGTGGACATTATATTAGCATTTTAAATCAGAACATTAATATTAAATGATATTGTGTTTATTTGTGCTTCTCCTTTTTATTTTTAAATTACTTGTTATTTATAAAAAATTAAAATATAATAAACAATTTAATTTTTGTGATCGTAATTTTCATTATACTTTACCACAAGTAATGTAATAATTGCCGGATTTGTGTTCTTATCGAGGATCACATAAGTTTAGTGATAATATGACTAAATCAAATAATTTAGGTTACTCAAATCAAAGACTACATAAACAGTTTCATTTATTATAAAAATTTGTCATTCTATTAAACATGTCGTGATGATTAAATAATAATACAAAATTATTTGATAATTAAATAAGATAGTGTAATACCCGCTATTAATGTTACACCGAAATAAATTAATATTGAGACTAATGTCATTAAAATCAGAGCAGTGAATA
>JANZLC010000005.1:11702292-11716971 GCA_026413385.1 Erythroxylum gracilipes | reverse complement strand
TTTAATACCAACAATTCATTCACTAATGTTATTCTAACATTATATAATCATACAATATCCAAACTCTCATTCTTTCCTATATCACCTCCAAAATTCCAAACCTTCAGGTCAATTTTTCATGATCATTTTGATCAAGTAAATGAAGTAATTTGATAATACTTTCTTCTAGAAAAATGTTCTCCATTGTCTTAATTTTCTAATGACACCAAAAGCATTCAATTTGGTTCAATAATTCGAAAGTTATACCCTAAACATTTTCAGATTATTCTTATACTGAAACAGTATACTATACTTAAATTCCATCCAGAAATTTAACATCTTAGAGACTGAATTACAGTTCAACTTCTTCAGATTATTTGTAGCCCTATGTCTCTAGTTCATTCCAAATAAAAAAATCATCTCATTCGAATGTCTAGAGAAGAGTTATGGTCAAAAGAAACAAGACTATTCAGTTTACAAAATGCTCTTGATGTGACAGTGTCTTGATGTGACAATTAAACATTAGTCTAGCAATTAAACTCACGGGCATGAGGGAGAAAAGTCACGGGCATGAGTGACTCACGAGTGTGAGGAAAAAAGTCACGGGTGTGACAGATGAGGACAAAAAGTTGAACTACTTGTGAGCATACTTAGTCAGACCTGTCCCACATTTTACACTCTATCTCTCTCAACTGATTTCAGATTACTATGATTTTTCGTGTAAAGGTAGAGTAATGTGTTACGAGTCCAATGATTTAAGTCTCATGTCATTTGGAGGTCGGGAGAAGAAATTATAGCCAAAAGAGTGAAGGATGTTCACATCAGTCCACTTTGGTAAGCATTCAATGTCACGATCGTGCGCTTCAAGTTGATTCAGAAAAGTTATGATAGTGCTTGTGCATGATCATGCTTTTCCATACTTCTCCAAAATGTCACGATCGTGCAACCCCTCTTTTCTTCTCCAAATTCACGCACTGCAGAGTCTCTTCTTCTCAAAGCAGATCTTTAGGTCAATCTTTCGTGGTCTTTTTGATAAGGAATATGAATGATTTAAGCAAAACACGCTTCTGAAAAATTGTTCATTTGTGTCTTAAGTTTCTAATGAAACCAATCTCATGCAATTTGGTTCAGTATTCTGCACGTGATACCAAAAGAACTACAGACTATTCCCAACCACGACAGAATCTAAAAAGTCAACTTCAAGATAAATTTTGAAACTCTTAGAGACACAATTAGAAATCTATTCCTTCATGAAAAATATAGCCACACGTATTTTTTTTAATCTAAACTTAAAATCATCACATTTTGATGCCTATAGATCAAGGTATGGCTAAAATACAGATGCATGTTCAGTTAAAACACTGCATGTGTACATTTTCTGGCACTCTTCATCATCATTTTCCTCTTAGTTCGTCTCTTTTGCTTACTCTATCACTTCTAGCTTATTTCCTCTTCATTCCTATTTCATTTCAGCTCAACTTATCACAACCAAATCAAAATCTATCATTTTTCATAATCATCAAAAACAGAAAATCACACTCACGCATATTCTTCACATTTTCTACATTTCTTCACTTTTATTTTTATGCATTTTCATTTTTTACATTCACTTCATTTTCTTCCTCTAACTATCATTTTAATCATTCTTTCTCATCTTCAGACATCATCATACACCTATCTCTTGACTCTAAATTCATTTTTAATCATCTCTAAAAACACTCAAAAAGTTCACGTATACATTGAAGAAACAACATAACAGAGCATTTACTTATTCTTTTCTCCAAATTTTTCTGCACCTAGTTATACATATTTTCTAAGATCTTTCAACTCCAAACATCATTTCTACAACTTCTTATAATATTTTTCTCATCAAAACTAAAAAATCAACAAATCAAAATTTCCATCCTATATTCACGAAGAACATGAAAAATGTCTATTTTTCCCATGAATATGAAATATCAACTAATTCATCAAATTTAATACATATATCAACAACTCATAAAGATTTACACAATACTTACTTGTTAAATCTCCAACTTCATCAAAATCTCAAGAAGCCCTAATCTCCATGCAACTCACGTATATCATAATAGAGGCTGGAAAAGTTTTAGTTTTTCTTGAGGCAAAAGAAAGAAAACTGAAGTTGGGAGTAGAAAAAGTAGATAAAGACAAGATTTAACTTTGGTGGAGGTTTGATGAAAAACTTTGTGTAAAAAAGGCAACTTTAAAGAAGACAGCTATGAGGAAGGAGATGAAGATAAAAATATTGTATACTTAGTCTTTCAAGTTCAAAAGAAACTTGACTTGGTCTTTCAAAAGAAATTGAGTAGTAAAACTAAACTAGACAAGTGACACATGTCACTTGTCTAACTTCTAAGGCTTAAATAAGTTCTTATTGAACTAGTCCCATAATTCTCATCTTTTTATTCTAATTATCACCAAAATTTTCCAATAACATCTTCTCACAAATTCTAAAGTCATCTCCAAATTTTCAAATTCATTTTAAAAAATTCTACAATATCATCTGCTTACTTATTTCTATTTTCATCCATCAATTTACTCACCAAGTGACATTTTTCCTACCCTAATAGTATTCAACCTTTTTGGAAATTATTCCTAAAATTCTCCAAAAATTCAAAATCATTAAACACACTTTCCAATTAAATTTTCAATACACACAAACCATAATTCTCAATAAAATCAACTTTCACATATAAGTCAATTATACCTGGAATGTCAATGAAAGCATGTATAGTCATTTTAATGTGTGCAAAATTCAAATTCATGTATGTGTATGCTAATAATATGTATGGGAATGGAAATGCATTTTTCTTAACCTCTCATTGATCTCACATGTACTATATTTTTGGATTCTAACTGTGAGATCCCACATCGGTAGAAGAAGGAAACGAAGTACGCCTTATAAGGGTACGGATACCTCTCCCTTACAGACGCTTTTTTCATGGCCTAATGCACCGGATCCCATCATAACTTCAAGGTTAAATGTGCTTAGGTGAGAGTAGTACTAGGATGGGTGACCTCCTGGGAACGCCTCGGGAAAAGCAAAACCGTGAAGGCTTGGCTGAGCTAAAGCCCAAAGCGGACAATATTTGTAAGCGGTGATATAGGCTGTTATAGTGGTATCAGAGCCGGTACCCGAACCATTGTGCCAGCCTAGACGGTTGGGCCCTAAGGGGTGGAGAGTGTGAAATCTCACATCGGCTGGAGAGGAGAACGAAGTACGCCTTATAAGGGTACGAATACCTCTCCCTTACAGATGTGTTTTCCATGGCCTAATGTACCGGATCCCATCAAAACTCTGAGGTTAAATGTGCTTGGGAGAGAGTAGTTTTAGGATGGGTGACCTCCTGGGAAGGCCTTGAGAAAAGCAAAACCGTGAGGGCTTGGCTGAGCCAAGGCCCAAAGCGAACAATATTTGTAAGCGGGTGATCTGGGATGTTACACTAACTTTTAATATGAGAACGGGATGTTACAGTATAGAGTAGATTCTATTCATATTTCCTTTAGTTAAAAGAGCATTAAAGAAAAATTTTGTACATTTGTCCCCCTCCTTTATCCGGTTAACTTTTACCCTCTGTTGAATCAAGGAGTTGTGATTGTCCAATACTTGTAGGTAGTGTTTAAGAGCAATGTTCTCCTCATTTGTCATATTACAATCACCAAGGTTGCTTGCTAGTTAATTTTGAATAGTCTAGAGTCTTTTTATGGCCTTATCTATCTCCATTTTTTTTTCTTGAATTACAATTACACTAAAACTCTTAAAATTAGTAAATTCATCAAATTTTATTTACATCACAGTTCCCTTAATGTTATTAGTCTTAGGCAAGTTTAAGGCTCCCTATGATTATAATAATAGTTCAATGTTATTCCCCTCTAATTAACCTCCTCTTCAAGTTTGAAAGAATCTTTGTCATCAAAATGTCATTCTTTTACCACCGTTAACCAAAACTATAGGAATTCGCATTTATGTAAGGGGTAAATTTCTCATCACATTTGAAATAGAGACTATGCTTAAGTTTGGAATGGAACTATACCTTAGAGAGCCACTTAAAATTTCCATTCCTCATGTTAGAAGAAGAAGAAAAAAACTACAACCTGAAGTATTTGACAAAGAAAATACTCTTTTATTATAAGTAGGTTGCTAAAAAAACACATTACTATCAAATTGAAACATTGGTCCTTAAATAGAATTTTAGACCTTACAAATAAAAGACAGATACTACATCATAAATAAAATGTTAACAAATAAATTTTATTAATTTTAACATAAATCAAGTTGTTAACAAATAAATTTTATTAATTTTAACATAAATCAAGTTATTAACAGCTAAACATTAGGAACTAAGTAAACATATAAAAAAATCACAAACTAAAACATGATAAATAGCCATGTAAATGAACAAAGGGCTAAAGCTTGAATTAGTTGGCATTACCCTTTAATTCAAGCAAGGAAAATAACTCCAACCAAGTTACAAAACTTTTGAAATTTATTTTCAGTCAAAAACATTCATCATCATATTAGCCAATTACTCTTTGGCACTATAGTGATGTAATTTAATTTCTCCTTTATTTATCAATTCTCTAATGAAATGATATTGTGTTTCGATATGCTTGGTTGTCCCTTAGTGAACGGGATGTTTTAAGATATCAATTGTATATTTGTTGTCACAATAAACTCTTGTTGGATTATATTTTGACTTTAAAATCTATTTGAGACCTATTGCTTCTTTTCTAATAGGTAAATATTCAAATGTACAATTCTAATTTTTTGTAGTCGTTGCCACTTCCTCCTCCATTAGTCTAACTCATTCTTCTTTAGTAATTGCATCCTTAAAACAAGTAGGCTCTACAACAAAATAAGAAAAGTCATAAGAGGAATAAACGTCTGAAAAAGTCCTTATTCTTTTTATAAGAGAACATATGGTAGAGTCAACTGTAAGAGGAGTGGTTGAATGAGAACTACAAACACCTGAATTTGACCTAATAAACTCTTTATCAAAATCTATAATTTCTTTGACATCATAAGCAACTCCTTCTCTTAAATCCTAAACTTTATCTTTTAAGATAACATCGTGAATGATAGTTAACTTTTTAGTAATGGAATTATAAATTTGGCACTCTTTTGTCTCCTTAATTATAACTGACGAACACATACTAAAAGAGATGAAAAATAATGCAAATGCTCAAAGAAAGTGACATGACAAGAGATGTGCATTCTTTTTGTTTTAAAATCATAACAAAGATAGCCTTTATGTTTATTGCCATAACCAAAAACTTACATTTGGCAGCCTTAAGAAATAATTTCTTTCATTTACATGGAAGTTTTAAAGCAAAAAAAAAATGCATAATCAAAGAATCTAAGATTACAGTAAATCGGCGATTTCTTGTACAAGGAAAATTATGGTGTTTTATTTTCAAATACATGTGTAGGTTTTCGATTTATACAAAAAATTACTGTATAAATAGCTTCAACTAAAAAACTTTTTGGGGCAAAAATTCAAGTAAAAGAGTAAAGGCGGTTTTAATAACGTGTTGGTATTTGCTTTCAACCATAACGTCCTATTCTGGGGTTCTGGGTAATGTTATACTAGTACTGGCCAATATTGGGTACTGTTTAGCGGTAATTTTTTAAATTATAAAATAGTCACTAATTTTTTTAATTTTCAAAATAGTCCTTTAATATATTGTTGTAACTCCCATTACTTATGGGAAGGTTAAAATGGTAAATGTGAGTGATTAATGAGAGTTAGAAATACATTTCCATGTATATTCACATTATGACATGCTCATACAAGTGAATAGTAAAATTTGGCATATGAATAATTTGTACATGCATTCATGAATGATTCCGGGTATAATTGGATTGATTGTGAATTTTTGATAATTATAAATGTTTTTACATTAGAAATATTAGTGATTGGTGGAAATATTGTATTTGTGAATTTTGGTGAATTTAGGAATAAATTTTGAGAATCATAGAAAATAGGAAAAACAAATTCAAAAGAAGATTTAGAGATAATTGGATTGTAAAGATGAAAGTTAAGGGAGTTAGTTTCAAAAGAAACTAAGTTAGAGCTTAAGTATTAGGAAAGTGACAAGTGTCACTTAGGCTTTTTGTACTTTTGCTAGAAGTAGGTTACTGTTCTCTGAGAGTTGAAAGGTGATGTGATATGTCTTAGTTCCTTCTTCATCATAATCTTCTTCACATTTTCTTCCCATACACAGAGTTTTCTATCAAACACCTTCTAAGAGATTTCTATGCTTTTCCTTCCTACACCAAACCAACTTTGTCATTTGTGTCCTCTACCCTAAGAAAAAATTAGAAGCTGGTCATTGTACTCAGTGAAGTACGTAAATCGTGTGGAGTTTAGGGCTTGAATATTTTGGAGTTTTCAGCAGGTAAGTAGTGAATAAAACCTTTAGAGTTGGGGATTTATGAAATAAATTGATAAGTTACTATCATCTGCATGGAAAATGGCATTTTCGTGTTAGTTCATAAATACTGTGTTGTTAGGGATGAAAATTTTGGTTAAAGTGTTAATTTAATGTTCGAAAGATTATTAGTGATTAGGTATTGTAAAAGTGAATTTTGGAGTTGTAATGGAAGAGATAATTTAGGTAGAAGATGATTTAGATGAAATTTTGGAAGTTTGAAAATCTGGAAAAATGTTCACTGAGTATGCTTCAGTCTTTTAGCCACAACGTTTTCTTTAGTTGTCCAAATTAGATGATTCTTAATTTGGATTAAACTAGAGATATATGGATACATTTCTTATGAAGACATCGAATTTCAATTTTGTCTCTAAAAGTCTCAAAATTTCATGAAGTTGAGAACTGGGTGCAGAACATTGGGAGCAGATTGTAAAATTCGTTTTTTGACTTCTGGAGAAAATCTGGATTAATCTAGATAGATTTTGGCAAAGTTGCCTTCTTGAGAGTTGTAGATCTTTCTTTTATCTTTCCAACGGTATTTATGTGGAGATGCAAAAGTAAGACACAAAAAAGTAGGACGCAAGAAAAGTAAGACGCAGAAAAGTAAAACGCAAGAAAAGTAAGACGCAGAAAAGTAAGACGCAAGAAAATTAAGACGCAAGAAAAGTAAGATGCAAGGAAAGTAAGACACAGAAAAGTAAGACGTAAGAAAAGTAAGACGCAAGGAAAGTAAGAAGCAGAAAAGTAAGACAAAGCGAAAGTAAGACGATACAAAAGTAAGACGAAGCGAAAGTAAGACGATACAAAAGTAAGACGAAGCAAAGTAAGACGAAGCAAGACGAAGCGAAAGTAAGACGAAGCAAAGTAAGATGATTGAGGACAAAAACATGTTTGATACTTTTAGTCATAACTTCTTCTCTAGACACCCAAATGATCTGATTCTTGAACCATTGGATTCGTAAGATATTGCTCTACATCTCTACCAAAAATCATAGCTATTTGAAATGAATTGACAAAGATTAAGTGAAAAACGTGGGATGGCTATAGTGAGTGTATTCTTAAATACTATGAATGAGTGGTATTCTACTGAACATATTTCAGTATTTTGATGATATCTTGATGTGTAGAGCTCCAAATGAGATGATTTTATGATGGATAGTACCCGGGATTATCATGAACATGCATTATACATAATTCATGCCATACATGTGCATTATCGAATACTTATGATGGTGCAAATTGTGATTTTTGTGTATATTATTTGTTATAGAGGGGCAACTGGAACGTCAAACTCTAGACGTTGTCAGATCTTCAATGCATTAGCTTCGGGAGCAACTCATGAGTCAATGTAGATGTTTTCCTAGGATTGATTTGTTCTAAATGGTTTTGATTTGTTTAAACTTCCATATTATTGAAATGTTTGTGATCTGATTCTGAATTCCGGACTTGAAATCCGAGGAGTATAATAGTTGGGCATGTATTGGAAGTATTTTGACCCGTTGTGAAATTCTGTATGTTATGTGTATTCTCACGAAAGTTGAATGCCGGACTTAGGTTTGATGAATGTGAGTTTCTGATTTCACATCATATGTGATATGACATGATCAGTATGTGAAGCATTTCATAAAATGTATGCTCAGATAAAGGCGTTGTGACTTGAGTAGCCAGCTTGAAGCGCTTCAACATAGAGCTTTGCTCCATGAACTTTGATTCTGCACGTAGAGCTTTGCTCCGTGAACTTTGTTCTGACTAAGCCCTACGGGCCAGTATTTGTGTAAGTGATTGGCATCCAGTCACAACAATAAGAATGAACATGAGTCTCATGCATATAATATTATAGGACTAAAGATCATGAATGGTTTGCAAGGTGATATTGAATGACTATGTGACAAGCCATGATATGTGAGTATCTAAGCAATAAATGTATGCTTAAAATGAGTAATTATGCAAAATGTGATATGTGTATAAGATCCAGTGAATTCATCAATGATGGTTCACTCAATGAGTTCGCAAAACTCAACAAAATTGCAACGTTGTCTTTTCAGGACCGAGAGACGACTCAGCTACTGAGGGGCTCTACTGCCTTGTAGATTGTGTTTTGGCAAGAGAAGTCATGTCTTAAAGGTCGGTCAGCTGAGATTTTTGGATGGCTTAGATAGAGTTGATATATTTTCCTCTTTCATGTAGTACTTATGTACTAGGTTTGTTAATTCGGTGGTTATGAAATGAAATAAGGAAAGACACAATGTAGACATTCGATGGTTATGAAATGAAATGAGGAAAGACACAATGTAGACATTCGGTGGTTATGAAATGAAATAAGGGGGAAAAAAGAGGGGTTTAAATATTGTAAATTCTTATGATGCTTTACAAATGATTTTAATACTATGCCATGTGAAGTGAGTGTAGTGATCGAACATAGCGTGCCCTTATCCTAGAATATGTGTCGGAATGACCTCCGAGCGCTTCGGTGCATATCCCTAGGTAAGGGGCACTACAATTGTAGTAAATAATTTATAATTTTATATCAACCATGTCTTCAAAAATCATAATAATAGAAATTTAAAATAACAACAATTTATTTGTTTTTATTAGCATTATTTTTCACATATTTCACATATAACTAATAACCAGTATTAATATGAAAATATTACAATTTCAGCATATAATAAATAATAATTAAACAAAAAGAATAAAAAACATCCATAACTCTCTAACAATTACAATTTACAACAACAGTTCATGCCAAAAAACCAACTAGAAGTGAAACATATTTACAATTATATTGCATATATAGAACTTAACATATACATCAAATATAAGAGAAGTTAAAAAAAGATGAGAAAAAACCTAAAATTTCATTCAATCGAATACCCGCACAAATTGCATAACCCCAATTCTCATTTGGTACAAATCCTCATCATTGAGAGGAGCTTCATCATCACCATCATTCAAATTCATTACACCAAATGACATGTCAATACTTTCCTATCCAAGATTATCTTCTAAATTACTCTCATTTTTCAAACTTAGTTCTTCAAAAACAAAATCTGCTAAAAGATTGATATTATCAATACAAATTGGATCTACTGAACTACTTGTTCTATTAAGAGTCCTAGTAAACAATAAATTAAATTATTAAAAAATATAAGAAATTATAACTAACTTAATAATGATAATAACATACCTTTCATGAAAAATTGTATCAATCAAACACTAAGTTATTCAATTTATTCAATCTGTTGTGCTCTAATATATTCCTTTTCTTGGAATGGATGAATCCAAACGTGTTCTAATTCCTTTCACACCCTATTGGACTCACACATTGACTTAGAATTTAAATTGCAAACCTTTGCAATTCTAAAAAACTACTTTCAAATTGATCTCACCAAGCAACTATATGACAACAAAATTAGCATTATAAACAAAATAAAGTGATGATTAATTTTCAATAAGTAACAAAAGTGAAAAAAATATAACTGGGTTAAGTTTGTTTCTTTGACGAATAGCAATTGATATAATTGATATTCAAAAATCACTAAAAGCATCCTTATGGATCTCCATTTATGAGTTTAGGAGATCTTGCATCATCTTATAGGCAACAAGTGCTGTAATAGTTAATAGCATTCTCCTATTAACTTCAATTTTTTTGTAAAATTTGGTCTGAAATAGACACTAGGATTAAAAAAATACCTCAGATGAAAACAATGAAGAGTAAAGTTGCCTTTCCCATCTCTTACAGATGATTGTAAGATAAGGGGTGTACAATGAAAGCCCATTTTTCATATTAATCTTGACTGCTTCCTTCGCCCTCTCTATGACATCGTAAAAATAACTCATTATTGCCTTTTTATCATTGTCAATCAGACAAAGTTCTCTCACCAATGGCTCACAAACTTAGATGAAAATTTGACATTGGGACTAAAATTTATTATCTTCAAGTATAATTTTAGAAACCCCTAATCCAACATTAGACACAGCATGTTGAGATACAACTCACTTATCACTTGTAAACATTTGTCTTAACTCTTTTTTCATCATAATAAAACACTGAAGTGATAAAAAAATTGTTACAAATCTTGTAATAGCAGGGCGGCACAAATTCCTACCATCGGTGAAATCCTTTTTCATTAAATTCAAGACCCATGCACAACCATAGATGAACTTGGTCACCATATTTACTTTCTACATAGTTTCATTAATAATATGAAAATACCATGCATTCACTATATTTTCCAACATCAAGTCAATGCAATATGCAGCATAAGTAGTCCAATAGAAAGAATTATGCTTCCATTGCAATCTTCTTCTAGCTACTTTATAAGCATAATCATTGTCAATAATGAACTAAACAATATTTTCTGGCCTAACTACATTCGCAACTTCGTCAAATATTTCAAATAGAGTACCAACATTCCTAATAAGGCAAGATGCATCAATAAACTTCAAAAAAATTGTGCCCTTTACAGAATAAACCAAAAATTAATAATAGGCTCGTGTCTTCTATTTATCCAACCATCATATAAGATTGGGAAGCATTTAATGTTATACTTGAACCATACCACTGTTGTAAGAATCTACGAATTGAAGGCTGAGCTCCATGAGTTATTCATGGTGCTAAAAGATTAGACACCTATCTTCTTCTTCCTAACATTAGGTGCAACATTCCTTTCTTATTGAGTAAGAATACTAACACCTTCAACATTCCCACTATCATCCTGAACACCAATAAAAGAACTTTCACTACCAATGTCGTAATTCAATATTTTCCTTCTATCTTTCTCATACTAATACTCTTCAAGCAAAGTCTTCATTTGTCATTTCATATCGTGGCTAACTTTTTTACAAGATTCTATATCACCTTTAACCCCGGCTAAATGCTTCTTTAATCTGATGATTCTTCTTCCTTTCAAATGCTTGTTACAAAACAAACAAATGGTATGATTCTTGGTTCTAAGAACCAGACCAGCATGAGCCCAAGTTGGATCATTGAATCTTCCTAAAGTAGTTGAATTATCAAGAGTACTTGAACTTCCTTTCATTTATCTGTAAAAATAAATGAAGGCATGTATCAATATTATATGAATAATATTAAATGAATAAATTCACATACTATTTTGTAATATGTATTTAACTACCCATAAGATAAGATGATAAATGTATATTTCCTACACATATGCTAAGATTAATATTTGTAATTTTATTTCCTAACAACAATAACAATATAAAAATGCAAACATTTAATTTTCTTAACTTAATTACATATATTAAATGATTTAATCAGATATTAAATCTTATATTTAAATTATTGATCATGTTAAATACTTTTTATATACAAACAATAATTAGCAAATTGTATGTTTCATATAAATTGATTAACAAATTAACAACTTAATGCATTAATTTTGAAATTGACAATGCCTAAACCACATCAAAATTGAACCAACTCACACATACAATTCCAACTTTTAAACCCAAATTTTCCAATGCATTAATTCTATTCATGAATTCATAATGTCTAAATTCCATTGAAATTGAACCAACTCACACAAACAATTCCAACTTTCACCCAAATTTTCCAATGCATATTTTATAAATCATTCACAAAACACACACGACACATCCAAAACACAATGCAATTGATATTCAGGGCATAAACAAGTAATTCAAAACACACCAAAAGGTTAGAAACTACAATTTGGGTTGGGCCTAGTTGGGTTGGCTGGGGTCAGGTCAAGTCTAGATTTGGAAAATGAAAATCATGATTTCGACAATCTTTCTAGTTTCCAAGCAAGCAATAGGATGATAGTGGACTGCAGCGATGAATGGCTATGGTGGAGTGGTCCAACAATGGAGTGTGGCATTAATTAAAGGTGGAGGGCAGCATGCAGCGTTGGGCTTCACCAAGTCCACCAGTTGAGCATGACATGGTGCGATGGCAATGGCTACGGGGGGTGGCATGGTGGCAAGTTGGTGATACTGAAAGTTAGAGGGAGCGAGAATGCTGAAAAGGGGTAGAGATGAAAATAGCATGGTCTTGTTTGTGTCTGTGCGAGTGGGTTTGTTTTGTTTTTGTTTAATATTTTTTGCAATTTATTCCTTGGAGATTTAAAAGTTTATAGTACTAGCCAGTATTTGGACAGCATTTCAAATATCATTCGGTACCAAACGAAAAATATGATACTAGCCAGTATTGACAGTCTGTATCAAAGACATTGATTTTGTACAATTTTTGTTCGGTACGGTATGAAATTCATATCTTTGGTTCCAGGATATGATGATTGATGCAAAATTCCATTTTTTTAATGTGGTAAGCTAAGAACAACCAAATTCTCCCCTATGGTTAAACCAAAAAGTTTTGGTGATTTTGCTATATTGGTAAGTTCAGAATTTGCTCATAGGAAAAATATCCAAGTGAAACGTATGTAATGATCAATAAACAGGACAAAGAATCCATAACCCAACTTTTATAAAGGTGATTGCCCCTATAAATCAACATGATGAGATCAAAAGGTGCATCAACATTAAAGGAACTAAAAGAAAAAGGTAATTTTGCTAACTTTACCAAGAGCATAGCTTTCACAATTTAACGTTAAAAAATCACTATTAACCTTTAATTGAATAGGGAGAATACCATATTGAAACATATTTTAAAGTCTACTTTCATAAAGATGTCCAAGGCGTCAATGCCAAATATACCACTTTTTATTATCAATCAAAACATCATTTGAAGAACAAATAATATAGCAAAATGGAGGACAGGATTCATTATCCTTAGAACATAGATCATCTAGGTGAAATAATTGTCTGTGTTTATGCCTTTTCGTAATCATGTTCCCATTATGAAGGTTTTGTATAAAGCAACCAAAAGGACAAAAATTAATGGAAAAAATTTTGTTAACTAATTAACCAATAAGAATTAAGTTTGCAGTTAATTTTGGGACATAGAGAGCAAGAGAAATGGGAAGAGATTTATTCAAAGAAAGTATTCTCATCCCTTTATAGGCTATTTTTTCACCATTAATAACAATAACTAATTGATTTGGTAAATAAGTTTGAAGTTTGGAAAAGTGTTGCTTATGGTTTGACATATGTATTAAATGATGCAAAATCAAGGAATCAAGGAGATGATTGACTTCTTTTATATGTTAAACCAACAACAAAAAAAGGAGAGGAAATAGCATCTAGTAGAGTTAATATAATTAAACATCCAAAGCAATCTAAACCAAAAGAGATGAGTCCAATTAATATAACCAATTCACATTAGTATTTCTTTTGTTTTAGGAGATGAAAAGTAGAGATTGATAAAATTTAGCTTGAAACATCAAATTATAGCATTATTTACAAAATGAAATGAATTTTGAATAAAACGACAGACTGTTGGAGTAGATAAGGTGAGATCACACTTAAAACCATATTCACTCCAAGAGTTTTAGCTCAATTAGGAGACTTATTCTTAGCCATATTACGTAGGGATTTGGATTTTTTTAGAATATAATCTCTGGAATATTGAAAAAAGTTAGCTTTTAGGTAGGAAAAGAAGAGGAGAACATTATAGACACTTTCTCCATAATTTCCTTTTGTCTTCATTTTGTTTTCTCTTCTTCTTTCTTCTATTTCTTTGATGGAACTAAAGTCATGAGTGGCTAAATCTAAATTTTCTAATTCAAAGGGATTCAAAACTTTAGTTGTAACCTTACGAGGTTTTGTTCCAAACCTAAATTTTATTTTAATTCAAGTATTTCTTGATTTATGTTCTTTTATTTCTTAAGTAATCAATATTAATGGATTTAAAAATTTAAACTGATGTTGATTACTCTATTTCTATTGATGAAATTAGTGACTCGTAATTTTCATAAATGATTGGTATAAGTAGCAAATAGGTTATTTATAACATTGCATATTTAACTTATAAGAAATAAGAAAACTAAATTGAATATTTGAATCCTTTTGATGTTTCCAAAAAGAGGAAGAAAAATTTTATGCGATATTAGATAATTACTATAATTTAGGGGGAATATATGTAGTTTTATATCTCTTTGACAATGTATACTTTCGTTAAATATTTCTCTCTTTATTGAATTGCAATTATGATAAGGTTTCTTACTTTTCATTTATGCACAAATTAAGGGAAGTTAATTATTATCTTGATATGGGTTATAAATTTCCTAACTAAATTCTTGTAATACTTTCTAATATCACAAATATTTTGTCATCTTCAAAAAAGGAGAGAATGTTGAACCAAGT
>JANZLC010000005.1:11657878-11685640 GCA_026413385.1 Erythroxylum gracilipes | reverse complement strand
GATTTTGGGATTGATGTTGTATTGTTCGTAATGTATTTATTTTGGAATGTAAATAATGAGTTATGAATTTGTGTATTAAATTGAGGTATGAATGTGACTTGGATATGGATGAATGTGATTGAATGTGATATGGGTTCTAGACAGGAGGTCCGATGATACTGATATTTGAGAATTATAGAAGTGCTTGGGTTATGTATGGGTTTGAATTCCGGACAGGAGATCCGATGATTGTGTGGATGGATTGGAAATATTAAAGTGCTCTTTATTTATGGCTTTGATGGTATTTAGACATGTGAGAGGAATTGGAAATTGATGAATTTCAATTGGAAAATTGAAATGTTTTAAATAAAGATGAAAAAAATGAAAAAAATTTATACCGATTTGGATCTAGTTTAGACCGAGTGTGTTGTATGATTTCCAACGCGGTGTTTTTCTAAGGTACTCGTTTCGGATGTTGGAATTTTGTGAATCCGTTCTTTAGATTCCGCTTTTTATTTTGTTTCTGCTTTATGAATTTCGAGCCTTTCGATTTTTTATGGCTCATTAAGAATTCGTTTTCTTTTGGTTTCTGCACGCTTTTTGATTCCGATTTGTGTTTCGCATTTTTGTTTTGGCCCACTTTCAAGTTTAGGATCCGTTCTTTTGTTTCACTTTTCGTTTCTATTTTTCGTTTTTCCGGTTAGGGTCCGGTTCCAAAATCAGGTCCTAACAAGAATTGTGGAGCTTTCTTGACCTGGCAAACTATCATAGGCGATTCATTATAGGATACTCTAAGAAAGTGGCGCCATTGATAGACTTGTTAAAGAAGAAGCACGAGTGGTGTTGGTTGAGTGCATGTGAGGAGGCATTCGAGAAACTTAAACTCGTTATCTCAACCAAACCTGTGTTGAAGCTGCCTGTGTTCGATATTCCATTTGAGGTATATACTGATTCTTCAGATAAAGCCATTGGCGGAGTCCTTATACAGGAGGGTCATCTGGTAGCATTTGAGAGCCAAAAGCTTAATAGGGCAAAGCAGTGTTACTCGACGCACGAGAAGGAGATGCTTGCAGTGGTGGATTGCCTTGAGACATGACAAGTATATCTACTGGGAACTAGGTTCGTTGTCCAAATGAATAATGTTGCTAATACGTTTTTCAGGACCCAAAAGAAGTTTTCTGCAAAATAAGCCTGATAGCAGAGTTTCTTGCTAAGTATGACTTTGTGTGGAAGCATAAATCAGGAAGGCTCAATAACGTGGTAGACGCCTTGAGTAGGAAGGAGGTATTTGCGGCCCTTTATTTGATCATGAGGGTGGAGTCCAACCTGTTGGAGCAAATTAAGGCGATAGCTCCAATAAACACCATGTACTGTAAGTTAATTTCTCAAGTCAAGGAAGGTGTTGTACGCAGGTTTTGGCTCATGATGATGGGCTTGGCTTTTGATGACTAAGAGTAGTCAAGTATATGTGTTAAGCTTTGGTGGATTGCAGAAATAGTTATTGAAGGACACGTATAACTCGCAGTGGGCTAGTCACCCAAGAGTCCAACGAATGCTAGCAATCATATCTCGTTCCTATTTTTGGCCGAAGATGGAGAATGACGTGGAATGTTATGTCAAGACGTGCCTCGTTTGTGAGTTGGATAAATCAAAGAGGAAGAAGGAAGTCGGTTTGTTACAGCCCTCATCCATCCCTGAGAGATTGTGAATGTCGGTTTCAATGAATTTCATTAGTGGGTTTCCAAAGGTGGACAACATGACATCAATCATAGTGTTAGTTGACAAATTCTCTAAGTATGCGATCTTCGTGCCAACTCCTATGACTTGTCCCTCGGATGTTGCAGCCGAGTTATTCTACAAAAACTTGGTTAAGTATTTCGAAGTTCTAGCCGATATTGTGAGCGACCAAGATGTCAGATTTAGAATCTGATTCTAGATGTTCCTTTTTAATATGATGGGTTGCGATTTGAAGTTTTCAACGGCAAATCACCCACAAACAGATGACTAAACAAAAAAGAACAATAGTTTGTTGGAGGAGTACCCACAGCATTATATAAGTGCAAGTCAACTTAATTGGTTGAGTTTACTTGATACCGCACAATTTTACTATAACTTGCATAGATCATCGGCTACGAAGAAAAGTTCCTTTGAGATTGTGTTGGGACAACAACCTCTCACACCATTAGAGATTACTCAACAAAGGACAGGTGGAAAATGTCCTACGATGCATAAGTTTGCGATGGAGAAGCAAGAATTGTTGAATGAGCTGAGGAACAATCTCCGAAAAGCTTCTCAACAAATGAAGAAGTAGGTGGATCTTCGGAGGAGATCGTTAGAATTTGACGTGAGAGATAAATTTTTGTTGAAACTAACCCCACAGATTTAGAAGAAATTCTCGAGTAAGCAAGTTCATAGGGGTTTGGTGCCGAAGTACAATGGACCATTTGAAGTGCTACACAAAGTGGGGAACGTGGCATACATATTGAAATTACCCGAGCGATTAAAGGTACACCCTAATTTTCGTGTTAGTTTTCTCAAGTCTTACTATAAGGATGCGTCATATCCGAATAGGAGTTAGGTGAAGCGAGCTCTATTGGTTGTGAGAAAATAGTTCGAGGATCAAGTGGAGAAGATCCTAGATCATCGAACAATGGGTCAACATAAGAAGAATCGATAAACCGAGTTCTTGATTCAGTGGAAAGGTAAACCTGTTACGGAAGCTATATGGGAGAAAGATACAACTTTGTGGCAATTCGAGGACCAGGTGAACGCCAACCTTCAAACTAATTCGACGAGGACATCGAATCTTTATGGTGGGGGTGGTTTGTTAGACCCTTAAACTTCAGAGCACTTCTCAGCGACCTTTACGATGCACCTTAGGAGGAAGGTTAGCTGGATTACATGTATGAGGGAGGCATGCGAAAACACTAAGGCAAACATGGGCAGGTAGGATCAGACTTGGTGCAAATTTTGGTAAAGTCTCGGACCTGGTGGAGATTGATTTGACCCAAGCTAAGGACTTGATGACTAAAAGACTTGACTCATTCTCAATGAATGAACCACAATCAGTGGACTTATTGTGGGAAGCAATGGATCAGGCCAGTGTTATGTGGGCTTCGGCAAGATCACACTGCATCATCAGCGGATAGAGATCGTGAGGAGATCTTAGATGATGTGGTGACAACTAGGAGTTAAAGTTACAGTGGGACTTAACATTTGAAGATAGTGGAGATCTTCAGGGATAAGGATACTAGTTTCCTATATAAATGTAAACTCTATCTTTCTGTTATCTTGTAGATTCTATCCTATCAGTTAGAGTCCTATTTGGATGAGGTTATCATCCAATTGATCCATGTGATGTAATCTGATAGAGATAGACGTGATCTTAACACAATCTTACGCAGTTCAGTTTAAATGAGATTATGAATGTAACTTGGCTTCCAAGTTATAGTGCCTATATATATATAACTATTTCAAGTTTTGCTCTTCTCATTTAGTTAAAGAGACTATTCCTTGTATTCTTTTGAGGGAAAGTAATATAAAAGTTGGTTTTACCGTATCTCTCTTGTTTCCCTGTTGCCTTTATTTTCTTATTACTTCCATGACATTATTTCTTCGAGTGTATGAAGAAAATACTTCGAGGGTCTTTGAAGGCTAAAGTCTTGCTTAAGCGGACTTAAGTAAGACTGTCGTGCAAAGGGTGTTGGCGATCAACTTCAGTGAAAGTTCGAGTCCCAAGGTGGCCTTTGTATCACTTAGCACAATGAACCTGTGACAAGCAAGCAAAGATCGACCATCACAATGAGCTACAAAACCTTAAATGCCCACAATTGGACACCACTCAATGTGTCTGGCAGGCCTTGGGTCAGATAAGTAGGGCTCAAGCTTGAGGCTGTTAGGCCTTGGGCTCGGACCAAACAGCTAGGCAGGACCAACAAGCCTGAGGCTCGACAAACACAAATAACAAAACGAATAGGGATGGCAATCAAGCATAGACTGACCTATAATTTCACGGACACAGGCTTAGTCTATGGCCCGATTGCTAATTAGTTCGAGGTCGGCCTAACTACACCATAAATAGACCCAAACCTGGGCTTTTTTAAAAAAAAATTAAAAATGACATCGTTTGGTCGCTCAAGCCCAACCCAAAATCTGGCCAACTAAAACCTAGCCACCAATTTTAATGCCTAAAATCATCGTTGTTTTGTTATAATCAAAACAAAATTACTTTATATATAAAAGGGAAGACAAACGTTACAAATTACATGTGAACACGAGGGTGACAAACCCCTAAAGCATCCTATAAGAGGATAGGTAGGCAGGCCCTAGGAGGGAGATAAAAAATAGTGAGCCCTACACCGGACTATGCTACAAAATTTGCAAGTTAGTAAGCACACTGATTACTTTCCCTGTATATGTGCCGAATAACAACAACCTAGTTACAGGTGAACAGCTCATCAATGCTTGCCACGAGAGGGTTAAGAGATTGAGCTCTCGTTGTTGGGGAAGAAAGCATATTGGTCACTGTGCTCGAATCCACTTCTAGTTCGATATGTCGGTATCCCAAGTTCCAAGCCAGGTTAAGATCTGAGAGCACTCCCCACAGTTCAGCTGTTGTCGGGGAACACCAACCTATGTTCTGAGCAAATCCTCCCAACCAAGTGCCCGAACTGTCTCGTAGTAAGCCACCTGTTGTGGCCAAAAAGCTTGAGCTTTTACTTGTTCCGTCTGTATTTAACTTCACCCAACCCTGAGGAAGTTTACTCCAACAGATGAGTTGATCTCGTTGAGTGCGATTATCCAATCGAGGACGTTGTTGCCAATCCTCTGCCAAGCGAATGTGGTGGACATAGTCCATAACCTGATGCTCCAGCGAAATTGGCCAGGAAAAATGCTCATCAAAGATGGCCTTATTATGCCAGGATTAGAGAATCCAGCAAGCTGTGCCAAAGATAATCGCCCAGTCGAAACCCCCAACCAATCAGTGTGTGTGCAGATTCATTAGGAGCCACTCCTTTTTGGTCATCGTAAAAAACTCTACCGAGATTACCTATGTAAAGAACTGATTTCATAAGTTGCAGGCTTTGGAGTAGTCCCGCACGACATAAAGAAAGGATTCTTCTAGGTGGCAATGATAACAAGCAGCATCTTGATAAGAAAAGCGGCCTCATTTTGCTTATGAGCCACGACGACCTGGTTTTGTTTTACTTTTAACAATAACAATTCTAGCTTTTTTTAAAAAGGTGTTAAACGACGTCGTTTAATAGGTGTAACTTTAAGCAAAAAGACGTCCTTTTGCTTTTAAATAACTTCCAGAATCGCGTCAGCCTCCCATTCTTCTGTTCTTCTTGTTTTGCTTTTAAAATAACTTCCAGAATCGCGTCAGCCTCTCATTCTTCTGTTCTTCTTCGTCTCATCGTCTGTTCTTCATTTCTTATTCTGTTCGAGTTCGACTGCTGTTCTTCACTCCCCGCGCTTCTGTTCTCTGTCTCCTTCATCAGTGTACGCTGTCCCAGCTCCCTCTTCGACCGTCGCAAGTCCACCACGTCACATGCGTGAAGTCACCGACGTCACTAACCAACCAACGTGTTAATAAGGTAGTCTCTCTTCTCAAATTTCGTTTATTGTTAATATTTGATTGTTTGGAGAATGTTGTAGTTTGGTGATTTGGCTAATTTGTGATTGTGATTTTTACTAATAGGAATATGGCATAATGCATGTATGCTTTGATGAAATGCCCCTGCCGACACCGAAAATTGAAATCGTCAATCAACTAAATAGTTTTATCCAATATTTTCCTTAATGATTTCGTTTTATATTGTTTCAATTAATTTTTCTTTTGGATTTCATTACTGTGTTGCCTATTTTCTGGTATTTTCTTCATTTCCATAAATCATAAACTATAATCACAAAAAGAAAAACCTGATGTTCTTGATTGTTAAAACATAGGGCTACATGTTGAAAGGTAAGCAGTGTCCCATTTATTAGCTCGTTATCCCCATAGATATTCAAACATAGATATCCCAGAAATTGCATATGTTATTGATAACAATCACAGTACAGTAATGTGGAAATGTTAATACTATAACTACCAAAAGATCTTTCAAATGAGCTGTCGACAGTGTATGACCTATTTCTGGTCTCTGTCAATAAAACTATTGTAAAAGTAAAAATTGATAAATAAGTCATGATGTCAGAGCAAGTGAACATGATTCTACTTTTCCATGTAATTAATTTACCAAATTCTTTTGTTTTCCATTTGCTCTTTGTTCACATCTTTGATTAATTGTACACCTCACTCGAAAACTACACATTTTATGTTGATATTAACAAGTTAACATGTATATTCTACACTTAACATTTTGAAATTCAAAGATTGATTCTTTTTGGTTTTAGACAAATGGTGATTTTTATTAACAAGCCATTATGCTCTCCATCCATCGGGCAGTGATTATTTAACTTTTGATAGAACATGGAGTGTGCAAGGTTGAAGCAGAGTTTTTGATGGTAATCTCAAATCAATGGGGTCCGTTAATTTTCCTGTTTTAGATTGTGAATTCAATACCAAGTTCACTAACTCTACTTCGGTTTACGAGTTGATGTTTTCAAAACTTGAATTGAACCTTGTGTTTCTGCTTCATATATGAGTAGAACAATACATTTCTGGCACCCTTCTGATATTAAGACATAAAGTCCTTTATTATCTTTCTCTTTTTTATCACATGGGCAATGAAGTAAAGCCGGTGTTGGAAATCTTGTGTTTTATGTAAAAATCAAGTGTTTGGTGTTCTTAGTTGTTATCATAGTTAGAATAACCTTGGTTAAGGTAACTATGAGTTATGAAAATGGTTATTTGGCCTCAGGTAGCAATGATCATAAAAGGAGTGTTTAGGAGGTATAAGAGATGGAACCCTGTGCATCCAACTTTTGGAGCCTTTTGGGGCATGGGATTAGGCATTGGTTGTGGTGTTGGATGGGGCCCTGGATTTGGCCCTGAGGTCATTGGTTATGTTGGTGCTGGTTGCGGTGTTGGATTCAGTGTGGGTATAACTCTGTTGGGTTTTGGTATTGGTCTGCCTGCGAATTACATCTTTAAAGTTCCTCAGAATGGTATTTTTTTCTTACTCCCGCTCTCAATCTTGTCATTACTGTTACCGCTTACTTTCAGCAATTCAATTAGAATTTTGTATCCTTGCTAAACTCAGAATCATTCATGTACTAGGCTTCAAATTGGTTTTACAATTGAGGCTCCGATGAGTATATTATGATACTTCGAGGAGTGTAATGAGAAGTGTTTCTTTATACTCCTAGCAATGACTATTACCCAAAATGTGAAATCATTTACACTGGTTTTTTTTAATATGATTAGAAGTGCCATATGTTATGGATACCTATTTGAAAAATGATTAGATCATGCTATTGTTTTCCCAAAGAAGCTATATCTAAACTTGGTGAGTATATTATATTTTGCAGCTATGATTGCAACAAAAAGTGGTGCACTGATGTTGGCCCAATCTAATGGTGTTCTTTCTGGGAAAAACATTGCATGGAGTGGTTGGAACAATATTGCAACTTACCTCACCATGTTAGAAGGGGAAACCGGTAGAAGACTCTCAAGCTTAAATCAGAATGTTTTCTTGGACAAAACAGCCAACTTAGTGGACATGACCAACAAGCTGTCATTATATCCCAGCTCATTGTCAAAGGTCTTGGAAACATATAGTAGTCGTTTCTTCCCATCTCACAAAGGTAGGCCACTGATGCTAGAATTGGACACAGTTCCGCGTTGGTTACGTCAACTTTTAGGTTTTAGAATACAATATGCCTATGCTGCATTTTAAGTAATTCAATATCTTTACCTTCATCCTATCTTTGATATTGCATGTTTTATGACCTAAGATCGATGAGTTGAGGAAACAAAGGATGCCAGCACTACTTTACTAACTTGGAGTGTGTATAATACTTGTTAAGGAGTTGAAGTTCGATATCAATGAACATGGCAGAAGATTTTTGACTTGAGGAAGCACTGCTGTTTGATTCACCCATGATTCTTTAAGGAGCTCGTTTTGAACCTTCTATAGGGCTCCTTTTGGTCATAGGGATAAGTAATACTCAGCATTCTGTTTTAGCTAGTTCGTAGAGGTATTTGGTGATCCCCTCAAACATGGATCTACATTTCTCTTTTTTCTTACTATTTACGCATAACTTGTCTATTTTCCATCATATTGAGTTTGTCAATGAAATACAGAATCACTACGATTATTCTACCAAGTAATTAAATTCAGATTAGGTGAACTGTCTGTTGATTCCTTTGCTAGCATCCAATGGTAAGCTTCACAATCATAAAGTGCAACAAAAATGTATAAAGTCCATGATGATGATTAAGATCCTCAAGACCTATTGGTCACATGTAGTGTTCAATTCATATTTACTATAATTTGATGCCAGTCCAATCCTGTCAAAATAATTCAGCTCTCAGTTTTCTTTCTTCCATCTTCCACCTGCAAATTTTGACTGACTGCAGGTCTATTGAATGTTTGTGAGATATTCTTGTAGGCTAAAAATGTACAGTGCTGTGAATTCTCATGACAGTGCACCTGCCCCTTTCCATGAAATTTCTTTGTTGACTGCCTTAAATCGGTCTTAATATTGTGCTTCACGTCCGTTACCTATTTGTCTCCCTTATCTTTGTAATAATGGTTAGGTAATTCCAAAGGAATGAGTGCCCATGTAAAACTGCTCTTTCAAAGATACGTAAGAAACTTCATTAATGGTTGCATGGCACTATGCTATACTATATTCTTAAATCTTACTGCTGGTGTTGTATGTATCTCCTCTTGGCATCCTCGAGAAGGGTAGAAATGGGCCTGACACTACGTTGGTTGATGCCGCCATTTCTGCCTCCTCGGAGAAGCATTTTAATTCCTTAATCAAGACTAGGGGAAAAAGAAGTAAATATGCCCATTTTTCAACTTGATTTGGTCTGCTAAACGTAAACATGGATAAATAGCATTTACAAATTCTCAAGGTAAATGTATTACTATAAGTTTTATTAGCAATTCTGTAATTATGATTAGTTCGGACTAATCTGTAATTAAATAATTTTTACGATCTAGGGATTAAAAAAAATATTTTAAGAATTGATCCTTTTAAGGAAAAAAAGGTTACTAGACAATTCGATATCCAACAGGGCTTCAACAAAGGAATTTAAGTTATTTTTTTAACTATACAACTCAAATGTTAAAATAACAAACCATTAACATAAATTAATTTTACAAAATGAAAATCTTTCTATATAAAAAACGCTGGCTAAGCAGCTTATGTATGCAATTAAATGGGTGGATACTTATAATCTTAAATTTATTTTTGGTTAAATTGTTTTTTTTAAACCACAAAATTCATATTTTTAGATTAATATGAATATAGCTGATGGTGCCTGACGTTATTCTATTTTAAATGGGTCAGGCATGCAAACTTCTTCAGATATTATCACTTTAACATTAAAGATGTACAAGAATAAAAGAATGGAAGAGATTTTTAAAGATATTGATGTGGTTATCTTTTTTATGGTATTCTCACTACATATAAATAATACGTGTTAGAAGTTCAACCTAATTCTAACATGAGATTTATATATGATCATTTTTATATCAACTCATTTGAGTAAATAGAATTCTTATTAAAAAAAACATAATACATATCACAAGGTCTACACCATCCTTAGTAAAGGGAATTCTTATTAAAAAATATATAATATACATCACAACATCAAATCAATCTTGAAAAAATTATAAAGGAATTAATTTGAAGATGTCAAATTTGACATTTATAGGATTAGGCCTTCAGGTTTTACTTAGAGTGCCATATGTTGTCATTTTTATTACAATAATCCCCGGTGGATTTCAACAATGCTTTTGACATTATTAATTGGGACTTTATCATGTAAATTACTTTAATTCTTTGATTTCTTTGTCAAATTCAAGTCACTCAACTCTTTAATGGTAGCAAAGGGATGAGACAAAGAGACTTTCTCTCTCCAACCTCTTCATTTTGTGCATTGAGACTCTCCTTAGGCTTCTCAACCACAAAATTTCACTTAATCCCAAGTTTGACTACTTTACTAAGTGTTTAGAGTTTAAATTAACCAATTTATCTTTTGTAGATGACCTCCTATTATCCTGCAAGGCTAAAGACAAATCCTTATTCATAATTATCACAACCTTCAAAACATTAAAAGATTTATCAAAGCTGCAAGTGAACTACAACAATAGCTAATTAATCTTATCCAAAAGTGGCTAGAATATTAAGGTACAGGGATTGCATCCCTGTTGTGGAAAAAATTCAAAAGAGTAAGCCATCAAAGTCATAAAGAACTTTCACATACGGGAAGACTGATGTTGATCAAATTAGTTCTAAACTCCTTCCATATTTACTAGTCAACACATATTCTACTCTCTAATACTACCATTAAGACAATTGAGAAAATTATGAAAGCATTCTTAAGGAAGAGTTAAGGACAAAGTAAGTTGGGATGAAGTTTATAAGTCAATCATTGAAGGACAGTTGGGGATCACTAAAATCAGCCTTACCAACAAAATCCTACCAACCAAAAGACTATGGAGATTATTGGAAGGTAAGGACACATTATAGTTTAGATGGGTTAAGGCCAATATGCTACAAAATAGTAACTTATGGGATCATATTTCTACCTACAAAGGCACCTAGTTCATGTCACAATTACTCAAGCTAAAAGACTCACTAGCTAGCTTTATTTTATGCAAAATAGGGAGTCAGGAAAAGGCTTCCCTATTTTTTGACAACTAAAGCACAGCTAGATCTTTTTATCAGTCCAACTACAATGCACAATTAAGAGTTGTGTTACTAATTGATACTAAAATTAAGGCATAGATAAAAGGAAATAGTTGGAGGAACTACCCCTTAGAGCTCTCACATATAATCCTTGACTATAATCCCCAAGAGGGGCTTGAAGATAAATATTTACGCCTCAATCACCCCTTAAGGAAATTGTAAGAATGGATCAACATATTTAGCAATACCTATAAGTTTCATGCAATAATCAATAGGCTTATAGAAGACAAGTCCTTACAAAATGAATTTAGGCACATCATTTCCATTTTCATAAGCTTATGCACCTATAAAATTTAGATAGAAAGGAACTACATGTGCTTCACTCGTAACACTAAGCATACTGATCACCTGATTCGCCCTACTTGTAGTCTCAATTTAAGGCATTTGTTTGTGTGTTAAATTGCACAAAGATGAAAATACAAATATTAGGAATTAGATACTAGTTTTTTAAAAAATTAAGAAATGAACAATTTATATAAAATATTAGTGAAAACATATATGACATGCTATATAATTATGGTATAATTTTTTTGTTCCCATATTAAAATTGCATAAAAACAATGTACCAAGTTAAGCTTAAATGGACATATCATCCTTTAATGTTTTGCAAAAAGTTTAGATTAGTTCTTATTATCGTCTTTGACACTAATTTGTATCATAGTGTTTTATAATAAAAAAATGCAACTTCGTTAGATTTTTGTTAGTTCTTCATCACGGAACTGTTAATTTATTAGACGTGGTATACTAGCTAGGTAAATTAGGCTACATTGATGTAAACATGACTTTTCTAAATTTTAACTTTTATTCTAAAAAATATTTTTCTATTTTATAAATATTATTTATTATTTCATCATTTTATAATAAAAAAACTAATTGAATTAACTTATTTATTTAGACTCAACATTAATAAATCCTAATGTCAACATGTGAAAATTTTCTTCTAGTCAAGAAAATTCCACATAAAAATCTCATTGAAATTTGTTCTTGCCTTATGCTTAGCTTTTGAAACCTAAATCTCACCATCGAAACATATCTTATCTTGTCACCTAACTTAAAGATTGAAACACTAGACCATAGAACCATATGAAACAATCAAAATTATAGCCATTATACTTTAGGTCTTTAACTAATAATGATTCTTCAGCTTATGTTTAATGTTTGTATAGCTTTAACTCATTTGTAAAGACTTATTAGAGTAGTAAAAATCCTTTGTGGAATGTTTATAAGTGTTTAAAATATTTAGTAAGTTTCATTTAACTATTTTGGTACAATTTGAATATTTTGGGTTATTAGATTATAATGAATTTTTATTTTGATGATTATTGTAAGGTTGAGAATTACAAGTTTTCTCATCGGCATGATAACTTAGTTTATGTTATATACAAATTGAGGATAGAAAATACTAACTTGAAGAACTAATTAGTTATGAGTAACAAGGGACAATTGAAGATAAAGAAATATGTGAGAAAGTTATTAAAAGACTACAAAATTAAGAAATATATAAATATAGTTTTGAAGAAAAAATAAAACATATAGAGTATAAACTGAAGCTTGTTATCAATAAAAACAACTATTGAAGGTGTTTGTGATATATTTCATACTATTTTTATGGTGATGTCTATTATTGCTATATATTTTTCCTACTTGAAACCACAATAAAATGTTTCAGAAGAACGTAACTAAGTTTAATATGTTCACTTTGATTGAATGGAAGGTATGTTAATTTCGTTTATTTAATTGAATTGTTTGGTTTCTAACAAAAATTTCCATACATAAGCAAGATAAGCACATATGTTAATTACACTCATATTTCCAGCTAATATACGTAAGCATCATAAACACATATGTTGATTTCTAACTAACATAAACACATTTCCAGCTACTGATTTAGAAATTAGCAAAAACTCTTCCACTAATAAATGTCATTCACATTTTGTTGACTTCTAATTTTAGTGTTAGTTTCTTGTTGACTACAATTTTTAATAGTCTTGCATTTTAAAGATTGCATTTGCAATTGGTGTGATGTGATCTTTGGAATGCCCTTCCACCTCAGTCCTTTAGGTTGGAATGAAAGTTGAAAAGTGTTTGAATCAACGAACCCAAATTTTCTCTTCATCCTTAAAGTTTAAGTTGATATATATAGTTGTGATTGGAAGTATCTAGTTAGATCTCCAATTGCTACATGAGTGTGAAAAAATTGTTGTTGTTGCAAAATGTCATATAATTTCACTAGACTCCATTATTCATGTAACATAAATAAGGTATTCATGTAATAAAGTCATGTAAAATTAAACAGTGATGAAAATTTACCCTCAGTTGTAATTTAACAAAGTGGAATTTTTTGTACCTTTACAGCTTTTCATGTTACGACCAGATTTGCCACATCTATCACATAATTAAAAGTGCCCCCTTTCTAATAGCCTATAAAGAATCTTCACTTTCTTTAGTTCATGTTTAATCATTTTCTTATTCTTTTTTTGTCATACCAAGCATGACTATTTGGATGAATTTCTTCATAAGTATTAAGTGACAAAACTTTTATCCTTTAATTAGTTAAAAGAGATTGTTGTAAACCATCTTTATGGTAGCACTAATCCTCATATGCCTCAAGTTGTTTCTTGATATAGAATGTGAGTGTAATAGCATGAATGAAAAAGTACCTTTAGAGTTCCCAGGACCTACAACTATATATATTCTCCTTTCTCTAGTTAAAAATGAGTATTATCTCCATTTTTGACTTCATATAACCTATCTTCATTCCAAATTATTCTCCATTTCATTACAACCAATTTATTCTTGTTCAGATTCTTCATCACTTCAATTGGAATTTCTTCCTTCTGTCTTTTAGTTTATTCCTTTAGATTCGAATGCCTCTTTATTGTCATAGTTTTGACAGTCTCCAACATACTGATAATAGAATGATCTTTGGCCATTAACGTCTAAAATTTCAATGACCCACTCATATTATTTTCTAAAAAAGGACGTTGGGACTCAATACTTTGAAAATCCTTACTCTAAATTTCCTTAGGATATTCTCCATTCTAAATGATTCCCTATTTCATTTATTCTTGCTCAGCTTCTTCATCACTTCAAATGTAATTTCTTCCTTCAATTTTTTAGCCTTTTCTTTTAGTTTTGAATGCCTCTTTATTATCACATTTCATAATCTTCAACACATTGATAATAAAATAATTTTTAGCCCTTAAAATCTAAGAGTTAAATGTATCACTCATGTTAGTCTTAATAAGTGGACATTTAAAATCAATTTGGATAATTTAATTTAATGCAAGTTAATTTAATTTGATAAGCTTATCATCAACTTATTATGGGAATATGGCCTAATTATAATTCTAAAATACTTTTTGAGGTCTTTTTCTTTCTACTTTCCCACTTAGTTATAATATATGTCAAACACACATCTTATAATACATCATTCTTGGATCTTATAAGTACCTAAAAATTGAAAACAAAAACGAGTTAGAAATTTATAACATTAATTATACAACCTAATTTTAGTGAAGCATAATACCTTCTGCATAGATGATATCATTATGATTTCAGTCCCATCCCTAAGCTCTAATTCAATGGCTAACCACACTATAAACTATTTCTAATTCTTAGTGTTTTCCATCTCAACAACTATCTATGCAATGTGATACATATCACGATTGCCATTAATCCTTATATCACTTAGAAGTTATCCCCAGTGTTGGTCTTTAAAGACAACCATCCATGCCAATTGCAAGTCTTAAAATTTTCCACCCTGTTTTTCATAACATCAAAACATACATTCATCCTTTTGAACTCCAAATTATCTTCTCATTCAATCCTTGTAAGTTAAAGCTCTATTGTAGAATATAAATTCTTTTACTTCAATTCACTAATATAACCATAAAGCTTTTTATATTCAATGTGTTGCTTCTTTGACTTTTCTTTTAGTGCCTTCCTCCCATAAGTTGGAATTAGCAGAAAATTTTAGCTTCTCCTAGCAATCTTCCACCTTGTAGACTCATTCCTTTTAAACATCAAATCATATCTTGTTATAGATTCACAATCAATAATTACCTCTTAAAGCGTTTTGCATTATTAAGTACCATCTTTGATAACCATTATATGATAATAAATCCATAAATATGTTTATTAGTTTGACTAGGTCATCTTAAAGTTGTATCTAATTTTTTAACATTGAGATATTCATCACTAGTAAGAAAATTTTAGGATTCAAAGAGTTAATGTTTATGTCATGAATATTGTCAATACTAATGTCAAATTTTGATTAAAACATTTAAAATATTATTACTTTATATTTCAATGTTATTAACATCTAATCCAACATCTGTATTTGATCCAAGTTTTGCATATGCATATGCATTTGCATCTGCATCTACATTTACATTTATATTTACTTTTGATCCAGGTTTTGCTACCATATCTAAGTTAAAATCTATTTTGTTTTCATCTAACTAAACTTCCTCATCACCTGTATAAGTCATTTTAGTATGTTTTTAGCCAACCCAACTTCATCATCACCCACACCAGCCATGTAACCTATTTTTTTAGCCAACTAGCTTCATTATCATCCATATCATTGATATCACTTGTGTTTTCATCCAACTTAATTGCATTATTGCCTACACTAGCCATGTTCCCTATTTTTCTACCACATTTGTTATGACATCATCCACATCTTCTACCTTTTAATCTCCCAAGTCACTAACATTTTTTAAATCACTAGCATCATCACCATCCACATTTTCATGTGAATTAGCATGCCATATTAATATAGTTATAAATGATATTAGTTCATCAACATGTTCCAAATATACATTAACTATGCCATACACCTTTAACAATTTAATCAAATCCAATGAATTATGATTATAATCTTTTTGAACCATTAACTAACCCCCTTCCTTAGAATCAAATACCATAAACTTATAAATTTTTTTTAACATAAGTCATCACTCATTTCACTACCTCTCTCAAATTAACATAACCCATGTCGACATTGGGAAATATTTTAAGTTCTTGACTTTTATATTTCTTAATCCCTTCTTAAAGAAGTGTCCACCAATAAATAACATTATAGTTATCCTTTCCATTTACCGTCATTCTTTGAAGATAAATAAGGATAAATTAGTCCAAAAAAAATTACATATTCAAAAAGAAGGCTATTTGTAACATAACAAGTTTCTCATTTAACTCAAATTAATTAGCATTCATCCACTTTTAAGTTATGCTCTTTATTTTTTTAATTTTTGTTCTTTCCACACTGAATAGAAAGCATATATGGTGTGCTAATGCTATTTGTTAAATTGTGACAACCTCGTACTAAGTTGTTCTAAGGTTATTGCATTCAATTAAAGATGGTACTTAACAAATTATAACCCATATCTGATATGTAATTCCCTTAATTTATGAAAAGTAAATGTGGATTTTCAATTCTATTTAAAATAAAAAGGGCAAACATTACGCAGTTAAATATGGGAAAAATATGTAGGTATATTTTGAGAAAAGAGACATAGAACTAACAAAATTTAATATCAAAAGCAACTATATATGTATGACACGAAGATAATGGTATAATGTAGCAAAAGAGCCAAAGCAAATCTTAGTCAATATTATCCAATCAAATTTGGATCTTATGGAACTCTAGGCTACATATATGAGAAGTCACCTTCCAGTTGTGTGGTCTATGATTATTAGTTGGTCATAATTCATAATCAAGTCAAGTTATATGCTAAGGTGGATGGGATAATCATATAGTGAATTTGATTTGTGATAGTATAGTTTTGTTTTCCTTAGGGTGTAGTGAAATCTACTCATTCAATTATAAGATGACAGAGAGAAACTTTGGTAGATCACATCCTTCTTCATACATTAGGATTGAAAACTAAGTTACTTAGAAGTTATGATTTTGTTCAGATGTGATGTAAACAATTATTTTGTTACTTAAATAATAAACTTGTTTGGGAAAAGTGGATATGTGAGTAAAAAAAGTAATCAATGAAAATTCCTTAACAGCTATCTCCACCCTTTTCTCTTATGTTATAGAATTTAAAAGAGAGAACTTATTGATGAATGTGAATAATTTATATGATAGAGATTTTCTTACTAACTTGTTGCTTCTTACTATTCCAAGAACGAATTTTCATATTTTTAGTTTCTCTTTTATAAGTGTTTAATTCAATCTATGAATTACATATACAAAAAAAGAAATACTATATTTGTTATTCCCTAATGGTGCCCAATATGGGGGTGAATTAGGTGAATTGAAGATTTTAATTAAAGGATAGTAACTTATAAAAACAATGCTTACAAATTATCACAATTGCAAAAATAAAATAAAAGTAAAGGAATTTAACTATGCTTGTAAAAAATAAAGTAAAGAGTGCGGGAAGAGAAATGCAAAATGATTTATAGTAGTTCGATAAATAATCCTTGCCTACGTCCACTCTCAATACTATTTTTAAATTTCCACTGTAATTCTTCAAGATAAAGAATAACCTTTGTACACTCTTTTATTTTGGACAAGAGTAAACTCTTTTTCAATCTTTCTTTAAGGTAAATAGGAACCTCAAACCACTTTAGGTACTTCAATAAAATGATCACAAACCTCAAGAATGGCTTATAACTCAAACTTTGTTATTTTGATAATTACGAAAAGGCTTACACACTTAAAATGAAGTAATGAATGCCCAAATGATTTGTTGAACCAAGGGAGGTTCCAATTGGTGTTTTGATGATAACAAAACATAATTACAACTAATAAGTTTATTATTTTAATGAGAAGTAATATAAGAACGAAATAAAGTTATAAACTTAACAAGATAGCTCATAAAGTTGATAAAGAGAAGTTGAGATTTACAGCCATCAAAATGAAAATCAAACCAATACCAAAAGAAGATTGAGACTTATCAAGGTCATTATCTAGTTTATAATATTAATTACAATCTCACTCTTTTCTAATTTGATGCTCTAAAAGGCTCACCATACATAAACATTTCATTTCACTTCATTCCATAAGTCTTTAAATTCATTAAAAGGCATTTAAGCTTTTGATTTTAATAGAAAAACCTCTTGATCTTTCAAATAAAGTTTGGGAAACATTTTTGGGAATTTGAATTCATAATTGCATTAATAAAAATAAGTTTAAGCATTTGAAGGTGTTAAAATTATGCTTTTGGGGTAATTAGTCGACCCATATGAGTTAGTGGTCAACCCATATAAGTTAAAGTTATCAAATTTGATGTATTGTGAGTTTAGTGTAACATTGGCTTATGTATTGGTCAACTAATGTACTATATTGGCCAACCAATGTGTGTACTAGTTGACCAAAGTTCCAACAACTAATGAATCTAGTGTTGTAAATATATATTGGTCAATTAATGCACTATATATAGTCATTGTAATGGCTAGTTCTTGGCTTCAACAACTAATAGGGCCCAAAACACTATAAATAGGTATTTTCTCATTAGATTTGGAATCAAAAAGTGTTTAGCTATTGCATACACACATTTCAAATATTTTTTTCAATCATTTGAGTAGCAGTCTCTTGTATTTATGTAAGTGAGTCATTTTGAGTTATCAAGTGAATAAGTGAGATAATTTTGAGTTGTAATCTTTTTTTAGAGTGTTGGATATTGTACATGGAAGTGTTCCAAATAGGATTAAGGCTTCTCTTCACTTTGGAAGAAGTTTTAAGCTGAGTTCCTCTTTATTGAAAAAGATTATATAATGGTTATTCTTCACCTTGAAAGAAGAATTACAGTGGAATTCCAAAAAGGATCTTCAGAGTGAATGTAGGCAAAGTTGTTTGCCAAACCATTATCAATCAATTTGCATTTTCTCTTCACTATCCTCTTTAAATTATCATTCAATTGTTTGATTTAATTTATAGTAAGAAATTTCTTCATCCTTATTTATATTGATTTGCAATTTCTTCATACTTATTAATCAACCCCCTTCTTCGGTGCCATTAGGGACTAACAAGTGGTATTAGAATGGGTCTATTAGGTTATAATTTCTAAATAAATCCTATAACAAATATTATAATGGCTTATTCAAGAGCATCATCATCATCATTTTAACTAAGAGCGATAAAGCATTAATAGATCATTTTTTAAATAGCAATAATTATCTTTCTTAGAAAACTAAGATGAGATTCTTCTTAATGACTGAAAGTGTGGACTTATGGAAAATAGTTTCAAATGGTCCTTTTATTCCCTATTAATAACAAAAGGTGCCCAAATGAAAGGAAAAACCAAAACCTCAAGATAAGAGATTAGTTTATTTGAATAGTAGGGCCATACACATCATTTTTGTGTATTAGGAAGAACTGAATTCAATAGTGTTTCTATACATGAAACATCTAATGAAATTTAGTATACTTTAGAAGTTACATATGAGGGAACCAATCAAGTAAAAGAGAGCAAAGTAAGCAAACTAACACATCAATATGAATTGTTTCAAATAAAGAATGAGGAAAGCATATATAGCATGTATACTGGATTTATTAATATTATTAATGCTCTCAAAGGTCTTGAAAAGACATATACTTGTGTTAAAATAGTAAGAAAGTAGCTTAGGTCACTTCTGAAGATGTGGGAATCTAAAATGACGATCATATAAGAAGCTAAGGATATAATAACATTACCATTGGAGGAACTTATTAGATCTCTCCTCATCTACAAAATGAGGCTCCAAAGGACATAAAAAGAAATGATGCTTCCAAAAAAAAAAGAATTTAGCATTTGAAGCCTCAATGGAAGAATCTAGCGAAGAGGAAGAGACATCAACTATTGAAAGCAAAGAAGAAGACATTAGCTTACTCACCAGAAAATTCAAGAAATTCTTGAAGAAAAAATTCTCTAAAAGAAAGGACTTCAATGGAGATAAAAGTGATTTAAAACACAAATCTACTTTGAATATAGAAAACCCGGTTATATAAAGTCACAATGTCCTTTACTCAGAGATAATGACAAGTACGAGAGAAACTAAAAGAAAGATAAAAAGGAAAAGAAGAAAGCACTTGAAACATCAACATGGGATGACACAAGTGAATCTAAAAGTGAGTATTTAGAAGAAGAGAGAGCTCATATGTGCTTTATCACTATGGACAATGATGATGTAACATCCAACCTTGATTATTGTGATAATGGTAGTGATGTTGATTTGATATGTAATGAATTAGTAGAGAGCCTTGAAATCATGAGCATAAAAAAGAAAAAGCTATCCTCCAAACTTAAAGATGCACGCAAGAGTGAGAATAAAAAGATGAAAAGTGAATTATATAGCATTAAGGTATCCAAAAATGTGATCATTGATGACAATCATGACTTAGGTGCATTATAAGAATGAAACATTAAAAAAAGGATATAGATTCTCTTAAGGACTTATTATCCAAGTTTACTAAAGGGAGTGAAAAGTTAGAGAACATGCTAAGAGCTCAAAAGAATTTTAATGATAGGCATGTAATATGATATAATGATGGAAGTGAAGGCAATTCTAAAACCACATTTGTTAAGTGAAAATATTTACATAATGAAGAACCATTGCCTAACGTGATAAATGAGTATAAAGCATCCATATTCAAGAATATACATTTGCATTTCACATCTACTAGGACTAATCCTAAAGGCAACCATCATGCTTTTATATATGGCTCACAACTTAGGCATATAGTTTAATGCTATCAAGGGAAGAATAATATAACTTCTATGATAACATACAAGCCCACTCATACCATTTTAGGCCTCAAAGAAGCACACATCAAGCTTTCATTCATATCAGGCATCATATATATAATCATGGGAGATTTCACTACCTTAGGAGAAAATTCATCAAATTTAATGTCCAAAGGAAGATTCCATATGATGCATACACAAAAAGAGGTCCAAGAAATGCATATATGCATCATCATCTCTCATATGATATGGTATGCCAATTTTGTGGTAAGTTTGGACATATTGATAGATTTTGTTTTTCTCAAATAAAGAATGGAAAGAAAAACATTGAAAGTATGGGTTTTAAAAAAGGAGCCTAATAACCAAGGAACCAACTTTGTTTGGGTTCCTAAAACATATTAGTTTCCTTATTTTGTAAATCTTATAGAAAAAGAACAAATAGTATGTAGTTATTGAATTGAGCATTATTTTTGAAGAACTTATAATTTGTTTTCATCTAGAAGAATCTAAACTTCTTGCCTCCAAAAAAAGTCTTGGAAATGTTATAGGATATGGAGAATTTAGCTCCTAAAATTAATCATCAAGACCTTTCAAGTTATTAAACTAAGTGGGCAAGATAAGAAGATGAGATGTCATTAATGAATTATAAATCAAGAAGAGTCTCCATTCAAATCTCTCATAAGTAATGTTTAACATAGGGTAATTATTAGTTCGTGATTTAGAAATATGTGATAACTTTTTTTGTGTCAATTTGAGTATAAATATTTGGTGAATATTGTTTAGATTTGATTTACAATTGAATATACTTTGATCATTTGAAGTGTTAAAAAGCAAAAGCTTTGATGCTTCTTAATGAATGGAAAGACTTATGTAATGAAGTGAAGTGAAACATTACCAAAATTTTACAACTTTGGTAACATGATGGTGCCATGATTCGCAAGTCGTAAGGTTCCTTTGGCACCATGTAGTCATTATTTACGGGTGATGGAAAATGACGAGACATTGGTGAATAGCTTAGGTCTTAATTAGTTGCATGAAAATATATTAATATTACAACATTGTATGGTGCAACAACGTTACATGATGAGTTTCATATGGCTAGAAATAATTAAGGTGCTAGAACACTACAACATTACACTTAGACATAGTTGGAAGTTGCTGATTGCATGGTGTTTTGGTGCGTTGGTGGATTTTTTTTTGTGCATTTATGGAGAGTAAATGCATGGCTGAACATTTAAGTTGTATGGCTTGGCTTGAACGTTTACATGGCTTCAACGTTAAGACAACATTGATAACTTGGTGTTGGTTATTTGGACAATTTGCACTAACTGGCCAAACTACTTATAACTTCTTATTATTATCCTTTAATTAGTTAAACATTTGGAGGATATAAAAACATTTAAACCCTCCAGACTTGGTGTGTGTGTTGTACTCCAATTATTCTGCAATAAAAGTCCACTGTTTTTTTATTAATTGTATGTTCCATGTTTACACTTGTCACAACATTGTTGTCGTTTCTATTTGGTAGAAATAATTTTGCCTTTCTTTAATAGATGCTACAATGGTGATTTTCATTTTTCCTTGGAGAAGGATTTTTGGTGAATCAAGTGGGGATACTTGATGGCATTATAAGGTAGGAAAGGTGGATTTTGCTAGCCTCAAAATTAACCCTGTAACAATGAGCCTTTTAAACTATAAAAAACAATCAAGTTGAGCTTACAATAAGTAATACATAAAATAAACTATATGTATCTTGATTTTCCTCTAGATTTGATATTGATATTAAAGATCACAATCTTCATCTTTTCTTTCATAATCCTTCGATTCAGTGATATCTTCTTCTCATATTCCTTATCATCAACAATATTAAACTTATTATTATTATTATTTATGTTTTGATATCATCAAAACATTAATTGGAGTCTCCCTTGATTTAACAATATTTAATAAAAAAGACTATTTATCTCAACAAATAAATGATCTAGGCTAATAGGGATAACTAAAATAAAAACTTTGACGTTGAGATTTTAAAATAATAAGCTATATTAAAATATAAGAAAATTCTTCATTTCATGGTGAGATAGAACCAAAAAATACATTTAAAAAAAATCTAACCTATATAGATGGGGGACCACACTGTTTGTTAACAACCCTCTCTTGTTGACGTGATATTAGAAAAATACTAATAGATTTTTCTTTTAACGACGTGATTCCAAACCATTGTCTGAAACAAAACTCTCATATCCATCGTGATGTGGATCGATGTAGCCAAAGGATTTAATATAATTTTATTGGCTAAAGGAATCAATTCATGGCTCTGTTTGACAATCAACGGATTGTATTAGCTTTTAGCTAATTCTATCACGTTCGACAAGTTAACAGCCTTTTGATAAAGATTTAAAAGAAACTTATTAAAGTTAATTTTTAAGGTTATAAAAATACCATTTTATAAATGTTAACGTATAAATTGGTAATAGAAATAATGATGAGAACTATTTTTAAAAATGTCATAAGACAATTTGTACATTTAATCACCTAATAAATATGAATTTGTTATAATATTTCCTAGGGCAACATATTTGGCAGTGCAGTTTTCGAGCCAATTCAAAGTTTTAGGTTTCCTCTCAGTCATTAATTCCTCTTAGTAGGGTGTGATGAATTATTTATTTCATCCAAAACGTGGTGATTAGTAAATTCGTTATGTTAAAGTTTGGGATTGAATTATCTAATATAAAAATAATTGTATGAAATATAAAATTATAATAATCCAACTAAAGATAATGTTAGCCGTTAATTATTTAACACGTTAATAGAATTTGAGGACCAGTCTTGAAGTAACTGGTAAGGTTACTTCTTTGTAACCAAAAGGTCATAGGGTTCAAGCCACGAAAATAGTCTCTTTATAAAATAAAAAAAAGAGCCTGTATATAATTGATGTCCCTCCTCAGACCTTCATAAAACAAGGAGCTTTGTACATTGAGGTTGTTGTTGTCATCGTTGTCGTTGCAGCCATCATCAATAGAAAGTCAACAAAAATACCATTTTCAGGATAACATATCTTTTGTAAATTTGGAGGTTGGCTAATTGTTCATTTCGCAAGATATATTAAAGAGAAAGAGATGGACATAGTTATGTTATTCAAGAATTTCCTTTGGTGATGGATATGTTGCTTGGAATGAGGTCAAGTTGGGGATGTTAGGACTTAGTCAATATCTTTGTTTTTGTTAGTTGAATAAATCCGTAATTTATTAGGATTCTAGTTTGTTTAGATTTAGTCTTATCCTATCAAAAGTTTGTAGATGTTGGTAGCCTATCTCTTTGCATTATGTTTTTGTAAGGCTAAATATATAGCCATAGTTGCATATCTGAATAAATCATCAGATTCCTCCTAAATTTCTCACTTTCTTATTTACTATCACTTTAACATTTGGTATCAGAGCCCCCTCACGGGGCTTGTTACAGTCAAAACTAGCAGTTTTCTAGAGATAAGTTCAACAAATGGTGACAAAGAGCTCATTTGTACAACTAGCTATTCCAAAATTTGATGGGCATTATGATCATTGGGCAAT
Source organism: Erythroxylum gracilipes (assembly GCA_026413385.1). Taxonomy (NCBI): domain Eukaryota; kingdom Viridiplantae; phylum Streptophyta; class Magnoliopsida; order Malpighiales; family Erythroxylaceae; genus Erythroxylum; species Erythroxylum gracilipes. The sequence continues at coordinate 11,661,537 of JANZLC010000005.1, read as the reverse complement.
GCTCATGGAAAACTTCTTACAATCAAAGGAGTATTAGAGCTTAGTGGAAAATGGAATTCCTACAGCAACAAAAGTTGTTGATCTCATATATGCACAAAAAAAGCATATTAAAGATCAGAAATTGAAGGATTTGAAAGCCAAGAACTATCTATTTCAAGCGTTAGATCGTTTAATCCTAGACACAATCCTTAACAAAAACATAGTGAAGGACATATGGGAGTCTATGAAGAAAAAATATCAAGGAACTATGCGAGTTAAGCATGCTCAGCTGGAGGCATTACGAAAGGAGTTTGAAGTTTTGCATATGATGGCAGGTGAGTTTGTGAACGAGTATTTTGCTTGAACACTTACCATAGCTACCAAGACGAAAGCTAATGGTGAGAATAAGGGAGATACTATTATTGTTAAAAAGATTTTAAGATCACTAACGCCCGAGTTTGATTACATTGTTTGCTCCATCGAGGAGTCTAACGATACTAGCATTTTAACCATTGACGAATTACAAAGCAGTTTGTTGGTACATGAGCAGCACATGAGTTCGAATGATGTCAAAGAACATGCCCTAAAGATCGTTCATAGCAGCAGAGGACGAGGTAAAGGAAGAGGAAGGGGTAGAGGCAGAGGGAGAGAAGGCTTCAACAAAGCTATTGTGGAGTGTTATAATTGTCACAGCTTGGAAATTTTCAGTGGGAATGTTTAAACAAAGAGAAAGAGGCTAATTATGTAAAGACTCAAGAAGAAGAGGTGTTGTTGATGGCATATGTGACTACTAATGAGGCAAAAATGGAAGCTACATGGTTCCTGGAGTCAAGTTGTAGTAATCACATGTGTGGAAAGAAGGAATATTTTTCCTTCTTTGATGAAAATTTTAGGGAGTCAGTAAAACTTGGCAATAATTCCAGCATGGCTATGATAGGCAAAGGAAATGTAAGACTAAAGGTCAACGGAAATGTGTAGACTATCACAGAGGTTTTTTATGTACTAGATCTAAAAAAATCTTTTGAGCATTAGGCAACTACAAGAGAAAGGCCTTACCATTCTGTTTCAACAAGCAAAATGTAAGGTGTTTCATCCTGAATGAGGCTTAATCATGGAGACAAAGAAAAGATCGAATAGAATATGCATGTTACGTGCCACATCTGACCCCATACCATCCACCAGTTTTAACACAATTGCAGAGGATGAGGTGCACCTTTGGTATTGTAGATATGGACACCTAAGCTATAAAGGCTTGCAGATTCTTCAACAGAAAAATTTGGTGAATGGTTTTCCATTAATGAAGACTCCTTTCAAGCAATGTAAGGACTGTTTGATAGGGAAGCGATAGTGGGATTCTTTTTCAAAGAGGAGTGATTGAGCCAAGTTTACTTTATAAACTGGCCTCATTTTCTTAACTGTTTACGCACTCGTTGACTCCTAATTGATGACTTTTGTGCTTAAATTGGTTCCTAGTATCGAGCTCTTGTAATTTGTAATTTGTCAGTAAATTGTCACGATTTGATCTTACTTTTTCCATAATTTTCCAAAGGACAATTGATTCTGCAAAGTGTTATTTTATATTGTAGGAACAAAGGAGTCAAACCATCAGCAAGTCAACAGGTCGTGAGGAAATTTCCAGACGTCGCGTCGAACAAGCCTCTTCCATACGTCGCGACGAACGAGCTATTCTGTACGTCGCGATGCATAATTAATTTATACGTCGCGACGTACGAGCGGATACCCGACTTAAAATGTTGGAACCCCTCTCCGGTGAGTCACCGGCCTGACATCCTACGTGACATCTGGACGCGTCAACCCACGAGGGAGGAATTCCTCACCACGAAAGAAACCTCAAATAGAACTTAATTTAACGTCATCCAAACAAAACTTGATAAATGTATCCTAATTATCTGCCAATGAAAATTATCTGCGTAGGGCCCATAATTAAATCTGATTCCTAAGCTAATATGAAATTCCATGGCTCTAGGTCAAAAGACTTAGCAAACTCCTCAATCGGATCTCTATGGATCGAAAAAACGTCCAAAAACAGAATTGTACACAATATCGACACATAATCGGCTCGCTCTCATTTTATCTGAAAATTTCAACTCAACCCCGCAAATTCTAAATTTGCAAGAAAGGGGGAAAATTTTGTTGAGAAAACCAACGCCTCGGTAACAAAGTCAAAGCGAAAGTATCCGAAGCGGAAACAAAGTAACCAAACGGACGGAAATTGGAGACAAAGCGCAAAACAAATCGGATAACAAATGAATCAGATCGAACGAAAGCGGAGTATTGGAAGCGAAAGTGAATCGAAAAGTTACAAGCGAAAGAGCAAGGTTTCCTTCTTGCCTTTAAAATACCGAAATTCGAAATTCATAACTTTTTGCCTAAACTCGAAAAATGTCGCATTTTACCTCATTGGAAAGATAAAGACATGATCTACAAGTTTCATGAAGAGTGCAAAAATTAAATCAGTCATTAGGAGAGGTAAAAACACACTTAAAGTTTCAGCCTAAATGAAAAACCAATGGAACAGTAATTTAGCAGAATGAACAGTAACTGACATCTTCCCAACCCCATAACTTTTTATTCCTAACTCCAATAAATTCATATCATACATCCAATAGTAAGAGGAAAAGATAAGCTACATTTTCTCTGAAGGAAGAAAAAATCAGATCGGTCTCTAAGAGGGTGAAAACCCCCCCTAAAGGTTCTGCAAAATTGCCAAATGAATAGTACCCGAGAACAGTAACTGTAAACTTTCAAACCCTATAACTTCTTTATTTTAAGTCACAAAATGACCAATTATACCTCATTGGAAAGCTCCAAATAAGTACTACATTCTTCAAGAAGACCACCCAAACTGATTCAAGCTCTAAAGTGTTCTAAAACCTAAGTGAAGTTGCTGCCCAAATTTAGGAAAATTTGGACAGCACCTCCCCTATTATGCAACTAACCAAAATCTTCAATTCAATTCATCCCAACTCAAGTACCTGCATAAAAACTCAATATCCAATGGCAGCAACACACTCCTAGGCTTCTAAACATTTCTCAAACCATAAGGCAATCTCACTCCTAAGCATCTACTCATTTCCAAGCCATAAAGTCACACAATCTCATTCTTTCCTTTTTGTCATTCTCAACCATACAACAATACATTCTTAGAAAACATACATAAGATACATTTCAAATTCAAAACTCTTACATTTACATGGAAACAAGTTAATACAAAGCTTCAAAGGCATTTTAGCCCAAATACATTAAAGTCTCAAAGAACAAAATACAAAGTACATCATTAGTTTCAAAATGCTATCTAAAGCCTTGTTTTCTAACATATGACTTCTAAACCAACAAAATGCATCGGAGTTGCCTCAAACCCGATGCGGAGACTCGGATTCTCGCTTGCTACCTGAGGAGGAGAAATGGGGGGTGAGCTCGACGGCTCCGTGGGTAACAATTTAATATTCAAGCATAAGCATACAAAAGTTTATTAAACAATCATTTTCAAGTCAATAGTTACAATTGTCATTTTCCGATAAGACACAACATTTACAAAGTCAACAACCATAACACAAAAGCACATAATCACATAACAAGTGGTTTGAGTGATCCTAACAGGACGTACTACACAATTCCGCCAAGCGGTCATGTGTAGCCGTGAACAGAGGGGAGTCCGA
>JANZLC010000005.1:11640029-11657778 GCA_026413385.1 Erythroxylum gracilipes | reverse complement strand
TTAATTGCTTTAATTGCATAATTCGACTTAGGCTAGTTTTCAAATCAATTTCCATCGGTTCCAACAAGAGAGATGACCCGAGGTTCATCTTGCTGCAATCTTGGAATTTAATTATTTTGACCGATTTCCAAGGTCGATTTCTAAATCGAACAACAGAGCCGCGATCAAGGAGCACATGGAGAGCCACAGAAAATCTACAGTTAGTCCACGCTGATATTTGTGGACCAATCAAGCCCACTTCTAACAGTAATAAAAGGTATTTAATTACTTTTATTGATGATTATAGCAGGAAAACGTGGGTTTATTTCTTAACAGATAAATCAGAAGCCTTGTCTATTTTATGGGTTTATTTCTTAACAGATAAATCAGAAGCCTTGTCTATTTTTAAAAACTTCAAGATTCGTGTTGAAAAGGCAGTAAACTTATTCCTTAAAGCATTGCGGACAGATCGAGGAGGAGAGTTTACTTCATAAGAATTCACAAGTTTTTGTGTTGCAAATGGTATACAAAGACAATTGATAGCTGCTTACGCGCCATAACAAAACGGAGTCATTGAGCAAAAAAAATAGAACTATTATGAATCTAGTTCATAGCATGCTCTCTGGAAAAGGGCTTCCTAAAACCTTTTGGCCAAAAGAAATAAATTGGGTAGTACATGTATTGAATCGTATTCTTACATTGACAGTGAAAAATCATACCCCAAAAGAAGCTTGGAGTGGAGTCAAGCCATTAGTTGACTATTTCAGAGTTTTTGGTTGTATCTCCAATGTTACGTGCCTGACAAAATGAGAACCAAGCTAGATGATAAAAGCTTACAATGTATTCTACTTAGAGTTAGTGAAGAATCAAAGCATACAGACTTTACAATCCAATTTTGCAAAGGATCATAGTGAGCAGGGACGTTGTATTTGAAGAAGATAAACACTGGGAGTGGAATGAAAAAATATGAAGATGCTATCTTGTCCGACTTAGATTGTGGCGACAATAAAGGAGCAGAAGAAATAAGTGAAAATCATATCGAAGAATCAGAGGAAGACACTTCTTCTAGTAGTTTATTTGAAGGCATATCTTCACAGCCAAATGAAAGGAGAAACATGAGACCACCTGTTTGGATGAATGACTATGAAACTAGAGATGGACTTTCTGATGAAGATGCAGCTCATTGGATCATGTTTGCTACTGCTGATCCAATTCACTATGAAGATGCCGTGAAGTGTAAGAAATGGAGGAAAGCCATGGGCATCGAAATGGAGGCAATAAAGAAAAATGAGACTTAGGAGTTGGTGGACTTAGTCGAAGGAGGAAAGAAAGTTGGAGTGAAATGGATTTATAAGACCAAGTTTGATGAAAATGGAGACGTAGATAAATACAAGGCCATACTCGTAGTAAAAGGATATACTCAATAATATGGGGTAGACTACACATAAGTGTTTGCTCCTGTGGCTAGAATTGAAACATTACGCTTAGTGGTAGCACTTGCAACTCAAAGAGGAAGTGAGTGAAGATGTCTATATGGAGTAGCCATGTTGCTATGTCCAGAAAGGAAGTGAGTAGAAAGTTTATAAGTTAAAAAAGTCGCTTTACGGGCTTAAGCAAGCTCATCGCACTTAGTATAGCCGCATAGAAGCTTATTTCTTAAAGGAAGGTTTAAAGAAGTGTGACTATGAACATACGTTGTTTATGAAGACGAGAACAGATGGCAGCATATTGATTGTAAGTTTGTATGTTAATGATCTTCTTTTTACTGGAAATGATGAACAGATGTTTGTAGAATTCAAAACCTTCATGAAAAATGAGTTTGACATTATTGATCTTGGAAGAATGAGGTATTTCCTTGGTCTTGAAATTGAGCAGAGATTTGATGGAATTTTTATCAATCAAAAGAAATATGCTCAAGAGGTGCTACAAAGGTTTGGCATGAATGAATGCAATCCTGTCCATAATCTAATTGTTCCTGACTTTAAGCTCACGAAGGATGAAGAAGGAGCTAAGGTGGACAAGACTTACTTCAAACAAATAGTAGGAAGCCTCATATACCTCACAACTACTCAACCTGATATGGTGTTTGTGGTAAGTCTTGTTCGTAGGTATATGGAAAATCCAACTAAGCTTCATTTGCAGGCAACAAAAAGGGTATTGAGGTATTTAAAGGGAACTATTGAGTTTGGAATTCTCTACAAGAAGGGAGGAGATGATGAGCTTGTTGCCTACACTGACAGTGACTATGTTGGAGACCTGGAAGACAGAAAAAGCACGTCAGGATATGTATTTTTTGTTGAGGTCAAGGGTTGTATCTTGGTCATCTAAAAAACAACCTGTAGTAAGTCTGTCAACTAATGAGGTAGAATTTATAGCTGCAGCTTCTTGTTTATGTCCGGTAGTCTGGTTGAGGAGGGTAATGGAAAAGTTGAGTCATAATCAAGGTGAAACAACTGTTATTTACTGTGATAGTAGCTTTGCGATCAAGCTATCAAAAAATCCTGTAATGCATGGTCGTAGTAAACATATAGATGTACGCTTTCATTTCCTTCGAGACCTCATAAATGTTGGTACAATGAAACTGGTCCATTGTAGAACGTAGGAGCAGTTGGCTGATGTGATGACTAAACCACTAAAGTTGGATGCTTTTCAGAGGATACGCAAGCTTCTAGGAGTTTGTGTCGAGACTGATGTAAACTAAATGCTTAGCATTTAGTTCAAGGGAGGTATTGTTACGACTTAGTCAATATCTTTGTTTTTGTTAGTTGAATAAATCCCTGATTTATTAAGATTCTAGTTTGCTTAGATTTAGTGCCTATTTGGATGAGCTTTTGGGAGGCTAATAAGTACTTTTTTCTACCACAAAAGCCTTTTTTATAAGAAAAATGGGTGTTTGGCTATAAAATAAAAAAGCACTTCTTTAATAGATATGACTTTTTTGGCAGTCAAAATACAACTTTTTAATAAGCTCAAATTTGAAGGTTATCAAAAAAGCGTTTTTCAGGTAGATTTTTCAAATCAATTAATGAGCTTATTTTTTTAGTCCTTTTTGTCATTATGTTTTACATATAATTCCCACAATACCCACAAACTACTCAAGTTGGGTATTTATTTTGGGATTTATATAACATTAATTGGTTTTTTTATATGTTCTAATATTTATTTTCGATATTAGTTTACTTATATTATAATCTATATAAAAGATTTGGTTAGATACATTTTCATTTATGTTTCATATGGTTTAAAATTATATAACAATTAATATATTATACTTTGCATACTGTTTAATATACTTTAAATAATATTTATATACATAAATAATTTTTATTACATAATAAAACATAGTGAAAATTAAAAGTATTTTTTTATTTTTATGTTGCCAAACAATCTACTGTATGAAGATCTTTTAAAAAGCTCTTTTTAAAATAACAGTTAAATAATCAACTGACTTCTTAGAAAAAATTTTCAGAAAAGATCTACAGAAAAAAGTCCTACTAATAAAAGTTCTATTAATATAAACCCAACCAAATAAAGGTTTTAGTCTTATATTATCAGTAGTTTGTAGACGTTAGTAGCCTATTTCTTTACATTATGTTTTTGTGAGGCTATATACATAGTCATAGTTGCTTATCTGAATAAATCATCAAATTCGTCCTAAATTTCTCACTTTCTTATTTATTAGCACTTTAACAGGGGAATATTTTGTTTTCTGAATCTTTTTTCAGAAGACAATAATACGAATAAAGGTATTCTATCCCTTCATGGCGATTAATATAATTAATAAAGGGTTGTGTTAAATAATACTGGATGCCATATTCTTCTTTTGTTTTTAAACATTTCGTTTTATGACTCCTAAGCTTTTCAAACTTCTTTCTGATTTCCTTTACCTCTGGCCGAGGAAGTCAAGGAATATAGTTAGATTTGTTCTATCTAAATTCAACTTTTAAAATTTAATTCTTTTATATAATTCTCTATAAAGTTGAGTAATTAAACTCTTTACATATATAATCTATTATTAAAAATATAATATATATTATTAAGGTGAATAAACTAATAGACATAGCATGACAAGTTTAACCAATGTACCGGGATCACATCACATCCATTAAGCCATGTATCGTGATCACATCACTTTCGTTAGTGAATCCAACCGACAACGGGCGCGAGGCTGCCCTCACAGCACTAACACCTTGTGGGCGTCACACGTGACATTCATCTGCCGTGGCCAAATTTCAAAACTTCGAAATGCGGTGGCACCACCTCGTACGACCACCTCAGCCACAACGCAAAATGACGAAAGTGGCAAAAGGCGCAAATATTGAAAAAGAGAGGGGCAGCCAAGAAAATCAAATTCCAGGTGATAATCCCGCGTCACCCGAAAGCAAAGGCAAAAAAAGGAAACACATTCATACACCGCTTGCTTACTAGTGTTGATTGTTGGTTAGATTAGAATTGGTGCGATTTTGTTGGAGAAAAGAGAAAAATGAGTCGCTACAGCCACGATCCCAATCCCTTCGATGAAGATGAAGTTAATCCTTTCTCGGTAGCCGCTTTTTTTTTTTCCTAAAATTCTTTTCTTTCGCATTTCTGTCCTCCCTCAGATCTGCTCCTATTTTTAGCTTCTCGGCTTGAGTTTTTTTTTACTTTCTATTCTTAGTAATCTTGTTCAACTCAGAGTTAGTTTAGTTATTTGGATCTGTATTGTTTAAGATTTTTGTTTTTCAAAATTGAACAATCAAAGCCGGTTAACTGTATGTACTTGCTGTTCGTTGACAGAATGGCTCCGCTGCTCCTGGATCGAAGGCACGCATGCCTACGTTGGGATCCCATCCTGTTGGGTTCGGACACAATGATGCAACTGTGGACATTCCGCTTGATACCATGAGTGTAATTACATTTCATGATTTCTATTTTTTTTCGCTTATGCTATAATTTTACTTATGTGTCATGCAGGATTCAAAGAAAAAGGGGAGAGAGCTTGCAAATTGGGAAGCGGAGCTTAAACGGAGAGAGCAGGTTTCTTTAGACAATACATTTGTGCTTTCTGATGTTTAAAAGAAGTTTCTGTTTGCTTTGAATTGTGTACTTGCGTAACTGTGATATGCTTGACTGTTTGATGTTGGTTTGTGGGAAATAATGATAGTGCAACATGACCTTAATCTTAATTGTTGCCTTTACTTTGTATAGGAAATCAAAAGGAGGGAAGATGCTGTTTCCAAAGGTGAGTACCAAGATTGCAGCCCACAGAGTTTTATGCTGCCTTTTTTTTTTTTTTTACGGGTTTGTATGTGGTTTTATGCTGCTGTTTAGCCAAGTGGATAACTAACCATCTTGGTTTTAATATCAAATATCAGCTGGTGTCCCTGTAGATGATAGAAACTGGCCCCCTTTCTTTCCAATAATCCATCATGATATAGCAAATGAAATACCTATTCATGCCCAGAGACTGCAATATTTGGCTTTTGCAAGTTGGCTAGGTATTGGAACTCTTCCTTTTCTTCTTATAATAAAAATATATATGAATTTATTCCTGCTTTTATTTTTTTGTTGGAAATGGTTGATGTCCTTTTGTCATAGAACTAGAAATTTCTTAATGCATAATTTCTCTATGCATATAACTGTTTTGTCAGAACTGTTACTTCCCCTTGATACTTCTAAACACAAATGGAGTCTCAGTTTGATATTCAATATTTGGCAATTGAAAGGACTGGGCATGTTAATACTGAGATGGAAAATTGTGGAAATAGCAGCGCTCAAAGTTTTTGTTGCTCATTTTTGAGCTTTTTTAGGCAGTGAGATTTTTTAGTCTATATTGCGTGGTATGTAATCTGATTCTTTCTCAATAGAAGACAAAAGTAAAATGTAATAGGTAAAACTGGAATACATGTTAGTGTTGCAACTTCTATTTGGGAGACTAGAAGCAACTAGATGATAATGTTGCAAGTTCTTTCTGAGGATAGATGCGACTAACAAAAATACAGTTATTATCCACTTAAATATTAATCCATGGTGGTGAACTACTGATCATCTTTTCAAGTGGCACATGCAGGTATAGTTCTTTGTCTTTCATATAACGTAATTGCTGTAATGGTCTGCTGGATTAAAGGTGGAGGTGAGTGCTTCATTTCCAGTTATATTAACGAAGTGGTCATAAATTAAGTTCAACAACAAAAATTTATGTTTTCATTACTGAAGAAGCTAATTACATGTAGGTGTCAAGATTTTTCTCCTGTCGACAATATATGCTCTGCTTGGATGTCCTCTCTCATATGTTCTATGGTATAGGCCTCTCTATCGAGCAATGAGGCAAGTTTCATGACCCTCTTTCTTTTATCTTAGAATGTCTCAACTCAAAGGACTAAAAGACGTACTCTAACATGGATCAAACAATGACTTTGAAAACAATGCTGCATAAAGAGCTAGAATGTAATAATTACCTGACATAACACATGCAAAGATTCCATGATGAATAGAACAAAAAACATCTTAGTTGTTAGCGTCATATATGATGGTACACGTAGCATAGTTACTCTCTTAAAATATTCCTGAACTCATTTTAGATGAAGTATAGCTTCCCAAGTATGATAAGACTCCTGATTGAACCATAAAAAACGACCTTTCTATTTCATGCTGCAGAGCAGTTGGTGATCCCAAGACATTTCTGAAATCTTTATTACCTTGATAAAAAGTAATGCGAGTAAAATAGATGTGCTCAGCTTAACTTCGGTAATCCAATTTATAGCACTTAAATCAATTGAATTTACTTCTATTTTCAACTTACAGGACGGACAGTGCATTGAAATTTGGCTGGTTTTTCTTGTTCTACATGGTGAGCTTCCAACATTTGTCAGTAGATGGTGCATTTGCTTTCTTCTGTTGAACTTGTTCTGACAGCTATTGATATTGTTTAAATGCAGCTTCACCTTGCATTCTCTATATTTGCTGCGATTGCCCCACCTGTTGTCTTCCACGGGAAGTCCTTGACGTAAGTGCATAGAGTATCCATTTCAAATTACCTGAGGAGATCACATGAAATTGACTTATTCATGTATATGCCATGTGAGGTAAAATGTTATGAGTTGTACTTTGAGTTCTCAATTTTCCATATTTTCACTTGCAGGGGCATACTTGCGGCAATTGATGTTATTTCTGATAGTGTATTGGTTGGGGTAAGTTCTGTTGTGTGCTGATCTTGTAATTTCCACGTAGCCTTATATTGTTTAATCACACTAGGATGAAATTTCCTAGTATTGCTTTGCAGCCGGTGCTAATTAAGTTCATTTTGTAATGATAGAGAAGCAAAGTGTTCTTTTATGGTTAATTTCAAATCAGATTACTGCTTTTATAACTGGTTTATTTAGTTTTCATATTATTCTAAATGTTTCTAAATAAAAGTTTCCACTTCCTGATGAACTTTGAGTCATCTAACTGCATTGTTATCCCTGGTAGAAATTCCCTTTTGATGCTTAAGTTGACACCTTTTCAGACACTTATCCAAATTACTAGTTATGTCATGATTTTCTTCTTCCCAATGCTACTGATTTTCATGTCCAACTAAATCTTTGTTTGTCATGCAGATCTTCTACTTTGTGGGATTTGGCTTATTTTGTCTCGAGTCACTCCTTAGCGTGTGGGTTATCCAGGTGATTGGTCATAATTTGTTTGCTAAATTGTTGTGATTGCAGCCATTGCCATTTAATGCCATGGTGTTTGAAGGTGTTAGATATTGGTCTAGGTTTTAGGTGTTTGAGTATATCAAATGACCGGAGGAGGTTAGCATTTTTAGTTCTCAGGATGCTAAGATTACCTAGGTCTAGGCCCTTGTTCATATTGATCTATAGTCTACATCCTTGGTATTGTTTCTAGCGGTATGAAAAGCATTATGAAATTGAATGCGCTTTTGCAGTCAGAGTTGTGAACAAAATGAGAAGTAGAATGAATAGAAAATAAAAAGAGAAATGGAGAAAATTGTTTCTCAAGATAAAGGATCGTACCATTTGTACAGACTAGTCAAAATTGCTCAAAGACACTTAATTTAGTTCTTATATTTATCAAAAGGGTAAATCAAAACTCAGCCACTTGTATTCTTGTATCTTCTAGTTCATCTACATGAAGAATAATGCCTCTGACTTGGTTTCTTTGGCTTGTGCAGAAAATTTATCTGTACTTCAGGGGACACAAGTAAGATCCTTAAGTTGGATAGCCTGAACCCGATTTTGCCTTGCTGCTTCTTCAGGGTTTTAGTAAATTCTTCTTGTATCATCCTACACTGCTTGCTTGATTATCTTGTTCTGGTGTTTATGTCAGTTACATCGATTGAAATGTACTCGGCTTGAACATGGGATATCTGTTGATTCTTTCTTTATAATCGATCCTCCATTTTGGTAAGATGGAGATTACTTGGTAGTTCAATTGATCCGTAAACATCACTTCCGATCTCAACTCAACATGGTGAGTTGATTTCCATTTGTGTTCGCCCTTCTCCGGGGAAAGCAAGGAAATGGTATTACGCCCTCATTTTCAGTAGTGCCTCCGACGAGATGACAGATTCTAGGTAGTTGGTTAGTACTTTGGAAGAATTTGCCACTTTACAAGATCTCACATTCGACAACTTTTGTTATCGGAGAAATCAGAAACAAGATGTTCTTAACCTTAAATCAAATATCATTAACAGAGAATGATTGATCGGTTTACTATTATTGGAAAAAAAAATTGAAACAGAAAAACTGAAATAAGAAATAATCTCAAGACTTCTGCGTTTCGTAATTTGACTAATTTAAACTGCTTTCTATTAAACCACTGTTTGTTTGCAGTGTAGTTAGGAGGCTGTGAGAACCTTTTTCATGTCACAAATAAAAATTATAAAAATAGGTATAAATATAATATGAAAATAACTGATATTGACCTGTCATGAGTCATGACGAGTACCTTCTTCAAGCCTCGTAACTTTCAGTACAAACAATCGACGCCCTTTTTCTTCCTTTTTGTCATCAAAAAGTCGTCCTCCCTTGCACAAAATCTCATATGAAGCTTTTGTTTTGGCAATTCAAAGTAGAAGATTTAAAAAAAAAAAACTTATGAACCAACATTTAAAATCATATCACTCTATTATCACTTTCTCAATTAAAATACCTATTTCTAAATTCTCATAAGGTCTCCTAGAATTCTTTCCAAGATTGTTTAATAATTTTAATTGATTATATCATTTCACCGATTCATACTAAATAACGAGTTAATGAGTCGCATTACAACTTGCCACTGAAAAGCTTTCTGTGTCCAGTCAATTTATGTTCCTAAGAAACTCCGAAAAAGGCTGTCTTTATACTCATGTCTATTAATATATAATAAATTTAATAAAATTGAATTTAACATAAAACTTATAATAACAATAAAAACCAATTTTGTTTATGAAAGAAATTGTTTCTCGTCATTTTCAAAAGTTTCAAATTCTCTAATATTATTTAAATGTTCATAAATCGTACTTTCATCCAAAAAGATTACAAATTAGTTATGCATGTAATTGTTCTCTATTGTAAATTTGTAATATATTATACCGTTAACGTTAAATATATTTGAAATAAGATATTAACTGACTATTGATATATGTTCTTAATTCATTCATCATGAAAAATGCATTTTCTTTATAAATCACTTTTTCATTAAGCAATGGTTCTTCTCCTTCGATCAAAAAATCAATATGGTCAGTATAATCAATATTAATTAAATTATATATTCTCTTCTTACTATTTGCTTTAAATACATAACAGAGAAATTATAAAATCAATAATAAAAAGTATAACTATTTTAAAATAAAATTTAATAAATAAAAATTCTTATTTTCATCATAAGATTATAAGTAATGTAAACAAGGTCATGAGTTTCTAATGTTCCAGGCAATTTCATTTTTTTATATGAATACGTTAAACAACACTTCAATTACGTTCACAGCCTTATGCAAAAACTATTTGACTAAGTAATCTAATACAAGTTTTCTCAATTTTAGAGTACTTTTACCAATAGTTATAAACACAAAAAATATATTATTAGTAATTAAATGATAAACTAAAAGTATGAAAATTTACCGTAATGTTTTTTTTTATCAAAGTGCTTTCCTTGTAGAAGATCTAGCAAAATTTTCTAAACCTTTACGATACAATTCAATTTTATTTATTGCATTTAATTGCTTTTTATTAGAGAAAATTCCTTTGCCTTCAATCATATCAAAAAAGACCACCTATACCATCGAGATATGTACATATATCTCCATTATATAAGTAATAATGATCGAGAAAGTAAGTCGCTAAGTGGATCCTTTGAGTAAGATGCTTATCTTATCATTGGTTAAGAATATATATGCAAGGCTTGTATAATTTTTCCTTTCTTTTAAAAAGATTCATAATTGTTTTACAAGTTCTATACATTGTATTATATATATACACCCCAAAGATGACTTCTCTTCTGACTCAACAATCCTCAATAACCTTACAAGTAAAGCCACAATCTTCACAATAATCAAGTAGGCATTCCAAAATTTATTATCCAACATAATAGTATAGACCTCTTTTCCTTTTACACTCTTTAATATATTAGGACTTGAAAAATGTTTATTTGTCACTAAATTTTGAAGTACGTGTTTATGATCATAAATACTTTCAAAGTTATAAACGTAGTTGCAAACCTAGTAGGAACAAGATGTAGAATTTCTACCTTATCTTCTTGCTTTCTTAACCAAGATAAAAATGTAATATGATTATATAAAAAAATTGTGATCTTAGATGCATGTGAAGTAATACTAAAAATAGGTCCATATAACTAATATCTTTTAAAATGAGATTTATACAATAAGCGGAACATGAAGATCAACAAATATGTTGATACTTTGATTATAACAAGTACTGAGTTAATACATAATTAGCTGCATTATCTATAATAAAGTGCACAATATTTTTTGGTCCAACTCACCCGACAATTTCAGAAAATAATTCAATAAAGTATGAGTACTTTTAACCGTATCTAAAGTATCAACTAACTTGATAACAATTGTTCTAACATTATAATTAACTAATAAATTAATTAAAGTCATTTTTTGTCTTTGATCAGTCCAGCCATCTACCATAATAGTGCATCTCATTGTTTCCTAATTGGATTTATATATATCCTCAATCAACTGATATTCCTTTTTTAAATCTTGAATCAAAGGCATATGAATCTCATAATAAGAAGGTGCCTTAAATCTTGGATTTATTGATGTTGTAACATCCATTGCTTCTTGAAAATGAGGTGAATCTAAAGTATTTAAAGGAAAATATAAATGATAGAATGTAGCGCTCCACTCCCGCGATGACCCGAACCTGACATCGAAGGTGATATCCGAGTCCATGCCCCGTGAGGGTGGCTTGCTAAAACACTCACTCAGAAATCGGTATAGTATATATATATATTGGGAATTACAATACAATATATGCGGAAATCGATACCCAACTTGGGCCCTCAGTCATTCATAAACATTTTCACTTAACACAATTTTCAATAGCCATTTGGGCCCTTTCATAAATACAAAACACTTGAATCATTTGAAAACCCATGTTGTGGAAACATTCCGTATTTATGTGCATATATGCTAACATGATGCATGAGCAAGAAAATGCAATATCTTAATTTCTCTTTGAGCTCATAAATACTGAAAGTTCGGGTCTTAACCCTTAATATGGGGACGGGATGTTACATAGAATCATCTAGCCTATACTCATTTACATTTCAAAACAACATCCTTATTAACCAAAACACTTTTAAACTAGGTTGAGAAGTAAAAGTAGCTCTTGGACAAAAAATAAGAATCTATGTCAATAATAGATTTCCCTTTTCTTTTATCTAAGGCTTGTTGTGCTTAATCATATTTAAAAGATATATTATGCGCCTCTTTAAACAAGTACTTACTTGATACATAATTAGTTGCATTGTTTGTAATAAAGTACACAATATTTTTTAGTCCAACCCACTCAAAAATTTCAAAAAATAATTCAAATGAAGTATGAGTACTTTTAAACTATATCAAAAGCATCAATTGACTTGATAAAAGTTGTTCTAACATTATAATAAACCAATAAATTAATTAAAGTCATTTTGTCTTTGATCATTTCACCCATCTACCATATTACTGCATCACTTTATTTCCTAACTAGATTATATATCCTCAATTAACTAATATTCCTTTTTTAAGTCTTGAACCAAAGGCATATGAATCTCATAATAAGAAGATGCCTTAAATTTTAGATCTGTCGATGTTTTACCATATATTGCTCCTTGAAAATAAGGTGAATCTAAAGTATTTAAAGAAACATATGAATGATAGAATCATCTAGGCCATGCTCATTTACATTACAAACAACATCTTTATTAACCAAAACATTTTTAAACTAAGTTGGGAAGCAGAAGTAACACTAAGATGAAAAATAAGAATCAATATCAATAATAACTTTCTCTTTTCCCTTATCTAATACTTGTGCTTAATCATATCCAAAATATATATTATGAGTCTGTTTATTTTTCTTTTTTTCTACTTGCTGAAAATAATTTCTAATCCTTTCGCGTACATTAAACGACGCCCTTTTGTAAGAAGCAATATTACCTTTGATGTCAATAGAATATTCTTTCATTCTATAAATTCCTCCTTTAAATATTCTATCGTAAAACATACAATCATATTGAATATTTCTATTAGACATTTAGGAACAAGAAAAATAATTCCTTGTTAGGTTAGACTTATTACGAGTAAAGGATATTAAGTTTATCAATTTTTTTTCTAGAGATTACATATTTTCTCTTATAATTTCAACCCAAAAATAATTTGTAAATTTTGTACACAACTATAAGATTTGGACATTATAGGAAAGCAAAATTTATTGAAAATACTTGTCCTGCTGAGTACATTGTAGTTGACAAATCAGTATAGTTAATAACATTTGTATTAAAATGAGGTAATAGGAAAGTTAAAAAGGAAAGACATACAAGTGAATGAAAAGCTTTTATTTACCATATACCTTGTTTTTGTAAATGGTTTAAAATAAGAATAGATGCCTTGATTTTGTCTATTAAAACACTCGATAGCTAAATTAAACTAGACTAGTTTTCCAAATTTTGAGTAAAATAAAAAGAAACCGAGAAATAATTTAATTGGAAAAAACCATCTCCAACTTGATACAATCATACATGATAGATATAACAATTCTTTTAATTTTCTTTTCTATGGGATCAATGAAGCAACATATGGACTGAAATCAAGACAAAATATGATAATAAAGCCTCAAACTGATAAAATATTGACATTTGACTTCACTAGAGTATTTATTTATTATTTAGGCTGACAATGAATAAAATATTAGTATATGCTTTTCATAGGTGAGGCATTAATGTTTGTGTCCCCTATTCCTGTAGATTTGGTGTTGGCGAGGCGTGCTGCTTTTGTAAAACTTAATTACTCTGTTCATCTCCTAAAACCATTATTAATTTTACCGTGTTAGATACTGACAATAACAACAAAGTCCCATTCCTTTCACCCTCACCTTCTTGCCTCACCATGCTTTCCACAGTCCGACACTTGGTAAAGTAAAAACAAAAAAAAAAGAATTATACGTCTTGTTAGGCCGTTGTTCTTCATATTGTTAAGAAAAACAACCAGCAAAAAGTAACTATATGGTTTTGGCATATTACCAACAAGGCAAAGGAATTTCACACTTGTGTTTTCTCTCTATCTCTCATATTACCAACAAGGAGGGTAACTTGTGATCCGGCACAAAGAAGACAATATATAGAATAGAACAAAGACAAAAGAAAAGAAGAATAGGAGACAGTAAAAAATATTGAGCAAAACTAAAATTATAAGAAATTAAAGTTTAACGGGAGCCGGACTAAGATTGAAAAGGGTTGGAAGTTACTGAAAAGTCGAAGACAAAGACCTGAAGAAGAAGATGACTTCCGGTATTTTTATTTCTACACAAGTCAACTAGACAGCAGCTTGGTTCTTACTTTTGTCTATTAAACTGATCGGTGCGATCTCGTTTTAAAACCACTGGTACTAAAACCATTGGTATATACTGTATAGTAGCATATTAAGCGGCGTCCGACGAGCAGCCGATTTTGTTCAGGTCATCTAGAAGTAAACTGTAGGAGTTCCACCCAAGTCCAAACCTGGTGTGCGGTGCCTTTTGGGCTTGCCAAACTACCGGATTTTTTTTTTTTTAAGAGATGAAAACTTGTTTTTTACACATCACAAAATAAATCTGTGTACCACTAAACCTCTCATCCTCAAATTTTGTCTCTTCCTAATATACAAACTGCAATAAATAGCAACCAAGCAAGCGTCTCGATACCTCTCTCCATCACAAAGTGGCAT
Organism: Erythroxylum gracilipes; assembly: GCA_026413385.1. NCBI lineage: Eukaryota > Viridiplantae > Streptophyta > Magnoliopsida > Malpighiales > Erythroxylaceae > Erythroxylum > Erythroxylum gracilipes. The sequence continues at coordinate 11,643,407 of JANZLC010000005.1, read as the reverse complement.
CACCTCATCGACAATTCCATCTCTTTTCTAATTTTCAATTCAACAAAATATTAGACGAAATGCCATCTTTACCCATGCTGAACTAGAAGCTGAGGCTTTGTTCTTTGGTCTACTACCATACCAATGGCTGCTGTTTGCACAGTCTACACAACCCACTCCTTGAATTCAACATGCTATGTCTCCACACCAACGAAGACCCAATTGGGTTTCTCTAAGAACCATCTAGCGTTCTATAGCAGTGGCAAGAAAACCAACAGGAGGTATGGCAGCAGTGTCATTACCTGCTTAGGAGATACCGTCGTGATTGGTCTTGCAGCAGACTCTGGTTGTGGTAAGAGTACTTTCATGAGGAGGTTGACCAGTGTTTTTGGTGGAGCAGCAGAATCACCAAAAGGTGGCAACCCAGACTCAAACACACTCATAAGTGACACCACTACTGTCCTATGCTTGGATGATTATCACTCCCTTGATAGGACTGGAAGGAAGGAAAAGGGTGTCACTGCTCTTGACCCAAGAGCTAACGATTTTAATCTCATGTATGAGCAAGTGAAGGCTCTTAAAGATGGAATTGCTGTTAAGAAACCTATTTACAATCATGTTACTGGTCTTTTGGATCCTCCTGAGCTCATTAAGCCTCCTAAGATTCTTGTCATTGAAGGTCTGCACCCAATGTAAGTGCAGCATATCATTTCTCTTTAGTCTCTACCATACGCATGCCTGTGGAACCTTGTAATTCTCTTTATAATTTGTGGAAATTGACGGTTTCACATACTATTTACGTGACACGTATATACATAAGAGACGCAATTATATGTACATGGGCCATAGAAAGTATAAGAACAGCTGCCCCGTAGAAGTATATACGTGGAGACAAGCAGAAGGCTTATGGTAGACAAGGTTAAACCAAGTTGTTCAGTCCACGGACGCTTTTGGTCCATAACAAAACTAGCTCTTTGTCTCTTTCTCTTAAACCAATAGATTGAAAAAAGATGACCATATTCATGAATCCATACTTCTGTTTTGTGGTTAATATGTGATGATTTCAATTAGTTTCCTGTTCAAAATATGTAGGTTTGATGAGCGTGTAAGGAAACTATTGGACTTCAGTATTTACTTGGACATCAGTAATGAAGTTAAATTTGCATGGAAGATTCAGGTGATCCCTCTGCGCCAACCTCTTTCAGAACATTCAAGTCATGGATTGTGATTTATTACTGTTTATGTGAACTAAGCATGGTCAAACATATATACAGAGAGACATGGCAGAGCGAGGACACAGCCTTGAAAGCATTAAAGCTAGCATTGAAGCTCGCAAGCCAGATTTTGATGCTTATATTGGTATGCTTCAAATAATCACAGTATTGTGTGATTACTTGATTCTTCATAGACAGTGTGTAACCTTCTCCATACTTGAAATGGGTTGAAGTTGATATTTTGTTCCTTATTCAACAGCGAAGCTGCTCTTTCACTGTGACATTTCTAATGTTTTTGTTATTTGAATTTTTGAAAGTTCATAACTTTAAAACAACATCCAGTGAGAGTCTTGCTGAAATGTAGGGTCTAGAGAGGTCCAACAGTATGCAACTTTATCCCTATCAAATAGAGGGGCTGTTTCCGAACGTTCATAACTTCATACAGATTATTGTTTTTCCTCTTCAAATGGCCATCATTTCAAATTGTCTTCAAAATCCTAGTAGAAAAAATGCAACAGTTTTGTCTGCCTGTTTAACAGAACAGTGTAACATAGAGTGCCTTGATTTGTCCTGGTTTCAGATCCGCAAAAGCAATATGCTGATGCTGTAATTGAAGTTCTGCCAACTCAACTCATTCCAGATGACAATGAGGGGAAGATCTTGAGAGTTAGGCTGATAATGAGAGAAGGAGTGCAGTTCTTTAGCCCTGTTTATCTATTTGATGAAGGCTCAACCATTTCATGGATACCATGTGGTAGGAAGCTCACTTGCCCTTATCCCGGCATCAAGTTCTCCTACGGACCCAACACTTACTATGGCCATGAGGTATCTTGTTAAAATTTTACATATGGTACCTTTTATCTAATTTCATGAAGCCATTGGAGCAAAGTTGAACAAGTTTTCAAGTTAAAATACACTCTATGCTTTCTCTTTTCTTGGCTCCTCCGAAAAACTAGCTCAAATTCTGCTGTTTTGGTAAGTTTGATTGATACTAATAGTTTGCTTGCTCTGTTTGTTATTTCAGGTATCTGTTTTGGAGATGGATGGACAGTTTGATAGATTAGATGAGCTGATCTATGTAGAGAGCCACTTGAGCAACATGTCCACCAAGTTCTATGGAGAAGTGACCCAACAAATGCTGAAGAATGCTGATTTCCCAGGAAGTAACAATGGTACAGGTCTCTTCCAAACGATCATTGGATTGAAAATAAGAGATCTTTTTGAGCAAATCATTGCCAGCAAGGGCAAAACCCCAGTTGAGGCCACAAAAGCCTAATAATGATATGAACTGCTTCAATCATTGGCCTAAATAGTTCCTTTCTCTTAATTCTTTTTTCCACTGTTCTTTCGATGATTGAACTGGGTGTTAGGCAATTACTCGTCAGAATGAGAAACGCTCTGTATCTTGTGATGAGATGCTTTATAATGTAGAGAATGAAAATTAGAAATGAATTCCTGTTAAAAAAGATTTATACAAGATTGGTACCCCGAGTAACTTCATTACAGTATTTCCGGTCCTTACACTTCTCCTGCGTTAGCAATTCAACAACGGAGCCATTTTCACAGCTTTGTATTGTTTGTTAACGTTTGGGAAATTGGGACATGATCACATTAACTAGTATGCTGTGATTTATTAAGTTTTTACGATAAATTAAATTTAAGATTAAATAAATTAAAATTTTATTTTTTAAATTTCTAGTTAAACAACTTATATTTATAAATCAATATTGACGTATAACAATTTATTATGAGCATTCTAAAATTAGAAATATTAAAATAATTTTGAATATTTTTATCATGCATAATTTTTTTTACAATTCAATCTTTTTATTATACAATATTTCTATTAGACAACTTGTTCTCTTATAAATATTCATGTATTTATTTAAATATCACTATATTTTTATCTACGAGATTGACTACTTTTTAAAGGAAAAAATAACATGTATTAATCTTTTTATATTATTCATTTTTAAATTTAATAGAATAATAATTAGAAATAATTAAGAATAATACATAATTATGATTTTATTGTAATTTTATTGATAAAGTATATTATGATTAAATTATTTTAAGTATAGTGACTACCGTAGATTTTATTTTTTAAAAATACAATCCTTCAATTTTAACACTACCTTTTAAATTCCGGACACGTTTAACTTAAAATTGATGGCTGTTGCTAATT
>JANZLC010000005.1:11625977-11639929 GCA_026413385.1 Erythroxylum gracilipes | reverse complement strand
CATTGGCCTAAATAGTTCCTTTCTCTTAATTCTTTTTTCCACTGTTCTTTCGATGATTGAACTGGGTGTTAGGCAATCACTCGTCAGAATGAGAAACGCTCTGTATCTCGTGATGAGATGCTTTATAATGTAGAGAATGAAAAGCAGAAATGAATTCCTGTTAAAAAAGATTTATACAAGATTGATACCCCGAGTGACTTCATTACAGTATTTCCAGTCCTTACACTTCTCCTGCGTCAGCAATTCAACAACGGAGCCATTTTGACAGCTTTGTATTGTTTGTTAACGATTGGGAAATTGGGACATGATCCCATTAACTAGTATGCTATGACATATTAAGTTTTTAATTACGTTTAACGATAAATATAAATTATAATTCTAAATTAAATTTAAGATTAAATAAATTAAATTTTTTTAAATGTCTAATTAAACAACTTACATTTATAAATCAATAGTGAGTACTGACGCATAATAATTTATTATGACCATTCTAAAGTAAGAAATATTAAAATAATTTTGAATATTTTTTTCATGCACAATTTTTTTTACAATTCAATATTTTTATTATACAATATTTCTATTGGACAACTTGTCCTCTTATAAATATTTATGTATTTATTTAAATATCATCATATTTTAATCTACGAGATTGACTACTTTTTAAATAAAAAATAACATGTATTAACTTTTTTATATTATTCATTTTTAAATTCATAGAATAATAATTAGAAATAATTAAGAATAATACATAATTATGATTTTATTTATAAAGTATATTATGATTAAATTATTTTAAGTATAGTGACCACCGTAGATTTTATTAAAAAAAATACATTCCTTCATTTTTAACATTGAATAACACTACCTTTTAAAATCCAGACACGTTTATCTTAAAATTGATGGCTGTTGCTAATTCTGACTAAAATTACTGAAATGTCGTGTCATATTAGATACGCTAGATTGATTGATCGAATTGAACAAATCAAGATATAAAAAATGATTTGTTTTATATTTATCCTATAAATTTATTTTAGAAATAAATAAATAATACCTTAAAAACCAATCATAAAGCATAAATTTACACTTAAACGTAAGCAGTAGTAACAATATGTGCAGGGGTGACAAGTGCTCCGGTTCTGCTTAAAGTGTTGGAATTTGCTACAAGAGAGAAGTAATAAAAGACAAAAAGAAGATGTCCAATAGCTTGAAACAAGTTTCGCTTAGAACTCTTGCCTGCTCTGAATATAATAGGAATAGGACCACTAGGTTCTTATGTTACATGAAATGTTAGCTGCTAAGGAAAGCTTGATTTCATACAAGCTACCTGCTCGGATTTGTATAAATATAGCCTCCGTAACAAATTAGGAGGTTTCTCAAGACGTTACTCTTGCAGGCCAGCAGGTACAAAATCATTAGTCCATCCTACATAGATGTATCAAATATTGTATAATAACTATTTCTTTTGCTCAAACCCAAAACTTATGTTCGTTACCCCCACCCGATGCTACAAAGAACGTTAGCAAACAAGCACGGCGTTGGAAGCAAATAACCTTCCCTATTACTGGAATTTGCAGCCATCTGATTATAAAAATTAATATTCTGATGAATCATCACCTGCTAACTATTATAAGGAGAATACCATTCATCTACTAAGCCTAACTCTTAACTTTCTTGTGGTGGCTTCTATCACCATGAGATCCAAGCTTGGTCAACGCAGGATAATGATGAAGTGAAAAAGAAAACAAAGATCGCATCTAAAGCTTAAACCTAGCAAGCCTTCTATGTCATTACACCTAATGCACACAAATCTTAGGGCCTGCTTTAGAATCAACATTATAGTCTAGAAGTCAAGGAGTTCCTGAGTTCCCTCCGGAGAATCTTTCCAGCAGCAGACCTTGGTATTGATGTTGTAAACACCACCTTTCTTACCTTCTTGTAAGGTGCAACCTGACAAAAGAAAAGGAGTCATAAGAAAACTATGTTTGTTCACCATAAGCATACACAAAATCCTAACAGATGGTATGAAGCTAAGAGTGCTGAGTCATGCAGCTGCAGCTGGCCATATGTCTGATTCTCTGTGCACGAAAATATAAGTCTGAGTTCTGAATAGACACCTGCTTAGTTACATAGTCAATGACTTCTTCCTCTGTCAGCGTACTCTTGTGCCTCTTAACAACAAATGCCACTGGTATCTCATCATATTCTTCATCAGCAGCACTACAATATACTAATATTTCGTCGATTATTTTGTGAAAGTCATATGTAGCGATTAGAGGACACTTGAAAATTAGGGGATGTAATTCAATATATTTGACACAAACAAGAATAATAGTATCTGCAAAGTCACCTTTTAGATGTATGCAAACCAAAAATTTTCTTCAAATCCAGGAGCAAAAGTATGAAGATAACATCTTCAGTGTCTGGTGGGATTATGACATAGCAATCCCATTGTATTTCTACACGGTATTGTCCTTTGAAAATTTATGGGGAATGATAATCTAATCCGGTGCAACCACATTCAACTACTGTCCAATCAACATGGAAATATAACAAGGTTCACACTTACGCTGTTATTGCAACATCAAATATCTCAGGATGGGAACTCAGAACTGCCTCTAAATCAGCAGGAGCAATCTGTAAGAACATGACATTATTAATCACAAACCAATAGATCTGGCATTCTTAGGAACTATATTTGATACAATTAGTGAATGCCAATCACTTAAAAGAGACGTGTAGATACATAATTTCCCAAATTCTCTCACTATGGAGCTTTTCAAATTTACCAGTGTAGCCAATTCATGCAAGTTAATAACAGTACGTAAAAATTATTTGTATTGGCATGAACTCATTTTGATTACCTTCCATATTGAAACAGAATGAAAGTGTTTCAAAATTATAATGCTGAAGGTGAAATCATTACCTGAAATCCCTTACACTTGATTATCTCCTTCAACCGATCTACTATATAGAAATAGCCATCATTATCTACATAACAGATGTCCCCAGTATGTAGCCAACCTTCTCTGTCAATCGCTAATGCAGTTGCCTTAACATCATTAAAATAGCCTGGACAAGGAAAAGTTGACTTCAAACAAGATTAAAATAAAGGGCTTTCTGTAATAAGGAGTGACTTTAGCATGAGCTATCTTAGGTGAAATTCGTTTTTTACCATGATTCCCATGGCTATAAGTGTAAATCTTTGTGAAGTTTCAATCACAAATCAAACCAACCAAATTGATAAACACCAATTAAATTACTTATTTCTTATCTCATGCTCCAGCCGTAGCAACCGTTTTATGGTCAGAAGCTCTAACCCAACAATTCCATTCAACAAGTTATTAGCAGTTCATATAGTTCATGGAGCAATTATAAATCTCGACTATGAACTTAGTTTCAGGACTTCCATGATTTAACTTGGATGTGTTGGCCATGCCAACTTCTTGAGTGCCTTCTGTACACCCATCTATATGCAGTGGAGATAGAATTCCCATACTTAACCAATTGCTTCAATATGAAGCACCAGGTTGACATTGCTGTGGAATGGACGAGTGAAGGAACATCATGAGCTACATCTGACCGAAAAGTTCAGTACATACAAAACTTTTACCTCGTCAATTGCAAGTAATACAGATGCTTATGCAAAAGAAGTACCTTTGACTTTGGCCAACACAACATCATATTACCCATTGAAGTGGAAAGAATGTTGGAAATTTATTACTGCACCCAACAAGGCTATGCAATTTATTACCTTTCATGACACCAGATCCTCGTATATATAGCTCGCCAATTCTTCCAGGAGGGAGAAATGAACCAGTAACACAATCCATAATTTTGGCTTCTGTATTTGGAGCCAGAAGTCCTAGGGAGGAATGCTTCCGAAAAGTTTTGGTATTGAAGCCACGAGTTCCAACTGCCGTCGATTCAGTCATTCCATAGCCCTATGGAAAAGATAAATCCATAGCATGATATTCCAAAACTGAAAGGACCTCCAGATCCAGCCAGATAGAGGCCAGTCAGAACATTCCAGTCTTTACAATAGCACAACTGCCACTATTATTTAAAATTAAACCAACTACTAACAGAAACCTAACATTTCTGTATACGATTCCAACTTCAAAAACTTTCATTCTTATATCCTGAATCTTGTACGCATGGAAGCTTGATTCCCACATTCTGAGTGGAAACTTTAATTCCCATCCTACAGAAAAAGTTAAAAAGATTTTGAAATTTTTTTTTTTGAGACTGCATAGTATTGCCCATTGAAGCTGCCAACTTAAAGGTTAATGTCAATATTCAATGTATACCTGAATCAAATCGACATCAGGGAAAGACTCCAAAAAATGCTCTATGGCTTTTCCAGACAAAGGAGCTGCCCCACAGGACACCTGCTTTAAAGTCTTCAAGCTATTTCCACAAACATCCTTTGCTCTCCTTGTTAAGGCAGTCAGAATTGGTGGAACAACCGGAAAGTGAGTTATTTTATACTCATCAATTACCTTTACTGTCTCCTCAATGTCAAATTTTCTCATGACAACAATACTTGATCCTAGCGACAGCAACCCCATCACGAAAAGTGACAGGCCGTAGATATGAAACATCGGCAGAACAGCTAAATAAACATTCTTGGCACTCGGGTACTGATATTGTGAAGCTTCAAACCTTACAAACAGCTCAACCATAGATATAAAATTCCCGTGCGTAATAACAACCCCTTTGCTAGCACCAGTTGTCCCTGATGAATACATTATTGCAGCCGTATCTTGCTGCCTAATGACAGGCCTCAAAGCCAAGTCGGTGTAATCGTTAAGTAGCATATTAAAAGTTTCAAAACCATCGGTTTTCACATTCAAATTCCCATTTTCCGGTACACCAATGAAAGGTATCCCCAAAGACTGTAATTTAGCAAAATTCTCGGACACGGTAAAAGCAATACGTGCTTTGCAATCGACAATCCGTTTCTTGATTTCTTGTGCACTACATAGTGGGTACATGGTAGAAACAACTGCACCTAGGTAGAGAACACCCAAGAAAACAAGAGGAAAATAAATGGAATTGGGCAACAAAAGCAAAACAACATCACCTTGCCTGATGCCCTCGTGGAGACCAGAGGCAACGGATTTAACCAAAGGTACGAGTTTTAAGTAAGAAATCGAAGATCCAGATGAGGAATCAATGAATGCAGTGACACCATCGTGTTTATGCGAAAAAATGAATGAAACAGCATCAAGAAAAGGATCGTCGGGTAAAGTCCTGGAGCTGTGTAAGCTGTTACAGATCCCTGTTTCAGGTGAGTACCAGTGAGGGAACTTGGGCTTTGAATTTTCTGCGGGTCTCTCCATTTGGGCGGTAAATCTAACCGCGGTTGAAATGGGTGTCGACTGTCGAGAGCTGAAGCTGCCATATGTATTTGCTATGGCATATAGCGTGATGAACGGGCAACGCGAGAGCTTTTGATGGTCAATTTAATTCATATACATAGTGTTCTTTTTTATTAATTAGTATATCTACTAGACTTATTCCCTATAATTTGCTCGAATTTTATATCACGGCTTAGTGGGAAAATGGAAGGAAAACATTATGAAATTGTACTTGGGCAACATTCCCATAAGAATTTGATAATCGGCTCATTAAATTAAACTAAGTTACACTAGGATGTGTACAAGACTTCCTTGAATATTTGAAGAAAACATATAGCAAGACTTTTTAAATCATTAAGTGCAAATGTTTAATTTTAAAAAATAACATGAGCAAAACATTTAAATCATTAACTCGTGAGGATAGTTACGAATACTTTCTCGCTCTTCTTTCAATGCTCTGCCCTCTCTCTTCTTTTAATTTCCCGTCTCTTTTAGCTATTACTTTTATATCCCTTCTAAATAACCGCACCTTCCTTGTTCCCGCCCACCAACTACAGGTAATTCGATCTTTTCCAGGACCTTTTTACAAACAGCAGGCGACCACCTCTCGTGATGGGTGACCCGTCTCCGTCTCTAGGATCCTTTCCTCTCCTGACGAGGGAGCTCGTTATTGGCAGTCGGAGCGTAACCTTGGAGTCGGAGACCGACGAAGCTCAGGCGAAGTCGGCGACTGGGGGTGGCGCCTGGCGAGATAAGGTTGGTGTTCAGAAACCTAAAGGTAAACTTCAGTACTACCCGAATGTGCTATAGGATGGTATAGTGTCCTCCTCCGGTGGAGTTGTTGCATGCTGGTGCCAGAGCATGGTCCAATGCTCTGGTTGGGTTTTTTTGGTCCAAACGAATGGTGTTCTCTGCTGTGAATGCGTAGGCTAAAGCTAGATTGAGTAAAAAAGGTTTTGAAAAAGCCATGCTCATGGAGGATGGGTTGATATTGTTTAAGTTCTCTCCGAACTCCAATGTCGGAGAGATACTTGAATTAGGGCCATGACCCATAGGAGACCAGCCCTTGTTTTTGAGACAGTGGAGACCAGGGTTGGGTTCGGATAGGGGCTTAATAGAGGTCATGCCGATTTGGGTTCAGTTCCATGGTCTTCCGATGGAATATTAGACAGTGGAGGGGTTGAGTCACTTGGCTAGTGGCTTAGGGAAACCTATTTGCATGGATACACAAACGGCTACAGTGGATAGAATAGAGTATGACAAGATATGTATTGAAGTGCCGAAGCATGTAGTGTTGCCTGATACTTTGTCCATTAAGAGACTTGGAGAGGCAGGGGAGTTGGTCAGTGATCGGATTTCTGTGACTTATCCATGGAAGCCAAATGTGGTAGGGAAGCAATGGGTAGCTACGGGGCACTTGTTTCCGTCAGGATGGCATGACAATTTGGTTAATGAAGCAAGTAGCAAGGAGGAGCAGGGAAGGCAGCCAAATCAGGGGCTACATCGAAAGGACAAAGGAACTGTGGATATGATGACAGAGGAGTTGGGTGAAGTTCGAACTGGGCCGATTCAGGGGAGTGAACTTGCAGAAGGTAGTGATATGGAGAGAAGCAGGTCTTAGATAAGGAACCTGCAAACCAAGAAAGTGACAGAGACGTACATGGGAGGGGCAGGTTTGAGGCGAGAAGGAATAACATATCAGTGTGATCAAGCTGCACATGGGTAGTCTAAAAGCTCTCAGAATCCTAGACTCTATGACACACAAATCGCATGAGAGGGGCCAATAAATGGTGCAATTGGGGAAGGTGTGATGGTTGAACAGTAGAAGCTAGGTGGGGAGGCTCCTGAAGACGCATAACCAAGCACTAGTAATGGGAAAGAGGTAGGCTCATAAACTGAGGTTGGGGAGATTACATAGGCTTCAGTTGGGTAGGTTAAGAGATCAATGGGAAGGAAGAAAGGGAAAAAGAAAAAGTACAAAGGGGTTATGTCCCCTGAGTATCTTTTCTAAGATGACATTTTTAGTTTGGAAGAAAAAGTTGATGTTTAAGCAGCTAGTAGAGGACACACACCCTATATTGGTAGGACTTGTTGAAAGTAAAATCAAAGCCACTGCTGATAGGAAGGGTTTATCTTTTTTGGGGAATCAATGGAGTTTCATATCTAACCACGCTCATCATTATAATGGAAGGATCTTATGCTGGTATAATGCAGATAAAGTGGAAGTTCAAGTGCTCAAGATGGGAGATCAGTATATGCATCTGCAGTGTAAGATTCTTGGGAAGGATCAAATTGTGGTCACCTTATTTTATGCCTCCAATTTTGCATTCCAAAGAGTTGCATTATGGAATGAGTTGATGGAGTTCTAGGCTGGGATGCAAAGCCCGTGGATGGTAGCTGGAGACTTTAATTGCTGCTATAATTCGACTGAAATTGAGGGCGGAGTGAGATGTCATAGTGGAGCAGGAGGAGAGCTTTAGCAGCTATTTCTTCACACTGATCTCGTAGATCTCAGAGGAAGTGAAAGATGGTACACATAAGAGAATAAACAAAAAGGGAATATGTTCATTCTGAAGAAGCTTGATCGCCTATTGGTAAATCAACAATGGATCAACTCTTTCCCACTTGATTCAACTGTGTTTGGTGAACCAAGCTTTTCAGATCATACACCCATTATAATCCAGCACCCGTGTGGTGCAACTTGGGCTGGGGCTCCATTCTGATTTTTTAATGGTTTACTTCCAGTTGAGGGATTTATGGAAATGATTGTGCAAGTTTGGCGGACTGAAGTACAGGGTTATAAAGCTTTTCAGTTGATGCAGAAATTGAAATTGGTTAAACGAGTGATCAAAGAGTTTAGTAAGCATCGAACATGAAACATTCATGAGTTGGGTACTTAGCTGGCAGAATTACAAAAGCAATGTTATATGGAGCCTCTGAATGAGAGATTAAGGGTACCTGAGGCTGATGGAATGCATAAGTATCAGGAGGCATTAAAGCTGAATGACTCTATTCTAAAACAAAAAGTAAGACAAACTTGGCTCAAGGAAGGCAATTGCAACACAAAGTTTTTTCATGCTGCTATATTAACCTGACGAAATATCAATACCATTTCTGAGTTGTCAGATGAGGAAGGAAATATGTTGCGAGGGCATGTAGCAGTGTTTGCACATGTTAGGGAGTTTTTTGTTCAACTTATGAGAATTAATGTAGATTCGGGGACAGGCTTTGGGGCTCGGAATGTGCTAGAATTTACTCCAAGCCAATAAAGAATGGAAATGCTACTTGCTCCATTTTCAGCACAACAGGGGAAGGAGGCCTTGTTTCGACTTCATAGTTCCAAAGCGCCAGGTCCAGATGGATATTCCGCTGGGTTTTTCCAACAAACCTGGAATATTACTGGTCAGTTGTTAACGGAAGTAGTACTTGAGTTCTTTTCTTATGGGAAATTGCTGCAGGAGATCAACCATACCTATATCTGTTTAATTCCTAAGAAGGAAATACCTGAGAGGGTTACAAATTATCGCCCGATTTCGTGCTGCAATACGGTGTATAAGCTTATCGCTTCTCTTTTGGTAGAGCGTTTAAAGGGAGTTTTGGTTGAAGTAGTTAGCAATGCTCAAAGGGATTTCCTTCAAGAAGTATTAGGGATAATATTATGTTGTTGCAAGAATTACTGGGCGATTATCATTATGGTAAAAGGGTAAATAGTTGTGCCTTAAAGATAGACCTTTATAAAGCATATGATACGATTGGGTGGGGCTACCTGAGGGACTACTTGCAAGGGATTGGTTTGCCTCCACGGTTTTACCAATGGATATTTCAATGTATACAAACTCCCTCTTTTGAGTGTCTTAATTACTGGAATTCCTACAAAACCTTTTAGGATCCTTAGAGGGATTAGGCAAGGGGATCCTCTTTTCCCTTACTTATTCACTCTAACGATGGAGGGTCTTTCCATTTTATTGAATAAAATGGTGCAATGCAATGGGTTATATCAGTAACATTATCAATGTCGGGAACTGAATATGTCTCATCTGCTGTATGCGGATGATGTGATATTATTATACAAGGCTGAACTGCATGTGATAGATATGATGCTGAATTTGATGAACACCTTTTCTCGATGGTTGGGCATGAAAATGAATATACAGAAGAGTGGCATTTATGTATCATCAGATATTCGTAATTGGGAGCAGCTTAGTAGTTTGGCGGGGTTGCCTCTCTAAGGAACACCGTTCAGGTATCTGGGAGTACCGATCACTTCGGGTAAACCAAGGTATTCTGACTTCTTTCCTTTGCTGGAAAATTGAAAAGCCGCATCAATGCATGGAAAAATTGATTTCTCTCCTTTGCTGCTAGGGTTAACTTAATTGTTTCAGTGTTGAATATTATGCATGCACACTGGGCTGCTCATGTAACTATTCCGAAAAAAGTTATAAAAGAAATGGAGAGGATATTGAAGGCATTCTTATGGATGGGTAAGTATGATAATTGTAAGGGAGCTAAAGTCAAGTGGAGCGAGATTGTAGTACCCAAGAAGCAAGGGGGTTTGAGCATAATTTCAATCACTAAGATGCAAAGAGTATTTGGCGTCTATTTGTGGATAAAGAAGCGATGTGGGTCAAATGGGTGTAGATATCTCGACTCAACGGGTGAAGTTTTTGGCAAATCCAATTGAGGTATGACCATTCTTGGATATTCAAAAGTTTGTTGCTAGGTAGACTACCTTCCTCCTATGAGTGAAGTAGGTGTTAGCAGCTATTATACAGGAAACTTGATCAGGGCGGCTAGATGGTCTCATAATCCGGACTTATTTTCAGATAGTGCTCTATCACTTATGGAGGGAGAGGAATAGACATTTATATAAGCAAGAGGAAAGACACAAATACAAGCTTGCGGACTGCATAGTTAACTTGATAAGAGAGGTCCTCATTGTAAATGGGAAGCACGATGGCATTTGTCTATAATGAGAAGGCGATGGAATATTTAGAAGATGAGTATGATTTTGGATGATTCTAGGTAGTGGATTAGTAGTAGCTGTAATTATTTTATTTTCCTTGTAATAGGATTGTAAATTAGCTTTTGCTATTTTGGTAATATAATTTCTTAAAATTAAAAAAAAAACATTTAACTCCTGAATTTTAGTGGTCAGATATCGCCCTATCATTAGTATGTTAGAGGCTGTTAGAACTATGTTAATAAAGAGACACTTTGACCTTAAGGAGCAAACTAGCAGATAGAAAGGGGAAATAGCACCAGAGAATTATTTGAAATGAAGATAAGAAGTATGGAATGACTAATGGAGATGACACATATGTTGTCTATTAAGGAAGGGGTAGATTTGCAGTTGTAGGGCATAAGGACTCTATAGGTATCTTTGTAGTCATGCAATTAGTTTCATTTTTCATGTCAAAAAACAACTAGAAGCATATGTAGATAGGTGTTATCATACAGGGAGGTTCATAAAATTTTATGAGAATGCTTTGCAACTAATTAAAGGAAAAAAATTATAATCACCAAATACCTATAAGAAAATATATCTACCTTTGGAAAGAGTTATGCTTGGTAGCCTAAGAAAAATAGGCGAGATAAAGATGAACCAAAGCAAGTGAAGAATCCTCATAAGTTATCGCAGAAGGAGTAATTCCAATTGTGTGACAAATGTGGCAAAAGTGATCATAACAAGAGAGTATGTAAATCTGCTCCACTTCCCTCTAGTCAAGATGGAGTTGAGGTTTGTTATTTAATATAAATTCATAATATATGTGTTTATCAATAACTACTAATTGATAATATGTCAATATTAGATAATTGACTAGGCCTAGTAAAGATCCAACAATAACGACAATTTTTTCTTAACCACATTCTTTAAATTTTAGTAGACAACATTTCAAAGTTAGTGGAGCTAATGTTAATTTGATATAAATGTTAGTTACTAACAACAATAATGTCTCAGTAGGAATCCCACTAAGATGCAGGATTTGCAAAGGTTCAAAAGTACACAGCTTTTTCCTTAGTTAATAGAGAGGTGGTTTCTGATAGATCTACAAGAAAAAAGGTTTTTAAAAACAGTTAGAAGAAACCACTAAACAAATACATAAATAAATAACTGCATAAAATCAAAATCAAAAAATAAAGATAAAAATAAGTAAACAAAAAAGAAAATAAATAAGTAAATAAAACAAACAAGCAATTGGAAAAGAGAAATATTGAATATTAAATAAATAAAATAATTGAAGGAGCAATCACAAACAAAAGTGTTTAGGCTAATTAAAAGACATAATAATCAGAAAAAAAATGTTCAAAAGGCCTAAGGAAAGAGAATGACCTCTTTGTAGGGTCCTCTACTCGTATCCTATTTCATTAAAGTTTTCTATTAAAGGTTAAGTCTTCAGTAATTTCTAGTAAGGTCATATCTTTCCAAGTCACCTTTTCTTAATTCTTCTTGAGTCTTTCTCTTCTTCTCTTGTAGTCCCTAAATATAATCTTCTCACATCTTCTCATTGAGGTATTAGGATGTCTCCTCTTAACATGTTCGAACTACATAAGCCTTGTCTCCTGATTATACTATTAAATTTATCCACTCCTAACTTATCTCTTACTACTTTGTTCTTATCTCTTCTTATAAGGTTACACATCAAACAGAGCATCCTCATCTCCCCCACCAATAATTTATGACTATGCACCTTTTTGATGGGCCAACATTCTGTCTTATAGAGCATGGTCAACCTAATTGCTAAATAGTATAATTTACCTTTTAGCTTGAGTGATATCTTTTTGTTACATAAAACTCTTGAGGTGCTCCTTTATTTTAGCCACTCTAAATTGATACGATGAATTTTATCACCATATATCTCACCACTGCTTTGGATGATGGATCAAAGGTACTTAAATAATCTTTCTCTAGGATAACTACAGAACCAATCTTGATCTGCACATCAGATGCAACCTTACGGCCCAAAAAATTGCACTATAAGTACTCAATTAGTCATACTCATTTAAAAGCCCTTAAAGTCTAGTGTATCCCTCCAAAGTTTTAGCTTGTTATTAACACCCTCTTTTATTTTATCTACTAAAACAATATCATCAATAGAAAAATATTTTGTGTCTCCCCCTGTTATCTTTAGTCTAGTCTTAGTACCCTTAATAACTCATGTATAGGCAATAGGAACTTCCTTAGCTTCTTACACCTCTACTTGACTTCTCTAGGTACCCTATCATAAACCTTATTTAAATCAATCAAAATTATGTGTAGGTGTCTCTATTTATCGCTATAATATTCCATTAAATGTCTAAAAGATGTATGACTTCGTTGTAAACCTCTCTGACCTGAAACCAAATTAGTTCTTCGAGATAGGTGTACCTTTTCTCACTCTCTTCTCAATCACTTTCTCCCATAACTTCATGGTGCAATTAAGTAGTTTGATGCCTTTGTAGTTGTTGTAGTTTTGGATGTCCCCTTTATTCTTGTTGAAAGAGATTAATGTGCATCTAACACTTTGGCAAGGATCACATTGAAAAGGTTGACTTATCAAGTCCTATTGTCCTAGGCTCTGCAATTGAGGGCTAAGAATGTAGAACCGACTGATTACACATTTGAGTCACCAATAGTTTTGACTATTGGAGACAGGTGTAAAGCTTATATTTTTAGAGTCCATAGGAACATGAGATTAATGTATAGTTCAAATTGATTGCAGGCATATCAATCGTTACCTTGACGATACCATTACACTAGTGTATAAGGGGTCATATGACAAAAAAGGAGTCGTTCGCCCCTACATTGAAATGAAGAGGGTATTAAAAAAAAGGTTGAAGGTCAAAATTGATTTAAGATAACATTGACGGGCGAAATGAATCTATAATAGGGGTTAAGAGATTCAAGATAATGACGAATGAGTTAAGTATGGAATATCGTGAGATAGATATAAGAGTTAAGTGTATTAACACCGATGAGAAGTGAAAAAGATGACTTATTTTGGAGAGTATTACCTTTGCTAAGGTGTACTTAGATGGAGATATACAGGGGTAAATAAAGGAAACTAAATTTGACATAAATTGGTCTATATGAAACTATGGTGAGAATAGGACCATGGATTTATGAGTCTGTATAAATCATCAAAGATGTTTCGAATTCACATAGTGTTACATGGATATGGTTAGGAAATATTGTTATGATCCGATATGTGTGTTATTGAAACTGGAAGTGAAAATTTGAGTAATCTGAAACTCATCAATGAAATAATTAAGAAAGTGTGATATCTAAACAAGGGATTGAGAGACTTGTTGAATCTATCAACTATGGTCTTTTGAAAGAAAGCATTCAAGTGGTGAAGTGATATAGGAAACGGAGGAGTAAATGAGATAATAGTACCCCTACCTTATTCATTTATCAGAAATTAATTTTGAGGATGAAATTTCTTTAAGGAGGGGAGAATTGTAACATCCTGTTTCCATACAAAGAGTTAGCACCCTACAAAATTTGGCACAGGAGAGATCAATAAGAGATATTAGGAAAACACATCTCATGCTCATGCATTACATAAGGTGCACATGCACATGAATAGTGAATCTTTGCACATAACAATAATC
>JANZLC010000005.1:11615083-11625877 GCA_026413385.1 Erythroxylum gracilipes | reverse complement strand
CATAATAATAATAATAATAACTTATTAAAAATTAATAATAATAATAACAACAATAAATTAATAATAATAATAATAATAAATTAATAATAATAATAACTTATTAAAAATTAAATAATAATAATAATAACTTATTAAAAATTAAATAATAATAATAATAATAATAATAATAATAATAATAATAACAACAACTTATTAAAAATTAATCATAATAATCATAATAATCATAATCATAATCATAATCATAACTTATTAAAAATTAATAATAATAAAAATAACTTATTAAAAATTAATAATAATAATAATAACCAAATATTATTTTTTTCAGTTTTTTAATTAAAAATCTTAACCAAACAGGTTTTTGTTTTCATTTTTTATATTGCAAATTTCAACTAAACAGGTTTTCGTTTTTTTAGAAAAAAAACAGAAACTAAAAATAGGAAACAGAAATCAAAAACAACAACAAAAAAACAAAAGTGGAACCAAACGGCTCCTAAGTTAATAAGTCATGTTCGGTTCGGTGAATTCAAAGATATAATCGGATAAAAAAAGTCTTTTTTGGACTTAAACTCGACATAAGCCATTGTAAGCCCTAATGTAATGTGTTAAAAAAAATAAAAATATATTCATAAAATATTTGTGAGCAAATAGGGTTCAATTAGGAAATAATTAAGTGATGCTTTGAATTATAACTATTAAATAAAGTTTTTTCAATTATGTTTTGTATTATGTCCTTATAAGAATTGATCTACGATTCTTGAGTCTCAATTAACTGAATTAAATTTTAGCCGATATTCATATCAGCACCCCATTAATCAAAAATGAAACATCAAATCTGAGTCAGTTTCCTTTAATAGCCAATGATAAGAAAGCAAATATATGACTAGACATTGCCTAGATTGTTAAGTTAATCTAGAGACACATTGATGGTCTTGCAGAATTTGGGGAAGATATGACTAGACATTGCCTAGATTGTTAAGTTAATCTAGAGATACATTGATGGTCTTGCAGAATTTGGGGAAAGGTAATTACCTCAGAGAAAACCCAGTAACAGATGCTTGTGCTGGTTTTTTAAGTTACAAGCTGCCAAGGGTTTGGAGGAAAAGCTGAAAGAATCACGAGTTTCCTATGAGGTGCACGATTATCCAGGCAATGGACATGCTTTCATGAACAGATCTCCGGAAGGTGTATAGGGGAGACAAGATCCTCTGGTTAATTTTATGGTGTCTTATTTTGTTCCATAAATCTCAGTCATTTATTTATACGGGTCATACATTTATTTATGCGGGACTTACACGGAGCCTACATAAATGAATAACTGAGATTCAATGAGACAAAATAAGACACCATAAAATTGAACAGAAGATCTGAACTCGTACAGAGAAGGAAGAATATGAGACTGACAGGTGAGGGATCAAGCTTATGTGGAGACAGCGGCGGCGGATAATTTTATCATTTCTCTTACAGCTTGTTTAATTCACAGAATAAAATAAATAAGAAATAGAATAATTATTTTTTAGAATAGAAAAGATGAGGAACATAATAGAATGAGTATTACTTTGTTTGATTTAAGAAATAGAATAGATAAAGAATTTCTATTCCATTATTTGGTTTGAAAATATAAATTTGGAATAAGAAAGAAATAACTAACAAAAAGATCAAAATATTATTATTATTATTATTATTATTATTATTATTATTATTAACTTTATTATTCTTATTATTATTATAAATTTTCAACCTATTATCATTCTTATTATTATTAATTTTATCAATTAAAATTTTATTTTATTATTAAATTTCTTATTATTATTAAATTTCTTCTTCTTCTATTATTATTATTATTATACAAAATTAATTAATTATTATTATTATTATACAAAATTAATTTTCTTCTTCTTATTATTATTGTTATTAATTTCCTTGTTATTATTAATTTTCTTCTTCTTCTTCTATTATTATTATTATTAGTATAAAAAATTTATTTATTATTATTATTATTAGTATACAAAATTAATTCATTATCGATACCGCCATCATGTTCCAAAATCTGTTATAAACTACAAGTTATTATTTTAGGCATCCAGCAAAATGAATTAAAATTACACAATGCAGGAATGCATCCCATTACTCCACACTCCTGACAATTAATCCGAAATAGACTTGCATCCACTGTCTTTTTCTTTGAATTCCAAAGATTCAAGCATGGCCAAAAATGAAATACATTGGACTTTTATACTAGTATTCTATAACAACAAGTTCATCTATAACAGCAATAAATGCTAAGCATACAAGTAAGAACAAGTTAAACAGCCTCATATATCTGGTAAATCAAAAGGCACCTTTAACCAATCTTTTCCAGTAATGCGCATCAATACCAGTATTCTCTTTCGTCGAAACAAACCAACAAATCCAGTACAAAATCTCCTAAGAAACAAATGAAAACCAATAAAAGTTCTCACCAAAATAACGAATCTTTAAGTCTGTCTCCTAAATCACTTTCTCAGCTTCTGGTACTTGTGCTTGTTCATCTTCTTCTTCCACTTTTGCTTCACGCTATCAACTCACGTCCCCGAATTATCGTCCTTAAGTTCACCTTGGATATACCCAGTTGATGAAATCGGATATGAAAAATACCAAGTTGGAGAGATGGGAAAATACATAGAGGGATACAAATGGGTAAATGAACCCACAATCGAAGGGGCGTTAGAAGTGAGGTTTTTACTTAGATTGATGTAAAGGTTGAAACTTTGGCATTGAAGAATAAATGGTAGAGTGGGATTTTGTGAGCTTTCAATTCGAAGTGGGTTTTGGAGCATGGAGATGATTCTCGTAGGTAGTGGCGATTTTAGTAAGAGATTCTTGAGAGTTGACAATGCCATTGTACTCAAACCTCAAAGCTTTCCTAGGCCCTCTCAAATCTTCCAACGAAGCAAGTTGCTCGGAGTATCACGACTAGCAAAAAAAATGAACGCAAGAGTGGAGACGGCGGGAGAGGGACAAAGTTGTCCAGAAGCCAGAGACATGTGTTTACCTATTCCGGATATGCATGGAATAGGTAAAGACAAGTGCCCATGATCGTTACCTGTTCCCTTATTTCCGGTAACGGGAATTCTTAGGAATAGATATTCTTTAAGCTTTTTTCCAACCAAACGACAGAATACCTAATAAATAAGAATAGAGCGGTAATAGAATACCTATTACCTCCAACCAAACAGCCCGTAAGAGTAGCAAGAGAGAAACGTTGTGTTTTATATTATTATGGAACCCACCTCTATTTTTAAAAAAATTTCCCAAAAAATTTGAACGTCAGCACCATTAATGGACAGGATTTATTTTGAATGTTGTCCAAACATTATAACTTCTTTTAAACATTTTGTAAATGTTATAATTCATTTTAAGCACCTTAAAATGTTAGGATCCATTTCAGATACTAGTGTACATGTTAGGGGTTATTTTGCTCTTTTGGCCTCAATTTAGTTATAAACTTATTGAATGATGTATGCTTCAAATAAGCATCTTATCCTAAGTCATTAACTTTAACTCTTTCAAATTCTTACCATTCTATGTATAATTTAACTCTTTCAAAATCTTACAATTCTATGTCTAATATGAAATCTTGCTATTTGGTTTAAATCTTGCTATTTAGTTTAATTGGAACTAATGAAAATAAGTTATTGTACTAGGTATAACTATAAAAGAAAAAAACTTTTGCATAATGTCCAATATTATATTTTTCTCCTTACACAAATCCATACTACTATGGATTTTAGTTACAGAGGTATTCATTAAAGAATCTCATTTTCTGTAGATAACCAAGAAAATATAAATCTTATTACATTTATCTCATTACAGTGCTTCAGCATTCTCATTTCTTTCTACCATATTTAAACACTTTGAACTTTTTAAAATTTTAAACCAATATTTTATTCAATACATATGTCTTTATCATATAAAGTCATTAGTAAATATAATGAAACATAAGTATTCCTCATTTTTTGAATTGTTACCACATTTAACACAGCGCATGTATAAAATTTAAAAATTCAATATCATCATCATCTTTATACTAGAGGTTAATTTGGTCGTTATTCAACTTAACAAACTTCATAAGTTTTATATAATATATCTTTGTATGTAACTGTGCAATTCTCATTATGTTGATTTAACCGACATCAAATAAAAGGATAATCTTAGTTATCTTACTTTTTATTCTTGCCATTTATTTTAAGAATAAGTCACCCTTGATTCAATAACTATAAGCCATTTTTATAAATTTAGATAAATTATTTACTCAATAATCTATTTCTTATCATTCTTTAAATATTGTAGTAAAGCTGAATCTAAATTCAGTATCATATATTCAAATTATGAATAAAAATATTTATGATCTTTATCATATTTTTGTAAGCAAGAAATTCATGCAAATATTTTCTTATAATGAAAATTATTATCATCCCATAGAAAATGCCTTCACTTATAGTCCTTATTTATGCTTTTAGTAAGCTAAATTAAGTGGAACAATTTCATTAAGATACTATACCTTTAAACTCTACTCTATGCAACTAATCACATTGTGATATTACAGTATTGACATTCATCTTACATGTTACCATTAAAGTTTAAGAGACATTAGTCAACTCAAATGTTTACCATATTTTCATCATATATATGATGTTGACATATCTCTAAAAGTTTATCACCAAATTCTCAATAAAGATTATAGCAAAACCATATAATAGACATACAAGTTTTCTAGTTAACTTCGAAAACTCTTCTCAAACTTAACCTATATCCAAGAAATCTAGTTTACAAACACTTAGGATCAACTATACTAAACACATGTAATTTTTACTCAAAATAAAATATAAATATAAAAAAAACAAGTAATAATTTATATGTCATGAGTACTAAAAAAGAGTAGGAATTTAATCAGTTATTTATTACTCTTACTATTTTATTCGAAATAATAGCCCTCACTACTATCTAAAAAGATTATTCTGATCTCTCTATTAAACTAGGATCCTATTCAAATTTAGCCAATCTTGAGTTTGTTCAATAAACCAACTAAACTTAATTTAGGTATATAACAACTTTATCAACCTCATCTCATATGACTCCTAAATTTATTAGGTGTTAACTCTTGTCAAAACATATCTTATATATTATTCCTAACGTTGCATTTAAATTCATGTTATTATGAGTTTGTTCATCTAAATCACAAAAATTTAGTTATATATAACTGATTGTTATAAGATTAAACATATTTGGGTTAAAGTGATATTGAGTTTACTCAACAAAGCAAACAATAAATAGAAATCTGGTTTATTCTTATAACAATGGAATACAATAATCATATTCTAAACATGTACTTAATATTTTAACAAGAAATTTAATTTCAAACGGTCTCATCAAGCACACATTATATGTAAAATATCGTACATTTTAAACATGCAAGTACTTATGCAATTATAATCAAATCATAAGTATGAAACATTGTTTGATTCTAATTATCGGTATAAATCTTCATAATCTAAAATAATATTTCCAATGCTTTGGATTATTAAATTAGATTAAACTATTGATTCTTTAAAAAATCAAACTCATATTTCAAATATAAATTTATTTTGATTAAAGCTAATTTTTAAATTCAATTGGAAACAATTTTTAATTATCTTGACTCGATTAATAAATTTAATTAAAAATATTTTTTAAGAAATTAGGAAAGGGAGTAAAATCATGGTTAAAGCTGAGGCAAGGCAAAATTTAGGCATTTGATAGAATTCAACGTAGGAAGAAATTGTGAAGCATTCTACTTTCTGATATTTTTCATTATACTCTCATCCTGTGTAGCTAAAAAAGGAGCAAATTTTTATTCATTTTCAACTTTAAATTGTTGTGTTAAAGCTACGGAGAAAACAACTCTTCTTCGCCCTACCTCTCACGCTTCTTCTCCTTCTTCCCTTGCTCTTTCTCTTCATTTTCTCATGCTCTATGCCTCTGCCAATCTCTCAATATCATGGCTTTGTCCCACCACTGCCTCCATCATTGTCAGTTACTTTTAGCCTCCACAACTTTTTCCTCTTCCTTGCTTTGATTTACTAGACATTTCTCTTCTCTTTCCACTTGTGCCATCGTCTCTCTACTAGCGCACACTTCTCTAGGTCACTTTAAGCACTCACTGTTATTGTTTTTCCTTTTTATATATATACAGATTTCATGTTTAACCAACTCCTTTTTGTTGGTCTTTCAGACTGAAATAAGATGAAAGATCACTAGAAGAAGCTAAAGAAGAGTGGAGTGTATTTTGTGTGATAGCTAACTTTTTCTTCTAATAAGTTAAAAAGAAGAAGTAAATTTTTTGTATTTATTAGTTAAATGGAAGCATATGTTTTTCATAGTAGACCAGATGGTGTGAATGAGAAATTTTGAACAAATCACGTCAGGAGATGAATACAATATTTTGTTTTGTTTCACAAGTATATGATAAATGGGTAGTCTCCATTGTAAGTTTCTTATTTATTACCAAAAAAACCTTTGCCTTTTAGTTCTACTTATGGCACATAATAAGCAAGGTCAGGAACATGCGGAGAAAAGAAGTGAAGAGAAAGAGAAAAAGAGAGAGGGAGAGAAAGGAGAAGTGAAAAAGGAGAGATAAATTTTATTATTTTAACTTTTTGAGTCCCATGGCCCATAAAAATGTCACATAAATTTTTTTGCGAAGGATTGATAGAAAAGTTGATTTAGAGTTTAGATTGAACGTTTATAAATTGTTAAGGTTACGTATCAAAATATTTAGGTTTAAATTAAATTATAGTGAAAAGGTTAGATTCCAATTTGACCCTTTTGCCTTCCTTTAAACAAAACTTTTAAGCCTTAATTTTATCAAATCAATTACTATCAAGTAACTTTAATAAAGTTAAACAGTTAAATCTAGATTTGCTACCAGTATTGAGAAATAAAATGTGATCAAATTAAGGTGCAATAAAAAAAATTTGTTGATCAGACATCTTTAATTGAATAAGTTAAAAAATATGAATCATAGATAAAAGATTGAGTTGTACTTGATTTGAGTTTCTGCAAAAATTTCTTCTTTAGTTGTCCACCACAAGTTATCTACATATCTAGCCTTTAACGATATCTACTGAGTAAGGAAAAAGAACTAAACTATTTTAGAGAAAAAGGTAAGAATGCTAGTTCCCTTGTGTCTTTTACTATTCACAGAAAAAGACACTATGGTTATTACTTATTAAAATTAAACTTACCCTATTGCTATTAGAGCCAAGTGTCTTGGAAAGGATAAATACGTAGTATTGAATATATTAATTTAGGTTTATTTACTTATATTCACAAAGGGTATGTGGTAATCTCACCAACCTTTCAATTGCGTGGAAATTTTGGCTATTAAGAGCTCAGAAATTGCATGTTCAAAGGTTCCTAATTGGGTTATATAAGCGTTAGTTGCCATTGTCATTTATTGAAGCACATTCAAAATTTGTAGTAAGACAGTCTATCGATATTCCATTCATAGATAGAAGAAGCATTATACATAGTTTGTTCTAAGATATTACGCTTTTGATATATTTAGATGTCAGGACGAATTGTTTTTGTCCAATGGGGATTTGTTGTTAATGAAGTTTGTTCACAATTGCAGAAGGAGGATGGAGGCTTTCAGTTTCACTATTGCTTTCTTACTCAATCATGTTCACTTCCTGGGAGTTATTAGCTTTGATCATAGTTTGACTCCTAGTTTGGATGGTGTTCAAGGTTTGGAAGTCGAGGACTTTGGAGAATCATAGATTGTATTCTCTTCAATCTTATTCAATTAGCTTTGGATGGCATTAATTAATTCTTCATTGTTCTTTTTCCTAAATTGGATCATATTGTTATTGGTCACTTCGTAAGGCTTAAAGATGAGGGTTTTGATTGACTCTATTTTGGTGATCATTATGGGATTTTCTAACCTTTTCTTTATTATAGATAGTTGTCCTCCTAGAGGTTTCAAATAAGTTTTGGTGCAATTGTTCTGACACGTAGTGTTTTTGGCATCTTTGGGATTCATATTTTCACTTTTAATTTTGATTTTTACAAGGGATGCTACCATTACAATTTATTTGTAAGGAATCCTAAGTTCACTCTAGTTGCAATTTTTCTTCTGTTGCAGTTTCCCACACCTTTGTTTTGGTGTTTATAATAATGGATCTATAAGGATATTCTATGTTGTTTTCCAAACCAATTAAAGAAATAGATATGCAGTTTATAATTACTGACAAACTCATAATACTTTTCCCGAGTCTGCTTTCATTACTCTAAAAAGTTATTGAAAAACCATAATATTTGTCCTTTGTTTACTAAGGAGTACAAATCATATTACAAATATGATAACTTGCATTTTGTCATGTTAATTCTTTGTGTTTTATGTTCTTTTGGTAGGCTTTTGTGATGTTTTGCTTGTGTTTCTATGGTAATTCGCATCTCTGTATGTTCTAGGTGATGAAATACCAAAGTGATGCAATTTAGAGTGAAATTGGCTAATGTATAACTGAAGAGGATTTCAACATGACCACGTGAAGGTAACACAATGCTGGTAGATTACTACCTGCAAATTTTGACTTGATTACCTTGGGATTTGGGCCTTAATAACACAGCCTTCTTTGCTGACGAAGTCAAGTTATGTTGAAGCCATTGAAGCCTTATTTTGACATTTAATTGGGCCCCCACTTTGTTCATTAAAAAGGGAAAATTTTAGACCATTAGAGGGGCCCACTTTATTTAATGAGAGGAAGAAAACCTAGAAAGAGGGGGACCAAAGGGGAATGACAGCTGCAGCTTTAGGAGAGGAGATTTGATATTCTTATCACAACCAAGAGTGGACAACGACAACAGCCTTTGGTGGGGATTATTATCATCACAATAAAAAGAAGAGAGGATTATTTTATCACCAGAAAAGACGATAGTGGAAGACAACAACAACTTTAGAGAGAAGATCTTATATTTTTAACACAAACGAAAGGAGAGTGGACGGCAGCTAATAGGAGAATATTTGATATTTTTATCACAATCAAATAGGTAGGGACGACAGCAACTAGGTGAGACTTTTGGTGGCTTGAGCTGTAGGCATGGACCAACGTTGGAGGTGAATTTCAGCTATAGTAGATAGTGAATAGTGTTATGTGTGGCTAATCTTTTAGCACTAGACAAGCTACTTTACGTTTGATTCATGTAGTTCGTGAGATTCCCTTGGTTTAATTGTTTTTGGTTATCTCTTATGTTTATTTAATCTCCGCACTTTAATCGATTTATTATTGTCGAGTTTGTTGATTAATGAGGCCTGTTAATTGATTGACTTGGAGATAAATTGCCGAATAAATTAGTTAATCCGTGATTGCTGTCTATCAAAGTGGCGAATTAATTTCAATTAAGAAATTAAATAATTTAGTCTAAATAGATTGCGGCTTTTCCGATTCTGTTGGCTAAAACAAAGGTTCATTAGAGCCTATTGCTGCCATAAATTATATTTTGCGGAGCTTTACTCAGGAATAGTCTAATTGTTTAGGGTAATAATCTACGGAGCTTTACTCAGGATTATCGAATAATTATGAATGGATTGGTAGATATGTGCTGTTCACTGTCTGCTATAACTTTGTCCATAAGAATAAACGAAATTTATATTTTTGAGTTTATGATCGAATTACAGTATCAAACGGGAAAGTACCTTAGCTAGGCTTTTCTTCATATTATTTTTAATCTTTATTTTTGATTTCCTTCGACGTGATTTCGTATTCTAAAATCAATCATTCTTAAATCAATTATTTTTATTTTTATTTTTTTTGATTTCGCATAAATAAAAAATTACTACATTAGTCTCTGTGGTTCGACCCTATTCACCACTTTACTCGCTTAAGTGTTCTAGAGTAGGAATTTATTTTTGCTGGTTTGACACGCCACCAAATTTTGGCGCCGTTGCCGGGGACCAGTGTTTAAGTTTTTGTTTGTTTGTGTTGCTAATCAATTTCTCTTCAGTTGTTTGCATGCGGCATTGTGTTTCTGTAGGTGATTTATTGTTTGATCCGGAGATAGAGAAGACCTCAAAATAACTTAGGAAAGCTACTAAATTGTGTAAGAGACAAGCTTCTACTTCTGCGCAAGTCTTGCCTGACCAAACTAAGAATTTGCCTGCCTTTGAGACCAAGTTATTAGAAGATTTTGAAGAAGCAGCGATGGCAAATCAGCAACCTATTCCACCTGCGCAACTAGCCAGAAATCGAGCTCCTGCAACTCTGAGGGATATGCTTGCATCTCCAGTAAAGGATCAACCTCTATGTATACAGTACCGAGCTGCAGATGATGGGTTCGAGTTGAAGGCTGGGTTGATTCAGGCCTTGTCTAAATTTTATAGGTTACCTTCTGACGACCCGAACAAACATCTCAAGGAATTTCATGTGGTATGTTCTGGATTCAAACCGAGAGGCATAACTGAGGATCAGTTGAAACTGCATGCTTTCCTTTTTTCTCTAGAGGGCACAGCTAGAGACTGGTTATACTATCTTCCACCTGGGACAGTAGATACATGGCCTGATATGGGGAGATTATTTTTAGAAAATACTTCCCAGCATCCAGATCCGCTAGTTTGTGGATAGAGATTTATGGCATCAAACAAAGAGATACAGAAAACATGTATGAATATTATGAGAGATTCAAGAGGCTTTGCGCAAGTTGTCCTCAACATGGAATTACAGAGCAACTCCTTATTCAGTACTTCTATGATGGGATGTTACTAAATGACAGGAAGATTCT
>JANZLC010000005.1:11546958-11566820 GCA_026413385.1 Erythroxylum gracilipes | reverse complement strand
TAATTTTAATTTTAATTTCATTAATTTAAGCTTATGTATCATAAAATTTTAAAAACATATAATAAAAGCTTATGTTATTAAAACTTAATAAAAAATTGAAGATTAAGCAACACTATATAAAAGTGTTTGTATTTTATCTATTTTTTATAATCAATGTAGAATAGTTGAGTTTTCATTTCTTTAAAATTATATAATTTTAAAGATTATAAAAGTTTTAAAAATAATTTAAATTATAAAAGTCTCTATCCTTTACGCTAACTATATGTTTAAATAAATAATTCCTTTTTTTAATTACTTAAAAGATAGTAAATTAAAAGTGAAAATATGGTCAATTATTTGAAAAATGTATCAATAATAGAGCTAGAAAATGACAAGAAACACTTTCTTTAATAGACTGGTTTGACCCCGTGGACTTGCAAGTTGCAAGTCTTTGGCTGCTTTTCAAGCATTTGTCTGAATTCGGCGAAATTTGATTCTAATTGATTTTATTTATTTTTAAAAATTCTCATATAATTTAATATTCTTAAAACATTCTTATGCTTTAAGAATGTTTTTAAATCATATAGTTTATTTAGGGTTAAATATGCTCATTTTATTAATTTAATTAGTGTTGAATTTAAATGTTTATTAAATCATATAGTTTAATTCCTTATTGTAAATTTGTCATCACAGGTAATCTTTAGGGTGAAATATGCTCATTTTGCCTTGTGTCTCCACTTGAACGTGTTTCTATCCTCTGAAATTGCGTTAAAGATTCCAATTTTCCAAACCTTTTACATTTTTTTATTTAATAATTTATAACTTTACTCCATTGGAGGAGTAAGAAATAACCCTTCAATTATTCTTGGAGTGATGAGAGTGTTTGTCAAGAACATGATGTCGTTGATCATAGAACCCAATAATTTAAAATAATTGTGTTATAGTGTTAAAATTATTTTTTGAAGACACCTTATAAAATCAACTGATATGTAAATAATTTTATGTTTTTATGATTTTTGAATATTTCACTTTGATAAAATTAAAAAATTATTTTCTTGTTAAATAATTTTTTAAAATTATTATTATTATTGTTGTTGTTATTATTATAAATACAATTTTTTGAAGTAAAATTTTATAGAGATATTAATTATTCAGCATAATTAGACTCTGGTATGAATCTTAACATGTCATAGAAACGCTGTAACCGTTACAAGCGCAATTGCGGAGAAACCAAACCCTAACACCTAGCTTCCCTTTATGCGATGTCGTATTGGAAATTGTACTTCTACGTGTGTAGGGTTTGGTAGTACTATTAAATAAAGCGTAATAGCGTTTCATAGATTTTACTTCTACATGTGTAAAACAAAAAATGAAGAAGAAGAAGAGGAAGGGTAGTACTATTAAATAAAGCTTAATAGTTACACCTAGTTTGTATTGGAGATTGTACTTCTACGTGTGTAAAAAGAAAAATAAGAAGAAGAAATCAGTTGTGTCTATTGCTGTTTTTAACTCAATTTGTGTGATCTTGGCGGGATTCATTTTTTGGAATTAAAAGCTTAATTAATTATACTAATTGTGAATTTTTTTATATAAAAATCATCTTATTTAATTTTCAAATAAACAAACTTACTAGTTTAATTTGAATTTCATTAATTTAAGCTTATGTTGTAAGTACGTAGTGGGCGCTTTATTATGTACCCCGGATCTACGTGAAAGGATCAAAAATGAAGGTAATGCGAAATACCTAGATTTCGGATCCATCTTTGATTCCGATGCCAATTTCGAGCTCCAAACGTCTCTGAATCTCCCGGGGCCTTTAGCAGAAAGTGCTCACCAACTCACAGGCAAGGCCTTTCTGCAGTTTCCTCAAGTTCCGAGCTTCTCTAACGGGTCAGGAATCCTTATGCTCGTGAATGTTCTCTCTGAGTAATTGCAAGAAATCTTAACCTTTATATAGCTTCCATATCGGGCTTCCCCATCACAAGGCTAATATGGACGCGGTTCACACTAATCGGGACTCATTTTTTACCTGAACTTCGACCCATTAATCTAGATCATTTATTGGGCTACTTTATTATCTTTATCTAGATCAAATGGAGTAACTTAACCGATAATTTATTTAAAAACCAAAGTGCAAATAATGTTTGTTTAACTTTATGAGACATGGACAAAATTGTCCTTAAGGACAAAATTGTCCTTAAGGACAAAAATGTCTAACAATCTCCCCTTTAGACAATCATTAATTGTAGTAGACTCTAGTTTAAAAACAATTTAAAAACCCGGTTAAGCCACGCTACTGTATTAGACGTCTAAGTTTTGAAAACAAAACATTTGATCCAAAGATAACGAAAGTCCATCATTCTGTCCCGCAAGACTTTCGATACCGAAAAGCATCAGATGCATGTGTCTGTGTGACACAGATCCAATACAATCACAAATACCTAATACCTAATACCCCACTAACATGAATGGGAAAATGGAGTGTGGCAAACTACGATGATACCTTTATGATCTAAATTATATCATCTTCATTTGTAGGTCTCAATTTCTCCAACTTTATGCTAAACCGCATGTGCTAAACTGCATTAGAGAAATCTTGTTTTCTCTCACTGAATGCTAAACAGCATTAGAGAAAACCTTTATGTTCTCCAACTGAATGCTAAACTGCATTAGAGAACCTTTATGGGATTAAAAACTTATATCCCCCTATGTCATGTCAAACTTTATAGATATCTATGTTAAACTGTATGTGTCTAAATGACATAGGCATAAGGTCAATTTGTATATATGCCCAATGACCTTCAAATGCTTAAGATTGACACAAATCTTAAAACTTTCATACGTACTATGACAATGTAAGAAGACACTTAATACTAAGGATAAACGATGATCATCTTTATCAGTAACCATCATACTATCATAATACTTCAAAATATACAAATGTACATGAGCAAACATAACGATCTCCTAACTGGCAGTGTCTAACGACATCAAAACACCCATATTGTATACTTGTGTTACAAACACAAGTGGGTGAAGTACTTTAGTTAAAAGATCAACTTACAATTCCTCAGTTCTTAAATTCTCCAAACCTTATGTCACTTTTTCGTGTCAACACCCTTATGACCAAATAATAGATCTTTAACTGTTATGGCCCTGTGATATTCTTTGTTAAGAATGTCACAGTAAAACCAAATGGGTCTAGCCACTGAATGGACCACAAACAACTCAGAAATCAAATTTATGAGCTAAACCGTCTACGAAGCAACCCTTTAGCATGCACTCTGCATGCCTAGTCGAGGAATTTACACGTGTCTCTTTGACACACTTCTACAACTATATACCATCTGCAAACTTGAACTGTAACCTTAAGTGAAATTTCAATCATCTGAACACATAGCTAACTTTAAACCTGAATTCCCTACGAGGTTTAGTCTATTGACTTTACTATATGTCAACGTATAATCCTTGATTCCTTCAAGTATCTCAATACTCACTAGACTGTATTCCAAAAGTCTATAATTGGATTAACCAGATATTGACCAAACAGTCAAACAGTAAATACAATGTCCTATCTAGTACATAGCCTAGCATACATCAGGCTATCCGCCATACTAGAATACAAAACATTCCTCATAATCGCTCTCTTCACTTTATTCTTTGGGTACTGTACCAAAGGTTATCTCTCACTGTGAGAGACAGGTGTTACGATAGGTTTACTGTCAACCGTATTAAACCTTTGTAACACATACTCAATGTATGCATTCTTTGAAAGATCTGATGAGTGTTGAGATATGTCCTGGTGAATCCGAATACTTAGGACAAAAGATGTTATACTAAGGTCCTTTACATCAAGGTTCTTGACCAAAAGTTGCTTATCCTCATACAACACGATCAAGTGACTTAATGTGAGCAATTTACCATCCTTATATGGTAATAGGAAGATAACTTTGCTCCCCTCAACTTCATAGTACAGGGATCCTTTGACTTTATTTTCCAAGAAGCCGGAAGAGGTCATAACCTTATCAAATGTAAGGTATCACCTTCAGGAGGTTTATTGCAAACCATATATTGATTTACAACCGGTCCTGAAGAGGTAGCTTCTGAGGTCGGCAAAGCAGCTTCTGAGGTCGGCAAAGCAGCTTCAAAGGTCGGCATGACAGCTGAGGAAGGATCAGGGGGAGGAGAAGTGATAGCAACTGGATTGGGGGGAGAGGAGGTCGTCAAAACAGGATCAGGGTAAGGAGAAGCAAGCGGAGAGACACCCCCGTGAGATCGCTCATCCCCCTCATCCGAGCTAAGGTCCAGCTCCTCATCCGGAATCACCCTTCGTTTTCCCTCGATCGTCTCCCTCATTTCTTCCAAAGAAAGGCTGAAACTGGGGGGGTAGCATTGGTTCGGCGTAATCCTCGAAGGAAGGAAGCTCCGACCCGTCAGGGACACAAACGCTGTGGCAGTTCTTCAAGATGGAAAGAGCCAAGTCGCAAGCATACTCTTGGCACTCCTCTTGTAAGTGCCGGCCTTTCCACCGCTTGATCGCAGCGATTCTCTCCCTCTTTACAGAGTGCTGCAACTCCTCCAACTCCTTCCGATAGCTTATCTTCATATCTACCGCCTTTCGATAATCCGGAAGGATTTTGGATAGGAGCTCGTTCGCCCTCTTGTCCTTAGACTTGGCGGCGAACACCTCACCCCTCAAACCCTCGTCAGCAAGCTGCAGTGCACGACATTTTTCCTCCAGGCCCTCGTTAGCAAGTTGCAGCGCACGACATTTCTCCTCTAGTTCGTCCCTCGCTGTGACCACCCGACCTTTCTCCTCCTCCCTAGAAGCGAGTTGAGCCCTCAGAACGCTCCCTTCCTCCTCCCAAGATTTCTTATCTTCCTCCAAGGAAGAGAGTTGAGCCCGTAAGACGTCTTTCTCTTCCTTGGCACCCGAGAGGTCAGCCTTCAAAACTTGGACCTGTTCGTGAAGGTCCGTCATCTCCTGATCCCGCGCCTGGGAAGTCGAACCCAGCTGTTCGACACGGCGATGCATTGCAAAGGCGAACGCCAGATCCCTTGCACAGTGACGGACGAGACGAACTGACAGCTCTTGGTTATCCAACCTACCTATAAGTTCCTCATCTGTAGGAGGAATGACATTCTCAGCAACATGAAACGCCACATCAAAGTCCCCAAGCGACGCAGTCCTATCCAGACTGATTGCAGGCTCCCACTTGTCGGCACTCGTCGCTCGGCCTTTCATCTTGCCCTTATCCGACTGGGCAACACATTCTCCCCCTTTCTCCTTCTCTTTTCCTTTCCCCACGCTTGTATTTTACGAGCAGGGCGGTCGGTCTATAACCCGAACAGTTTTCTTCCTCTTGAGGGGTGGCTCCGCCTCCACCTCTTCTTCCTCCCTGGCCACACGGCCATCGCCTCCTGACCAGGTCACCACTGTGAGCTGAATGGGAACGACCGTTGGAACAAGCGGTGTAGACGGCTCAGGAACAGTAGGCCAAGCAACATCCACACTGGCCTCCCTCCTTTTGCCTTGCCCCTTTGTCTTTGAAGGCTTAGCAGCTTTGCGCCAGCCCCTAATAGGGCTAGAGAACCCGGGGAAGTCATCGACTCTGGCCATGGCTGCGCAAATATAAGAAACAGGTTAGATACTAACACCAATACTTATTGAGTTCAACAAAAATTAGACTATAAGGAATCAACCAGGAGGGGCAGTCTCTTCTCCTAGCCAGGTAATCCGGGGCGGGGGGTTGATTAAGAAGGAGTCGGCCGATGCCCTCCCGCGATATCCCCTAATCAGGCTGTCGAAGTCATATTGATCGAGCGCCTTAATGCGGTCGACCACCTCCAATTCCTCCCTAGTAAGGAGCAGGTTCGACATATCATTCCATCGCTCGGCTAGGGGATATCTCCACGGCCTAGACTCCAAGGCAGATCCCGGGGGTCTCACAAAGAAATACTTTGTTCGCCAACTTTGGATTTTAGAAGCAGTCCCCGCAGGACGATAGTTTGAATCCCTATACTGGAGGTGAGGGACTCCGGGCCCGGTGCTCGAACTCTGATTCATCCGCAAAAAATGGCACAGAATGCCGACCGAAGGAGGATACCTGAACTGATGGCATAACAAGGCCAGACCGTTAATAAACCTCCAACCGTTAAGGGGGATCTGACTCGACCTCAATGCATAGACATCACACATTTCGTCGATGATTGGGGCATATGGAAGCTTCATACCCCCGGCAGAGAAAAAGTTGTCCGAAACAGCAAAGTAACCTCCCAGACTGCTATGGATCCGCTCCCTATTGGAGGACAACCTAGGCCCCCACGATGTAGGAATGTTGTTCTTAAGGACTATTCGGTTCAACTCCCTCTCAGTCATCGTCGATGGGTTGCCTGGCGGCGCTTCAACAAACCGCCCATCCTTTCGGTCGCTTGCCACACGTCCTTCATTTGGTTGAACCTCCGATACCTCCATTGCTTCCGCCATTATTTCAGGCGATCTCACCATTTATGAGGAACTCTCGGCAATCTCACCCCTAAGGCTAACCTTACCTCTGGGACTAGTTGACGACATGTTCATGAAAAAGAAAATTTGTAGGAAGAAGAGAGGAAAAAGGACGTACCTAGTTTAGTGGTTGAGGTTTGAAACTTGGAAGATGGTGGAAAGAAAAACAACTCTGGTAACCGCAAGCACAAGGATGAGATTGGAAAGAGAACAAAGGCTGGAGAATAAACAACGCGTGAAGAAAACCCGTAATCTGTTGATCCTAAGTACATATAGAAGATCGACCGAGAGGATGCTCCAACCAACATTGAACGCTTGGGGAAAATCCGAGCTGACCCCAGACACGTGCCAACATCTGAGCTGAGGTAAATTAGGGTTATTAATGACCCAAAGCGGCACGACAGCCGAAAAGACATGCGCGATAGCGTGTGACAGCACATGAAAACTGCGCGGCAATTGAAAGGACTACCTTTTCAAATTCTGAACGACGCCTAGAGGATACACATCATCAAGTAATAATTAGATCTAGCCCTGCGATTAGACATCCATGTCCGATCGACCTCCTGGCATAACGCGACCCGATCGATCGTTCTGTTTCAAGCCCGAGTCGAGCGATCGCCCAACAAAAGCACAAGACAACCGATCGTCTCGCCCCAGTTTGAACCATCGCACCAGGCATGAATGCTCGCTCGTCTCTCGGTCATAGCACATAAGGCATGGATCTCTGGCCGATCGACCCTATAGCGAGCCGTCACACAGACGAATCGTATAGTTTTTACATACTCCTTCGACCCTTCTCTTCGGTCAGACTCGAGGAGTAGGGGGCTTATGGTTGGGTCGGTTGGGCTGGCCATGCAAGGCCCAATCCCAAGCCCAGATATTTACGGTCCAGTTGTATGAGATAAACTCCCATGCAAATGTAAATACTCAGGAAAAGACCTAAACCTAGCGATTCCAGGTATATAAGGTACTATTTCTCCATATTCAGGTAGGACACAAGAAACCCTATTCTCCACTTGGTTTACAATTATCACAACCCTCACAAAAAGACTAACTTGAGCGTCGGAGGGGCCTCCCGAGAATCAACCCCCCGGCATACCTTTACTGTTTTGCAGGTGTTCTCCAGTCGAAGCTATTCAGTATCATGGATCCAAACGATGACATCCAGCCTCAGGAAAATCCGGCTGAACCAGAGTTACTTCTATTTTATTAATATTTTTATAAACTAATATTTCGCATTGGTTCATCAATTTCACAAATAATCTCCACATTTTAAAATTTTACGTGAAAACTTTTCTATTTTCTTAAAAGTTCGAAAGAAGTCCCTTCATTAAATTTTATTGTTGCTTAACTTTTATTGATTTGACGTTTTTATTATGTAATAATATTGATAAATGAATGATCAATTTTTATTTTTATTTTTATCTATAATTTATTTTCTATAAATATTTTATCATAATTTATTAATACATAATAATAAATTTATTAGTTTCATATAATAGTAAGTTATATGTTTCATATATTTATATTTATTATCTAATAATACTAATAAATAAAATGATTAAATTTACATTTTATTGTAATTTGTATTGTAAAAGATATAAATATCAATTATTTGATATTCAATGTTAATGGATAATTATTAATTGATTTTTCTTATTGTTTTAGTCGTTGCATTGGAGTCGATACTAATTAAAATTTTCTATTATTTTGATTTATTGTACTCAGGTTTATCATTGATTAATTTATCTTGTGTTATCGATCTACTAGTTATGAATATCATATTGGTATCACATTTGGTTTTGATACGGTACTATACCGATATCATTTCGGATAATTTTTAAAATTTATAAAAGAATTCTTGAAATTTTTTAAAATTACAAAATAGTCCTCAATATATTGTACTATATAATATATAATTTTACATCACCATGTCTCTAAATATCATATATTATAACTTATTCTATAATAATTTTAAATTATCTCAACCAATTATTTATTCTAGAATGATAAAATTTTTGATAAAATTATCTTAAATCTCAATAAATTATTTATTCTAAAAATGATAAAAATATCTTAAATTTCAATCAAGAATTTATTTCATAATCATAAAAATCATTTTAAATTCAATTTTTAAAATATAATCTAAAGCCTAATTTTATTGCTTTGATTAGGGACTACTAATGTAAGTATGATGAGGAAGTCAACTAAATTAAATACTAAAATTATAATATAAAACTAATTAATCACTAAATTTGTGATTTAAGAGTAAGGGACAAAATCAAAGACTAAATTAATGATTTAATTTTCCTTCTGT
The DNA here is from genome assembly GCA_026413385.1 of Erythroxylum gracilipes. Lineage (NCBI taxonomy): Eukaryota > Viridiplantae > Streptophyta > Magnoliopsida > Malpighiales > Erythroxylaceae > Erythroxylum > Erythroxylum gracilipes. The sequence continues at coordinate 11,558,019 of JANZLC010000005.1, read as the reverse complement.
TTAATTCTTTGATGAGTCAAATACTAATAACTTAAATTCTTAAATCAAGTCATACACTTAATCCAAGCACACACTTACACAATTAATCAAGTTACACAATTCATTAATGCAAGCACCTTCCTTTTTTATTAAATTTTACCTTCCTTTTTTTTTAATTAATGCAAGCTACAGGCATGTGGCGATGAAGGCCGATGCTTGCAGGTGGCATAACGTAGCAGATCTGGTGGAGATTGATCTTCGTTCGTGTAGCAATGCTGTGAGCCCAACGACATATCTAGTGGAGATGCGTTGCGAGGTGTGTCTGAGTGCGTGGTAAGGTTGAAGGCAACGAAGTGTCGGTGAGAGCAACACGTTAGGCGGTGGGGGAGAGACGATGCTGACTGAAGCATGGCTGGGAGTCACTTCAACAAAGTAGACATTTCACTACTTTTTTTTTGTGACGCTCGAAAAATCATCGACAAAAAGTTATCATATTGGGACGATTTTACAGATTGTCATTAAAACTAAGCATTTAGCAATTAACTAAAAAAGTGTTATAAAAGGAACAACATTTTGTGACGAATGACAAAAATCGTCTCCAAATGGTAAATATTTAGTGACGATTACTGAAAATCATCATAAAATGATTCATAATGGTGACGATTTTAAAAATTTGTCGCTAAATTAACTTTTGGTGATGCTTTTCAAAAATCGTCACCATAATTTGTTAAATATTTAGTGATCAATATCCGAAATCGTCGCCAAAGGGTTCATAATTGACAACGATTATAAAAAATCGTCACTAAAAAGACGTTTAGGTTTTTGCTACGTTTTTTACTTTGTCGCTAAAAGTAACTATTTGGTGACAATATTTAGAAGCATGACCAAAAGATCAATATTCGGTGACGAATTTTGAAAATAGTCACCATGAAGATTTTTGAAAATCGTCACTAAATGGTCCACAGTCGGTGATGATTTCTAAAAATCGTTACCAAAAGTTCTATAGTGATTTGCAACACATTTAGTGACCATTTGCCTAAATTGTTATCAAAGGGTTGATATTTTTCAAAATTATTAAACTAATATTTTTATAATCTATCATAGTTGAGATATGTTTTATTGGAGATTTGCTTTGAATGTTTACAACGTATTGTTGAAAAAACACACACAACATAATTTTAAGTGTTAAACAGTAATATTAATTAATCATTAATATTTACTAATATTACAAAAATTAGTTATAAAAAAATTAAATAATTGTATCAATATGATAATATGATATATGGAGTAGTACGAACTTTAAATTAGAAGTTTAATAATTCATACAGTCATAGAACAAGAACAATAACAGTACACACTCAATAGAACGTAGCTTGACCTCTAACTAGTAGAGAGGTTGTTTAACAAATTCTTACAGATACAACAATAAATCAAGTTTAAAGCTAAGTCTAGTTGATTGCATCGATAAATGACAATGATATAATTATTTTTTTGGATTCCAAGTGACATGAGAGGCGGTAAAGGTAAATGAGTCCCCGATGTCTGGAATCCCGAGAAAGGTCCTTACACGTTCAAAGGCACCAATTGAAACAGTAATAGTTCTTCCCTCAGGTGTAGGATTTTTCACACTCTCTTGCAACAGTGTTTTCGTTATAGCTAAACTTGTAGAGAATACAATGAATGGGTCGCTAAATTTAGTATGAAAGACAAGTTCTCCAGAAAAACTACCAGTACGAAACGATTTACCTAAAACACAATCAATATAGAACTTAGATATTGTCAGATTAGTGAACCATTAAACGAACTAAAATTGGAGTGACATGCATACGTGAATGACCAGATGAAATCTGTGGAATTAACAAATTTTCCAAAAGAACCGATTTTTCTAATCCTTTACAGATCATTGTAACATCGCTCCCGCCTCCATAGGCATACGTGTCATTTTCGAGATTCAAGGAAGCTTAAAACAACATATAGTATATATTATCAAATGTGAATATATATAATAGCTTCATAAAAGGAAATGAGATGTACATAATACGAAAAGTGACATTGTTCGAATGACACTAAACACCTTGAAGTAGAAGATTGGCTATGGAAGGCAAACGATGATTGGTGTATGAAGTGGAGATTTTTTCTACATTGTTTATTATATATTTTAATTATTGTAATTTAGAAAAACTAAATTATAATAATTTAACAAGACAATGTAATATAATTAGAAAAATATTTCTAACAAATTAAAATTAAAGATTAGTTATTCCCAAAAATTAAGCAAATGAAGAACAATTGCATATATGAGTGAGAAGATTAATTTAACATTTTGTATGATGTATTAGGAATACCTCATATATATTAATCAATTATGAAATTTAAGAAAGTAATTAGATTGCTTCGGTTTTGCGCGACGATGTGGAAATTTGGTAGCAAATTGTCTACCATTTGCGACCTAGTATGGTGGTTGGTCGCGGAAATGATCTTCTGCGACTAAAATTACTTCGTCGTAAAAACCCTCGAGTATTTAAATTAAATTTATCTTTTTATACAAATAATAAGGTTAATGGCATATTAAGAGCTAAAGAGTATATGTTGTCATGTTAGTGAAGAATTTGGTTTAAATGAAATGTGGTTTGCAATCCTGATTAATTCAACTAATAATAAAAAGAAGATACAAATTTTTAAAAATTTTCCCATTTTATTTTGTTTATCTACCAAATTAAAAATAAAGATTAGTAATTCCCAAAAATTAAGCAAATCAAGAACAACTCCATATATAAGTGTAAAAGACAAAATTTTCATTTTGTTATTAGTAATAAGAATAACTCATATATGTTAATCAATTAAAAAAATTAAAATGTAAAGAAAATGCTTGGGTTTTGCTGACACTGTGTATAATTGGTAGCGAAATTAGAGTGATAGGCGACGATAGTTTTGACCTTCGGAAAAAGGTAAAAAGGTATAGTATTGGCGATGATTTATCAATTTGGTAGCAAAATGTTGTACAATTTGTGACGCTATTTTATTTTCATAGAAAACGTTTAACATTTGGCGACGAAATGTAGATTTGTCACCAAATGTACCAGATGAGAAAAATTAAACAAACACTAGGACGACGTCGTTTGTGGGACTATAAATGACATCGTCCTAGCGTCTGTTTAAACACAGACACTAGCCCCTCCCTTCTTTCCCCCCACCAAAGAATCTTCTGCATGCGCTTGCCCTCTTCATTTGGTGAGTTGTGTTGGTTGGAGATTTTGTTGTGTTATTAAAGTCGAAAATAGTATGATGTGTCCGTGTTATGTTTTGAGTTTCTTTTCGATTTTTTTGCATTTATTGGTGATGATAATGGTTGAGTTGTGCAGAAATTGTGTTGTTGTTGTTGAAGAAAGGGAAAACTACCGATAGTTTTGTGTTCTTGAGTTAAAATAATTTGAGAAAATTTTAATAAAAATTATTAATATTACCAGTTTCCTTAAGTAATTATAAACAATAATTAAATTATTTTAAAAAATGAATCAAGTGAATTCAAGTCATAACATTAAAGAAAACAAATTAAAACATTTAAAGAAATGACTTGACATACTTTAGTTTCACTATTCTCTAATTTGGGATTGACTCGTTTATTAGCTAATTACACATCACATCTACTTATATATGGTTTAAATGATAATATACATGAGACAAGTGTCAAAAATGGTAGGCACCGAAGTTGAAATTACAAAATAAAGTTAAGGATAGCTGGCCAAATGGCCAGTCATCTCACACGTCTCCTGCTTATAAGATCGGCAGGAGATGAAGAGAGCAAATCATCCCATTAGCATAGAAAAGAGAGAAGAAAAAAAAGTGAGACAAAATATTTTGTATATTTTGAGAGTCTAGTTTGTAATTCTCTATTTTTCTTATAGTAAAATTTTTCTATCCTTGCCTGTGGTTTTTACCCCAATTTATGAAAATTTCAAGTAAAATCTGTCTGTCTATTTTATCTTCAATATTTTCAGTTTCATTTTAGCTGCGACCCAGCTCTATCCAAGTCCTAATTGTTGCTAACAAGTGATATCAGAGCCAGCTTTGGGTGCATATATTTGCTTATTGTATGCTCTGTGGTTGCCACTAAGTGTGAATCCTCCACATCAAAAGATAAGTTAGAATACTATTCACCCTGTCAAAGGCACTATTCATAAAACAGTTATGATAGAAGAAATGGCGGCAAAGTACGACATTAAAAAATTCAACAGGAGCAATTTTTCACTGTGAAAGCTCAAGATAAAGGCAATCTTGAGGAAAGATAATTGTTTGGCGGCCATTAGTGAACGTCTAATTGGAGTCACAGATGAAAAGTGGAATGAGATCGATGGGAATGTTGTAGCTAATCTTCACCTAGCTTTAGCTAATGGAATATTATCCAGCATAGAAGAAAAGAAGAGACCTAAAGAAATATGGGATTACTTCACAAAATTATATGAGGCCAAATCAGTCCACACAAAAAATTTATGAAGAGGAAACTATACACTTTACGCATGGCGGAATCCACTTCAATGACGAAGTATTTAAATACTTTAAATACTCTATTTTCTTAACTCACATCATTGGGGCACACAATAGAGATAAGTGAATGTGCGAAACTTCTATTCCAAAGTCTACCAGATTCATATGATCAACTCATCATAAATTTAACAACCGATATAGACACTTTAGTCTTCAATGACATTGCAACTGTTATTCTAGAAGAAGAGAGCTGGTGCAAGAGCAAGGTGGACAGGTTGGCAAGTTCGTAATAAGATGAGGCCTTGGCGGTGATGAGAGGCAGATCAATGGAACGTGGTCCAAATGGGAGTCATAATCATGGTAGATCAAAATCCAGGAGTAAGAAGAACTATAAATGCTACAATTGCGGCAAGAAAGGTCACTTGAAAAATGATTACTGGAATCTAAACAAGAAAGATTTTGTTCCTCAAGGAAATGTTTCAAGCACTTAAGATGATGGAAGCGCAAAGGTTTATGAAGCAACAACGATTATTAGAGGAAAGAGAAGATTTGTTGATTTATGACTGTTTGATTCAGCATCTAATTTTCATATGACCTCTTGAAGATAATGGTTCCATTAGTATGAATCTGTCTTTGGAGGGTCTGTGTACAGATGTAATGATCAAGCTCTTAAGATCATTGGTATTGATACTATCAAGTTAAAGTTGTATGATGGTACAATTCAGACTATAAAAAAAGTACGACATGTGGAGGGCCTAAAGAAGAATTTGTTGCCTGTAGGACAACTGGATGATCTTGGTTTTAGATTTGAGATTCAAAACAAGATCATGAAAGTGATTAAAGGAGCATCGGTATTTATGAAAACAGAGAAGATTGTTGTAAATCTGTACATGCTGAAGGGAATAACTTTGCAAGAAGGAGAGGCATTCGTTGCGGTGCCTAATCCAGATGACAAATCTGCAATGATGTGACATAAAAAGCTTGGACATATGTCAGAATAAGAAATGAAAATACTTGCAAAAAAGAATTTACTTCCAGGTCTTACAAAGGTTTCACTACCTTTCTGTGAGCATTGATTGAAATTCAACACATCAAAGTTCAAAAGCAAAGAAATTATAGAATTGATTTACTCTTATGTATGGCAAGCATCAGTTATGTCCTAGGAGGAGCAAATTTTTTTGTATCATTCACAGATGATTATTCGAGGAATTGTTGGGTATTTCCTATCAAGAGAAAAGCATATGTATTTCCAGTCTTCAAATTTCACGAAACGCGGGTGGAACTCGAATCTGGTAAGAAGATCAAGTGTTTGCGGTCAAATAATGGAGGAGAATATACTGGTAAAGAATTTGATGAATTTTCCAAGGAAGAAGGCATCAAAAGGCAGTTTATGATGGCATACACTCCTCAACAAAATGGAATGGCAGAGCAAATGAATAGAACTATGTTGGAAAAAACAAGAGCGATGTTGAGAATTGCAAGTTTAGATAAGAAATTCTGGGCAGAAGCAGTCAGTACCACCTGTTATGTGGTGAATTGAGCTCCATCAATTGTAGTTGAGTTGAAGACGCTAATGGAGTTGTGGACTGGTAAACCAGCGGATTATTCCAACCTCCATATATTTGGAAGTCCTGTCTATGTGATGTTCAATGCCCAAGAAAGTACAAAGTTGGATCCAAAATCTAGAAGATGCATTTTCTTAGGATATGCTGAAGGTGTGAAAGGGTATCGTCTGTGGGATCTCACTGCCTACAAGATTGTTATCAACAGGGATGTTTTCTTCATGGAAGATAAGGATTAAGAGCAAGCAGAAAATGTTGGCACTGTACAAGAGAATCTAGAAACTACAATTGTACAAGTAGATAAGGAAGTTGATCAAAATGATTCTTCTGAAGCTGTATCAGAGCACGAGGAGCAAAAACCGGTCGAATCTGATGTTTCAGATACTCAGAGATCAACTCACACAAGAAGAGCACCGACCTGGCACTTAGATTATATTCTGGAGAGTAATATTACATATTGTCTTTTAACTAAGGACGGAGAGCCATCAACTTTTCAAGAAGCAAAGAATAGTTCAAATGCATCTCAGTGGATAACAGAAATGTAGGAAGAAATTGAAGCTCTGCATAAGAATAAGACATGGGAGCTGGTATTACTACCATAAAGAAGAAAGCCTATTGGCAATAAATGGGTTTACAAGATCAAGCAGAGTGGTGACAATTAAGTAGAGCGATATCGTGTTAGATTGGTGGGAAAAGGATATGCTAATAAGGAAGGAATTGACTTCAATGAAATATTTCTCCTGTAGTTTGACTGACTACAGTTCGAGTAGTCCTGGCAATGTGTACTACATTTGACTTGCATCTTGATTAATTAGATATAAAAACTGCATTTCTTTATAGAGATCTTGAAGAAGAAATTTATATGCTCCAGCCAAAAGGTATTGAAGAACAATGAAAAGAGAACTTGGTTTGCAGGTTGAACAAATTTCTGTACAGTCTAAAGCAGACACCGAGGTGTTGATATAAGAGATTTGATTCCTTCATCATAAGACTTAGATATAGCAGACTGAATACGAACCTTTATGCATATTTCAAAAGGTTTGATAAAGATGATTTTATAGTTTTGCTATTATACGTAGATGACACGTTGGTTACAGGCTCCAACAATGATTGTATCAAAGAATTAAAGACACAATTGGCTAGGAAATTTGAAATGAAGGACTTAGGACTAGTAAACAAGATTTTAGGGATGAAATTCACCGAGACAGAAATAATTGAAAGATTTGGCTTTCTCAGAAGAATTATTTAAAGAACATCTTACGATGTTTCAATATGCAAGATTGTAAGTCAATTTTTACCCTTCTTCCTGTTAATTTCAAGTTATCCTCAAGTATGAGTCCTAGGAATGAAGAAGAGAGGATGTAGATGTCTCAAGTACCTTATGCATCAGCAATGGGAAGCTTAATGTTCGCTATGATTTGTCCAAGACCAGACATTGTACATACATTGGGAGTAGTTAGTCAATACATGGAGAATCCTAGTCGAGAGCATTAACATCCTATTAAGAGGATTCTCAGATGTATCAAAGGAACCTCAGATGTTGCATTATGTTATGGAGGATTAGATTTTACTGTTAGATGATATGTTGATGCTGATTATACAGGTGATCTTGACAAAAGTAAATCCACTACTGGATATGTGTGCACATTAGCTAGAGGGGCTGTGAATTGGGTTTCAAAACTGCAGTCAGTTGTGGCTATGTCAACAACTGAAGCAGATTATTAGCAGCTACACAAGCTAATAAAGAAGTAGTGTGGTTGAAGTTGATGTTGGAAGAACTCGAATGCAAACAAGAGAACCTTACTTTGTTTTGTGATAATCAAAGTGCTTTGCATCTTTCAAGGAATCCAGCATTTCATTCAAAGACAAAATACATTCGAGTTCAATATTACTTTGTTCGTGAGAAAGTGGAAGAAGGAACGGTAAACATGCAGAAAATTCATACAACGGATAACCTGTCATATTTTATAACAAAAGCAATCAATGGTGGCAAGTTAATGTGGTGTCGATTATTATGTGGCCTGACAAAGACTTAAGCAACATGAAGTGGCAAGGTAGAAAGAATAGTGTAAAGATCTGATTAACTCTCAATCAAATCTTTAAGTGGGAGAATTGTCAAAAATGGTAAGTACCGAAAAGTTGATATAAAAAAAAGTCAAGGATAGCTGGCCATCGAAAAAGTTGAAATAAAAAAAGTCAAGGATAGTTGGCCAAATGGCCAGCCATCACACACATCTCCTGCCTAAGAGAGCAAATCATCCCATTAACAAAAAAAAAAAAAAGAAACAAGAGTGAGGGAGAAAAGAGAGAAGAAAAAAAAGTGAGACAAAATATTTTATATATTTTGTGAGTCTAGTTTGTAATTCTCTATTTTTCCTATAGTAAAATTTTTCTATGTTTACTCGTGATTTTTATCCTAATTTAGAAATTTTTCATATAAAATCTATGTGTTTATTTTATCATCAATATTTTCAGTTTCATTTTAGCTGTAACCCAACTCTATCCAAGCCCTAATTGTTCCTAACACCAAGTTGTATACTTCAACAATAGTTAAAACCGTTGACACGTGCAACATGAACAAGAACTAAACCTCTCTTCAACCATTAAAAGTGGGACACAGTCTAAATGAAAATAGAAACTATTCGTTATTTTTCCTACATATAAAGAGGATTTTTTTCCTTACCAAATTTGTTTTCGACTGTGTGAGTGAGAAAAAGAAATGGATTCTTATAATTAGTTACGTAAGACAATAAATTGGACACTCATGACAAATGGGTATATGTTTAATTGAAATAATCATTGAATTTTTGAAATAATTATTGGAATTATATAATGCACAGGGATGGATGCACATTAAGAGCAAGCGGGGGCACTTGCCTTTGCTGTCTTCAAAAAAATTATATAAAAATATTATTATTTTAAGTTTTAATCTGATTAAAAAATTTACTTCTATTAATTTAATTCAATAATATAAAAATAATTTAAATATTTTATTTCTACTCAAAAAAATTTCTAGGTTCGACCGAATAATGCATATACACAAGTGTACATACATTGAAAAGTTGTTCTTCGCGTTTTGCTTGAACTAGTAACGCTACCGGAAGAAACGAATTATAAGTTATTTTACAGAAACTAGTTAGGCTGTTGGAAGAAATGAACTACACTTTGTGCTTTCCTTGCTCAGGAACTAATACGATAATGGAAGAAACGGTGGAATAACTCTTTCCGCTTCGGTATGGGTTCTTACCGACTGAAGAAGACATAGTGGTCATTATCTATTCAACAAATATTTATCATGTATGTAGCTTAAGAAAATTATTAAAAAAAAAATCTGTTATTTTTCAAATTCTAATATTACTTTGATTATATAATATGATTAATTCATAAACATAATAAAATTTGAATAAATTATACTTTATTGAAAAACTTGATTTTCTTCTCTGAAATTCTCTGTGAAGTCAATTTTTAAATAGGTAAACTATAAATCACCTTCACAAATAGTCTCTAATGATATCTATGGAAACTAATTAAGAATCTCAACAAGTGGTGTTGAAAAGAGTATATCAATAATAATAGCTCGTAAAGAATTTATATATATTTATAATACCTTTTAATAATGTAATTGAGATATAATACTAATTATAATTATAGTTAAACAAAAAATTGGAATTAATATCTAATATTGCTCTTTATTTATCAAATTTTCGATGTTTGATCTCAAAATTTTTCAAACTTTACAATCAAGTTAAATTTAATTAAATTATTTTTTTCTTCAATCATTTTTTGTGTCACTCATTATGTTCTTAAATATGTTAACAAAAAATACATATCATATTTATATTTATAATTAGATAAATTAAGCTTGTTTAGTTTACTTAACTAAATAATTTATATCTGTTGATTAAGATTAACATCTAGTTATACATCATGATTGCCCAAGCATTAAAAATATTAAAGTGATTTTCACTAACTTTTATATACATAACTTGTTCTTATAATTTAATTATTTTATCATATGATGTTTTAATTAGACATAGAATATAAAATTAATGTGTACTCAACTTTATTCCAATCACGTTAGTTCTATGAAATTAGTAATTGATTATTTTAATAACACTTAAAAATTAAGGCATTATTTCATTTTGACTAAAGAGTTTTCGGATTAATAATAATTGATGATAATAAAATATTTTTCCTTATTACTTTGAAGTGATAAATACTATATTTATCACTCAACTATCTTTACATAATTAAATGAATTCTGTCTTTAACCTTAAAAGATAATGCATGGACTTTGATATTCTTTTTATTTGATATTTTTATGTAATTATTCATTATTATATGATGGAATTGTAACATTTTAAATACTTTATATTATTCTTAGGTTTATATTTGTATGATGATTAAACTTTTTTTATTAATTGTGTTTATTTTTAGGTTTACACCACCGGTATTCGAACCTACTGGGCCGACTAATCCAGGTCGGGGCTTCATCACAGTTAAGGCTCCTCGCTCCTCCCTGCGGGTGTGTTTAGTGGGGATCGAACCCAAGAGCTCTTCCCACATGCCCAGCCTACACAGCCAATTTATACATGAACTATGTAAAAAGTAATATTATTATAAATAAATAGATTATTGATATTTTAAATTCTATCATTATGATTTTTGGAGATAAGGTTCATGTAAAATTATAAATCATACAACATAATATATTGATGAGCTATTTTATCATTTTTAAATATTATATAAAACGGTACTCGATATTGATCAATACCAATTTAGTATTGTACTTGAACTAAACTTGATATTGGAACTGGTATCGATATAGTATTCATAGCATTGATTTAAACTCATTCTTAAACTCAATTAACATGAGTCAAACTCATTAAAATTTAGACACATATATCATTCTTAATTTTATGATGTGAATATGTATTATTTAGTATTGTTTCCAAAAATTTAATCTCCCAATTTTGAATATGAAATCAATGAAAATTTAGCTTTCCTCAATATTCATATTGAGAATAAAGATAGC
>JANZLC010000005.1:11526139-11542127 GCA_026413385.1 Erythroxylum gracilipes | reverse complement strand
ACTATGTACCCACCTCAAATTTTGGAATATTTCTCCTTGTTCCTCCTTCAAATGCCAGCACAGGCAAAAATGCCAACAAAGGTCCCTTTATATCCACAAGGAAGTTCTAAAAGTAAAAAATATGAGTTGATCAATTATCAAGAAAGACTTCAAAGATTTAAATGATGTGATTGCAAATTGGATAGATACTATAACTCATACCAAAACTAGGGACATAGGCAGAACCTACAGAACAATTACTTTGCATGCAAACCATAAATAAGTAATAAATAGGATATATATGAGAACAATTACATTGCATGGATACCATAGATAAGTAAATAAATAGGACATATAAGACCAACACTAACTCATAAACCAATATCTTTATTTTTTAGTAAGATTAGTGAGGCCTGAGAACTACTTGAGTTTAGCTGACTTGAATGCTTATCTCTCTATCTTTCCCCTAAACTAATTCGCACGTTTGATTTTTTGGATGAAATTTCTAGCCAAATAATTTATTAAAATTTTATGAAATTCTCTTCCTATACCATAATGCATAGTTAAAAGAAGAAATATAACAATCAATCATAGACAAACTCTTTCTGGTCTTACACCATAATTAAGAATGAAATTTCATTCTCTATGATTCTAAGCCAACCATTCAGTTTTATCATAAGTGATTGTGATGCTTGCCAAAGCAAACCAAAAATGAATATCACCACAAAAATGAATTGCCAACCTCTAGAAGGTCGTCATCAATGTTTTGCAAGCACTTTCCTCTAAGCATACTTCTTTTGCAGAAAAAGAAAACACAGGAGGAACAGCTATTTCACGTATGGTAGGGAAAAAAAAAAAAAAACAAGACTGAAGCTGAAACATGAAATTTCTTAAAACTACCAAGGAACAATGAAGCAAATTTTCGGTTAGACAGGACATGAATGCTTACATCTGCTTTGGAGTCTACCACAATTCCTAGAACAGTATCCTCGACACAAGGTACGTACTGTAAAAGAAAAGAAAAAGTAGAAGTTAAGCATAAGATCAAGCATTATCCAGAGGAGCTATCTGAAGCCATTTGCCAATGAACAGACTGATGGTTGCTCCAAAACAAAGTACAAACACAAGCAGAACACCACCACTACCAAGTAAAGGATACAAAACTATGCACAATTTAATTCTGCAATCAAACATAGTGAAAATCCAAAAATCTGGAGAGAAATTTTCATTTCAAAATTGTTAAGCATATATATTCCTTAATAATCAAACTTCAATTTGTGCTGCAAAAAATGATCGAAAGTCTGCTCAATATCTCACACAGCTGGGTCCAAAAAAATTAGAAAGGAACTAATAATAGCAGGAAGCAACACCTTGTGACATAAGCAGTTTTGATATTATTGTGAAAGTAAACTGACCCTTTTGTGGGAGCTTTCAACCCAATATTTGTTAGGCCTAGAGAACCTGAATTTGCCAGCCTTTATAACGGAAATAGCATCACCATCCTAGAAAGCTTCAAAACAAACTGTTGGTTAACTGTGCCTTTTTTTTGGGATATTTGACAGCAAAAAGAAACTGAATGGAGACCTGACGGAGGCCGCCACCAAGCTTGATAGTCTGATTCGTCATGGTAGAGAGATCAACGACAACATCCCCTGGAACCTGAAAATCACCATACGAACTTGGAGCCCTAGAGAAGTAATAGAACTGAGAGTTGAGGAAGTTATAAAAATAAACTCACTACTAATTGATCGACGAAAGTGGCCCTTGTAGAGGACGATGTACTTTCCGTTGTCATAGCGTATGAACAGGCGGGTTTTCGTTAAGGAATTTCTACAAACAGGTTAGGGAGAATTAGAAACACAAACAACGGAGGGACCTAATGTATAGTATTTCAAACTAACCAAAGCTTGAACCCTTTCTCCTGTTTATGTCAACGTTTTGACATTCCAATTAAATTATATAATAACTTCAAAAATATGATATTACAAATTTTAAATATTAACATAAAAGTTTTATTTAGTAAGAATCAAAGAATTACTTTTATTTTAAAGGGAATATTACATTGGAAAAAAGTCCAATTTAATTCTTAACTTGGATGTTAATTGCATATTAGTCCTCATATTTTCATTTTTATCAAGTTACTGTCATCCATCTATAAAAAGTCGTAATTAATATTAGGTTATATTAAAAAGTATAAATAAAATAAACCTAAAAAGAAATAAAATTAGAGAGCTTAGACACGAAAGGAAGTGAAAGCGGGGAGTAGGAGATAAGTGTTAGTAAAAGGAAAAGAAAAAATATTCAAAGGCAAAGTCAAGGATATACAAGGTAAACTGTTTACTACATATTTAATAAAAGAAGAATACACGAGTCTTTAAATAATACAAGGAGCAGCCAAACGAAATGGAAATTTTGGACCATAATCTCACAGTTCCATACACTAATAAGATTATAGCTAACCACTAACTTATTTTGCTTATCCAATAAAACAACTCTACAACTCACTGACTCAACTAAGATTTGAATCATTCATTTAACACTCCAACCCACTGACTCAACTAAGATTTGAATCATCCATTTAACACTCCCCTTGATTCAAAGTCAAATACTCCCAACTATTGCCTAGAAAAGTGATGTTTTGCTCGAGGGAGTGATTTCGTAAAGATATTAGCTGTTTGTGAATTTGTGCCACAAAATTTCAGCTATATTTTACCTTCAGCTACAAGCTTGCGAATGAAGTGCTGCTGCACATCGATGTGCTTCGTTCGACCATGAAAAACATGATTTTTTGCCACTGCAATTACTAATTTGTTGTCACAAAAAATCTTTATAGCTTCCTTTTGCTCAAGGTTAAAGTCAGCAAGTAATTTCCGAAGCTCTAAAGCCTGATTTGTTGCTGAAGTTGCTGCTGCATACTCTGCTTCAGATGATAGCAGAGCCACTGTTTAGTATTTTCATGAATTCCAAGTTACAGCTCCATAACCAAAATTGAAAATGCTATTAGAAGTGCTCTTCCGATCATCTAAGCACCCTGCCGAATCACTATTAGTGAAACCAAGTAATATGAAATTTAGTACTTTAGAATACCAAATGCCAAAATCAACAATTCCAATGATATAACGAAGAATTCTTTTGGCTGCACCAAAATGTTGCTTTGTAGGACAGTGCATAAACCTAGACACAACTCTAACAGAAAATAAAATATTAGGTCTAGTATGTGTTAAATAATTTAAATCACTAACTAGGCTTCTAAGGAGTGTTGGGTTGGCTTTCTCAATCTCATCTTCACGTTGGAGCTTCTCATTAACATTCATAGGAGTTGCTACGACCTCACAATTTATCATATTGAACCTCTTTAAAAAATCAGCACAATATTTCTTTTGACACAGAAAATCTCATCTTCAGCTTATATCACCTTAAGTCCCAAAAAATATTGCAGTAAACCCAAATCTATCATCTCGAATTTTTTTCATCATGTAGCACTTGAAATCATCAATTAATGATTTTGAGAAGCCCATATAAATGATATCATCTACATATAGACAAACCACCAAGAAATCACCACTGTTATTTTTCTTCAAGTACAAAGTGGGCTCGTTTTCACATTTTATAAATCCGCTTTTTTGAAAAAACAAATCAATTTTACCATACCAAGCACGTGGGGCTTGTTTTAGGCCATAAAGAGCCTTTTTAAACCTGTAGACTTTGTTTTCTTTGCCATTAATAACAAGCCTTCAAGTTGTTTGACATAAACTACCTCTTCTAAATCACTATTTGAAAACATAGATTTCACATCAAATTGATGCACCAGTAATTGAAATTGGGCAGCCAATGCTAAAACAACTCTTACTGTTTCAAATCTAGCAACAGGAGAAAAAGTCTCCTCAAAATCGATTCCTTGCTGCTGTGAGTATCCCTTAGTCATGAGTTGAGCCTTGTGCTTTAAATACTACCATCGGTATTGAACTTCGTTCGGAACACCCACTTGAGTCCCACAACATCTTCCCTTGCGGAGCATCAACCAGCTCTCATATTGAATTTCTCTCTATGGCGTGCATCTCCTTTTGCATAGCTTCTTGCCAAGCTTGTTGTTTTGCTGCATCATCATAGTTAGTTGGGTTTGCAACATACAAAGTAAAGTCACGAGAAGCATATATCTCTCTTAAGGAGCAAACTTTTCTCAGACAAGTTTATGAAGATGAGCTTGAGGGAGTATGGGAGCCTATTGGAGTTGATTTACTGCTGCTTGACAGAGTAGAAAGTGGAGTTGAATCATTGTTAACAAAATTTAAATTTTCTGCTTGTGGTTCTGTGTCTACTGCAGATGTATCATCATTTAATGAAAGAGATACTGGATTTTCATACTTGTTGAAATCCCAAGACCAGCTAGCAGTTTCATTAAACACAACATCCCTACTCACAATTATTTTGCAACTAATTGGGTTCTATAGTCTATATGCTTTGGATCGCAAGCTATAGCCAACAAACATACATTTTTCAAATTTTTCATCAAGTTTGGGATGAGATGATTTCAACAAAACATAGGCAATACAACCAAAAACTTTTAAATGGCTTACCCAAGGTTTCAGAACTCTCCACGTTTCATAAGATGTCTTGTTTAGAACTGCTTTTGTGGGAGAAAGATTGAGTAGATACACTGTTGTAGCTACTGCTTCTGCCCAAAACATATTTGGAACACGTTTTGCTGTTAACATGCTTCTGGCCATCTCTGTACATAACACCTTAATACAACAGCTACTTTGCTTCTCTACAAGAGCTTTGAACTTCTTGAAATGATCAAATGCTTTAGATTTTAATTTCAAAAAATACACCCATCTTATTCTACTGTAGTCATCAGTAAACAATAGAAAATAACGACTCTCATTTAAAGACTCAATTTTCATTGGTCCACATAAATCAGTATGTACAAGCGTGAGAAATTGAGAAGCTCTCCAAGACTTCCTAATAGAAAATGATTTTCGACTCTTTTTCCCAGTACACATCCTTCATAAAATTCTCGGACATCAATATTTGGCAAGCCCAAAACCAAGTATTTCCTCTTTAATAACTTCAAACAATTTAAGTGCAAGTGGCCATAACGTAAGTGCCATAAGTCAGACTCACTAGACTCTTTGACCACAAGAGCCTTTTTCTCAATACAAGACACATCAAGAGGGAACATTTTATTTGGAGTCATGGCAACACTAGCAATGTTTTAACCACACTTTTTATCCCTAATCACACAACGAACATTAGCAAACACAATTTCCAGCCCACTACTCATTAATTGTCCCATACTTAACAAATTGTGAGCTAAACTAAGCACAAATTGAACTTCATGCAATAACCTCCTTTTGCCATTACTAGTACATATAGCTATCGTACCTTTTCCTTCAACCTCAACTTGCTTGTTGTCACCCAAGCAAACTTCAGATTTTTTTGAAGAATCCATTTCCTCAAACAAGGAGTATGAGCTACACATGTGATTATAACACCCACTGTCGATGAACCAAACATGATCAATAACACCAACTGCATAAGAATGTGCTATGATCAGTGTTTTAGTATCTTCTCTCTCCCTAAAGCTTGCTCGCCTTGCTCATCCTTTTGCTTTGCCCAAAAGTCTGCTTCTAGATGACCTAACTTTTTACATAGTTGTATTGAATGGAGCTCTTTAAATTGAATTGTCTCTAATATGAATGTCAAAAATGACTTCTACCACCACCACCACCACCATCACGTCCACGAAATCCACCTCTGCCTCTGCCTCTGCCTTTGTCTCAGGAATTTTTTGACTTCCCCTTGTGAGAATACTCCCCTTTTACTTGGAAAGCCTTCTCATCGATTTTCTCTTGTGACATGCCAATTCTAGCTTCATGGGCTAAGAGAGAACTCATTAACTCGTCAAAAGTGTATGTAGACAGGTCCTTAGACTCTTCTATAGCAGCAACAACATGATTAAAATTAGAGGTTAGATTCTTTACCACCTTTCTAACAACAGTTTCATTAGTAATTGTTTCACTGTAGGACTTCACTTGGTTCATTATTCTAGATATTCTGGACAAGAATTCTTGTACTGACTCTTTGCTTTTCATAGCCAGTGTCTCAAATTCACAACATAAAGTATGTAATTTAACAGTGATTACTTTCTTATCTCCAAATTATTTTTTCTCTCCCAAGCCTGATTTGAAGTCTTAACTGCAACAATTCGAGGAAAAATGTCATCATCCTGTGCTAATTGGATGAGAAATAAAGCCTTTGCATCCTTCTTGTGATTTTCCTTCAACAACTAGTTAGGTTGCGTCGGTGTCGGATCTGGTTCGTCATACCGGTTCTCTACCAAGTCCTATAGCTCTTGGGACTTAAACAAGGTTGTCATCTTCAAATTCCAAAGATGATGTTTTTCCCCTTTGAAGATTGGAATAGGGGTTGAGAAGATGGGTTAGTGCCATTTTTCTTCTCCTTTGTTCACTCTTTGTTTTGTTGGTTCGTTTTTTTTGGATAAGAAAATGGGATGTTCACTCTATGATGCAAGTGAGTGCTTATCTCTACTTTTCTTTCTCTCTCTAACTTTACTCTTTTTCCCTAAAGTATGGACTGAACCTAGTTTATTTTGGTGGACTACTCTGATAACATAAATTGTTGGTAAAAGGAAAAGAAAAAAATATTCAAAGGCAAAGTCAAGGACACATAGAGGTGAATTGTTTACTACATTTAATAAAAGAAGAGTACGTCAGTCTTTAAATAATACTAGGAGCAACGAAAGGAAATGAAACGAAAATTTTGGACCATAATCTCATAATTCCATACACTAACAAGATTATAGCTAACCACTAACTTATTTTGCTTGACCAATAAAACGACCTTACAACGCACTAACTCAACTAAGATTTGAATCATTCGTTCAACAATAAGTGCATGTATGAACAACTAATTTTTCAATACATATTATCCTATTTGATTTGATTGTAGGCCATAAAGTACTAAAAGCAAAGTATAAGTGTTACGAGACGAGGTGAGGAGTGAGCTAGGGATGTCAATGGGTTGAGTAGCAAAATATACGTGTTACGAGACGAAGTGAGGAGTGAAGTAAGGATGTCAATAGGTCAGGCTGGGCCCGAGCCGCTTTTGGCCCGACTAACCCACCTCATAATTGAAAAAAATGTAAAAAACGGCCTTGTTTTTAACAAAATGATGTCATTTTTGAAATTACAGTAATACCACAGGTCGGGCCTTGCCGAGCCTACTCGCCCCCGACCCAACCTTGATCAATGGCTCATTTGGGTCGACCACTTTTAGCCCTTAACTCGCCTGTAGCCTGATCAACCCAAGCCAAAATTAGCATTACTAGAGTGAGCTGAGTGAGAAGGTAAAGGAAGTAAGGAGCAAGTTGGGTAAGAAGACGAAGGCAGTCTCATCGTTTAAAAGAGTGAAGAAACATCACCGTTGAACTAATGTTTTAAAAATCAGACTGGACATAAAACCGGTCAAAGAAAATGTTTACAGTTTAAAGATTCAACTGGTATTAAACTTCTATGAAACTGGTATATAATAAATAAAAATATAAAAATAATTAAATATAGTATAAAATAAAATACTTTATTAAAATAAAATTGCACTAATAATACTTATTAATAGATAATAAACTAATAATAAATCTAATAATTTACACTAAAATTGAATCTAACATAACTTTTTAAATACTAATAATTATTATTATTATATTATGTATTATTATTTATTTAAAAACTCATAAAAGGTGAAGTATCTTTAAAGAAGGTGAAGTATCTTTAAAGAATGTGAATAAAACTCTAATTCATTCTTACTTCTTTTTCAATGTTCGTTAAACATATTTTTTATATTTTAGATATTATTTTGAAACATTATTAAATTATTAGAAGCAATATTACTTATATATACTAATTAATAATTAAATTTAATAAACAAATTCATGAAAAAATAATAATTAGTTTTTAACAACAATAATTTAAAAATTTTCAATAAAAATATAAGAAGATAAATAAAGAACCTAAAATTTGACAAATATAATTTTTTAGTTATATTAAATAAACTTAGTAATTTTAAGAATAAAAATAGTAATTTAATTTTTAAAAATAATAATTTAAAATTAAATTAAAATGATAAATAAATAATTTAAAATTTAAAATATAATTTATTAATTAAAATGTGTGAGAATTGAAATGAAAAAATTGATTAAAAATTAGTAAAAAATCTCAAACATGGTGGGTCCCACATGTAGGTTCCACGTGGGAAGACATCTGATGGTCCCATATGCAAAAAGTAGGTGTATTAATTAACCGACCCATTTTTTATCACAAAAGTTTTGCAATACAAATCAGACCAAAAATCGCCCTGAAATCCTCTGTACCCGTTTTTGTGCCATATAAATGGATGGCTTGGATCTAATGGGACATGGTAGGTACACAAAAAAGGGGACAGAGGATCACATCGCCAGTGAGATTGTTGTACGGTGTTGGCATTGACTGTTGTGCTTGTTATCTCTTAGACTGTACCCTTGCGTTTATGCTCTCCTCTGTTGTTGTTGTTTGCTTCTTCTGCTTTACTTCTTTCATTTTGACTGTCTTTTGTCTTCAATGTCGTTTTAATGCTCTCTTGTCCAGCTACTGGCGTTGTTGGTCTGCTTCCCATTTAACTGTTAGAGTGGTCTTCTTTTTTTCCCACTGCACTGTCGCACTGTCATTTTGCTTCATCTACTGGTTTTAATTCATCTCATCCAAGCTACTTGGTTTGCTACTTATATTTAATTTCAACTAATAATCTTACGTGGATTCAATATATGCACATGTTATGCAAATTATATATATAATTGAAAACCTGGAAATTACTTAATAAAAGTATTCGTTTTTAGCTTATTAAATCATTCATCACCAAATTAGTACAACAATATATATACATAAGTTTCAATGTTTTAGTTGGATTATTGGCGTGAATGTGGCCATGATTACGATTAATAAATGATAAAATGCTTAAATAACAGTAGCCACAAAAACTATATATACAATGCTCTTACCACAATTAAAGATGTGATTTTTAATTATATGTTTATTTTTCCAATAAACTTTTAATACTAATATATTAAACGGAAATAAACAATACTAATAATAGTCTAATATATTCATTCAGATAATGATTCAAAAAGCTTTTGCCTTTTTCTTAAATACCCCATCATATGTTTGATTTTAAAATATTTTTCTTTGAGAATGAGTGCAATGGAAATTTGAAATTGTTACAGAATCATATTTTATATATCATGAACAATCTTTAACTCATTGTTTCCTCTAATTTCTTATTCATAGATTGCATATCCTGACATCTAGTCATGATATTTTAGTTATTATTTGAGAACAATTATATGATTGATGGTTGAAAAATTTATTTATAGTTATTTATATTATTTGGTAAAATTTTCTATTTTTTAATATTATTAATATTATATATAATTAAATAATTATTACGTAATTATGACGTCACACCGGTTCAACTGGTGGTCGAACCGGTAACTAGTAAAACCTCCGGCTCAACGTCCGATCTAGGTTTCAAAACCTTGATTGTCATGAATCGCATAATTTATGTCTACCAAGTTCATAGCTTAGGACTTCTCGTGATACCGTGTTTAACTTTACCTTACTAAAAGTTAGCGTATCACGATGAAACCAAGTTCAAGTATCACTCCCTTCACCAAGCTGCGCCCTCCGCAGCCTTATCCTCCTCTCTACATCCGTCTATCACCACTATGCTCATTCACTAGGCCGCCACCCCCAACAGCACCACGCCTGCCGCCGAGTTCTCCTTGCGAGTTTGACACAAGTTAAATCCCTCAGTACTTAAGGCAAAAACCTTTCGACCGTCTCTGGCAACACCATAACCCTATGGTCCATATCCTGCTTTAGCTTCTTTGAGGATACCTTTAAACTAACCTCTTTTTTTTTTTCTTTTTTCAACGATTTAAACTAACATCTTGCACCCACCAATTATCACTTAATTTATATTAATTTTGGAGAGTATTCCTCCTAAAGATCTCGAAAAGCTCTTCGGGAATTCTCCTTACCAACTAAACCACAGAAACAAATCACCTGTTCTATTTTTGCTGGTCCAATTGACCCTTCTCATCTACACATTTATGTAAGACCCATATAAATATGTGGATGAGATAAATTGAAACATGGTTAGAACAGTAAAAATAGAACAAATGATTTCATTTGCGAAACCGCACTCTAAAAGCAACCCCTTTTATTTAATTTACTAGGAATAATCTAATGATTATACATACCCAAATTTTTGTGCGAATCTGATTTCATATATTTATTTTCAATAAGTTTAATTTTATATTGATGAAAAATAAAATTTTAAGATATTAAACATTTGTTACATATAGTTCAATATTATAAGTAATTTTTTCCATGGTTAGTTTAAATAATCCCTTACAAAATGTTTAGGAAGAATATCAATAAAATAATATTAATACCATCTTAAATTCTAACTTCTAACATCATTGAGAGTTTATCAATGTTTTGAATTGTCATCCCAACTCAAGTAATATTACAGGTAAACAATTTGGATGCATGTTGAAATGACCTAAAAATAAAATAACAATACTAAAACAAAATTTAAAATGTTTTTAAAAATAATTTAACTTATTGAACATAATCAAAGTTACATTATTATGTTAAAACAATTAAAAGCCAATATAACTTATTAAAGCAAGAAACCAAAATCTTTTATTATCGAAAAGTTCTGCTTTAACTTTAATTTCATTTGTGCCATAGTTTCGAATTGTCCTGGGCCGACATTGACTCGAGCCCGTTCAATCCACTAATAAAATAGTGTTATTTTAAGTTTATGTTCTTAATCCTACATACAGACTAATTTTGATTAATTAAACTAAAATGATATTATTATGGAAACCTAACTCTAGCCAATTTGGCCTGAACTCTTAAATCTTTTAAAGTAAATTCATTTTTCTTCTCAATTGTGTTAGATCAGGTTAGTTCTTAATCCATTTTTTTGAAAATTAATTAATTCCTTTCCAAATTGGTAAACTACCTTGAAATGTCTTAGTACAGATGAATATCTCAACATATTAATAAAGCTAGATTACATGTGGCTCTTCCGAGCATGCATATTCCACATTTTTCAAGCCTTATTTATTAAATCCCTAAAAATTATATGAAGTTCGGTTTGATTAGTTTTGGTTTTCAATTGGCATATGATCTCTCATCATCTTGTTTTTCTATCAACTCCTAAGTGATTAATACAGTTCCCCTCTTGGATTGCCTTGCTCCTCAGTCGTTTCTAATCCATGTTTTTGATAATAACAAAATATAGTTTTATTCTTGGTGATATTATTGTCTCTATTATAATAAAATTAAGTATATGAAAAAGATGAAGTTTAATAAAATGAAAAATTCAGCAAAGAAGCAAAATGAAATAAATTGAGTAAATAAAGAATGGATAAAAATGAGCAAAGGGGAACACAAAGAACTAAGAATAAGGAAGCATCAAGCACATCAAGATTTTACAAATCATTTTAATCTTTCTTGTAAACTTTTCTTAGTTATTTTAATGAATTAATGGCTCAATCATTGCATGATAATTTATACTTAGTGCATATTGCATATACATTATCATAATGAAGAGAAAATTTATAAAGGTTTAAAGAAAAACCCTCTTGATGAATCAAAATACATTTAATGAACTTCTAAAATAGTTTTCGATCAATTTTTTATTAAAGGAGTGTGTTTAACATTTGAAAAAACTTGAAAAGCTTTTCAAAAACTTATTTCAAGAAGTTTTGTTGATTAATGCAGTAATTCAGGTGACCAATATTAGGGTTCCAAAGGATTTTGGGCATAATAAGCATACGCTAGTCAACCAATGCTCAGGAAGAAAGTTAAGGAATATCGAAAATTCGAGTGGCTGAATTCATATCCGAAAGATGCGACTTTGCACTATAGTTAGTTCAACACCAATCACGAACCCGCAAGGAATAAAAATATAAAGAGATAGACTAGAAACGCTTATGTCAATGACACCAAAGGGGATATTAAATGAATGGAATTAGGCTATGGATGGAATATTCTCAAAGGAGAAGATTCTTCTTTTTACCGAAAGAGATTCGTTGTTCCTGACCCTGCTTTGCTTCACCTATAACCCTAAAAGAACTCGATTCTGTAACTTGAAAGAGTGCGTAATAGCTCACTGATCGAGCACTCTTGCGCTGAAGATGAATAGGGCTAAGCGATCTGCCGAAGCTAGCTCGATGCCAGGATGATAAAAAGCTTAACACCCCTCATTCTTATTACTTGGTATCTTCCGGATAATTCAAATCGAAGCAATTGGATGTCTAACTCCGGCCTAGATGACATGACCGATTAATAGAAAGACTCCAAGACTTTACCTTTGTCATATATTCCATACATCACACTAGATAGATATCATATTCACAGAATACGATTCACTTTCAAGATGCCTTGGTGGTGAAATGGTAGACACTCGAAACTCAATTGGAGAATTCTCAAGTTTTGTCTTATAAAGCCGTGTGCAACGAAACATGCAAGCATGGCTTGGGGAGGGATTTTTTTTACCCATTTTAAATCCATTTTCTACTCCATCTGACTAGTTTCGGGTTCGAGTCTCGGGCAATTTATGTGTTTTCATGCCCATGTGAGACCCTAAAAAATGGACAAATTCCTTTTCATATGTACACATACGAGTTTTAGAATTTTAAAATCTAGTTGGACCAAAACAAAAATAAAATAAAGATTGAATTTTTTGAGTGATTTGATTGTGCAATTCCCCTTTTTTCTTATTCAAGATATTATGTGAATGAATTGACTAATAAGTTGACTACGGATTGGAGCCATAGCGCATGGTTTCATGTGGAAGCATTTTTTAACATACTAGAGAGTTGATAAGTCCCTTAAGATGCTACAGAGAGCATTTGAGCATATATAAACATTACATAAATTATATTGAGCCTTAGTTTATTGGTGTGAGTAAAAATGAGAGTTTTTGAGTTATAAATGGTTATGCTAATGTAAAGATAAATTTTTTAGGGATCCATATTTTGATGGTTCTTAACCTTGATCAAGATTTAAAAACGATTACTCTTCTTATGTGATAAAGCAAGACAGTTCAATAGGTTTCTCTTCACGATGACAAATAAGATACTATATAGAGAGTTTCTTTTCACCTTTTATTTTTTGAGAAATTAAAAATGGATTAAAGAATAAAGGGTTGACAACAAAGGAGTCTACCAAAAGACCCTTAAAACACTGGTACACTAATTAAAACTATCACTACCTCATACAAAGCAAACAACTAAAAGACTTAGAACAAAACGATGATGCAATGAATCCCGAGTATATCGTTGATTAATTAGGGTATAATCAATTTCCTCTTTCTCAATAGTCTCACAAGTTTCTCAATCGGGAATGGGCTAGGGCGAGATCTGGCGAAGGTGTCAACTTTCTTGTCCCTCTCTTCTGCTCTTTCTATGTTTGCACTCAATGGAGCTTGTCTTAGGTGAGTCTTGTCGTTGGCTGTTCTTCGATTCTTAGCAATTTAGGGCAATCTAACCTTATTCCCGTAACTCTCCAGACATTGCTGACCAAAGGAATGAGCGATGTGCTCTGAGGGAGTCTCTCTCAAGTAGGTATCTCGATTATTTTGCTATTTTATGCTATTTGATTTCATTGTAACTCAGCTTCTGATAGAGGGATAGCTATACCGAGAGTTGAGAAGGGAGTACTGTTCTACTTTTAATAGGTGAGTCATGAACTCCTCTTCCTTGTTTTTGTTTGTAGAGGCATGATTTGTCATTAATATCTTGAATGATGAATGCTGGAATAGTAGATAAAGAACTCTGGTTTAGCATTACTGAGAAATTAGGAGCGGGGATTAGATTGTCCATGTGAGAGATATTCCTATGCTACAGTGGGAGTTCAACTGATTTGTAATCAGTTGTTCTCTTATGCTAGCTATAATAATCTCAATAATAGAGGATAGGGAAGTAGATTTTTGTTCAAATCTTTTGTAGTTTCTCTCTTTCCAAATTTCTTGAGTGTATGTGGCCATTGAGATTAGAATCACTGCTCTGTCAAATTTTGACACCAGTAGATGGGGTAATTTCATAAAGATTGTTCGAAATTGAATCATCAGTACTTAGTCTTAAGATTTTGACCCATATTTCTTTAGAGTAATCACACCTAAAGAAAAGATGGTCTCTAGTCTCTTCCTTTAGATTACAGAGGATGCATATCTTTGAGGAGGATAGGAATTGTAGCCTATCCATTGTGCTAAGTCTGTTCAACATTAAGTCTCCCTGAAAATGTCTCTTTTGATGAGCTTATCCATCTCGATGAGAAGGTAAAGGTGAGCCTTTTTCATTTTCTCTCTAAAGATATGATTTTTACTTGTTTTGGGTCTTTGGAATGTGTATTGTTGTGGCGAAATGTGTTGGCAAATGATACGTTTCAACGTTTTATATACCAGATTCAACTTTTGATTCTCCTGGAAATTTGAGGTTGAAGCTGCTCTGTTCATCTTTTGAAATATTCCGAAGAAGGTTTGATTGACATCTCATGTTGTCAATGTGAAAAATCAATAGACTGTTGTCCGGGCTATGTTTGCTAATATTGCTGTATTAAGTTACATAAGCAGTGCGCAAATTAGTCCTTCCAAACAAAACACCTCTTTGTGAACATAACCCTCTCACTATCATAGGACCAGAATCTGGCAATGGGTATATGTGTAATGGATGTTGTCTAATATACCACATCTATGAAATCAGTTACTGATGTGAAGAATGCAGTTTTATACTCGACATGAAATGTGCTTCAACGATTTCTTCCATTGATCACCATTGCCAAAAACCAAATAATAATGGGAGTAAAGATACAATATTCAATTTCAGCCACAGGCTTATTCCCAGAGAATGAGAGTGGGGGAATCAAAGTCAACAGTAACTTGGAAGAAATGTTCAGGGTAGCAAAACACGGAAGCCACTTCCAGGTATTATCCCAGGAAAGAAAAAGCAAAAAGCATCGAACCATGTTGCTAGTGGTCGAACAGTGGTTCCACTACAAGCCCTCTCTGGAACTGTCAAAAAGTTGCATGTCTTTAGTCTTTCTTCACTTGGACTTGGTTGATTTCCATTATCAGTTAAGGAATTCTAACTTTTTGTTAGGCATGTGTTGATTAATCGAGCAGATCTTTTCAGTACTGAATGGAGTGGTTTGCAGTTGTTGTTTCCCTAATTGTACTCTGGATTGCTTCATTGTGTAAAATTCTCCACACATCAACCAATAAAGGTGAAATAAAATTCTCATTGTTTGTGTTGCTTCCTTCTGTTTTTTGTGATTGGACATCATTTTTTCCTCTTCAATATCAGGTGGAGCTCTCATCAACAAAAATGTGCTGCTTGTTATTGCCCACCCTGACGATGAATCCATGTAAGTGTTTGTGTTTTTATTCTCTTTTCTACATGGAAAATTTCTGAATCTAGAAAGAATGTACTTTGCAGGTTCTTTTCTCCAACAATAAGCTTTCTGATTTCAAGAGGCAATAATCTTCACATATTATGTTTGTCTATTGGTACTTGAGCTGACTCAACATTCCTTTCTTTTCGGATTAACACAATAATACATGTCAAATGGTAATAATTACGTTTAGTTGTTGAACTACGTTACCTAGGCGATGCAGATGGTTTGGGAAACACCAGAAAAGATGAGCTTTGCCGGGCTTGTGCAGTTCTGCAGGTGATTAGAGATATGCAACAGAAATGTTTATGGTCTAAGATATGCATCTCATAGTTAAATTATCACAATATATCTGACATTGCAATCATCGTGGTAAAAAATGTGTAAAGTATTTGACCTTTAAGAGACCATCAAGATCTAAAAGTTACTTAAAATTTATTGTCATACTAATGGCCTGGGTCTATCTGTGTAATGCATTACTTTGTATT
>JANZLC010000005.1:11496450-11517087 GCA_026413385.1 Erythroxylum gracilipes | reverse complement strand
TAAATCATACTCACTTATTCATCAACACTCATAACTAGCCACATGAGCAATCCTATTTACCAAAATAATCAAATTCATAATGAATTATTTCCAATGGCATGCTTTCAAAGAAAAAAATCCCAAAAATTACTTCCTAATGAGAAAGTAATGGCAAAATTAATAAGCTTAAGTGTACATCTTATAGATCCATAATCCCGAACAAGCTCAATAAGTTATTCATCTAGAAATGATGTGTTGTAGAAAGGGGTCTTAAACCCTTTAGTTTCTTAGATGTATGCCTCGATTATAGTAATGGCTTTAACATGAAGCTCCTCAAAACATTGATAATCTTCTTGCTACTATTGTTGTAAAAATTTGAGTGAAACTTAATCGTTTCATACAACATTAGGTAATTGTTCCACCCTAGATTGTAAGTATCCTCATAGGGGGTGTTTTAAGGCTAGTTTCCCATATAAATTAGATGCTTCCATATGTAGTTCGATGCTTGATATTTATGATTGGGGTGGTCACCTTCACAAATGATGCAGTATATCATTGATACTAATTATGTTTCCAAATGCATGTTACTATGCCTCTCATTCCAAGCTTCTATTATCACCATAAGTAGTAGTGCGTCATAATCCGCATGAGCAAATTGTCCTCTCCATCCGTCCATTATATTAGAGTTATAGTAATAAGCATTTGTATTCTAAAAGTAACCAAAAGACACAAGGTTAGAAAATAGAGTTCTAAAAATAAATAAATATAAAAAGAAACAAAATAAATGATCTAATCTAGTTAGCTTGTAATTTTGCAAATATTAACGCCTAATCTATGGTATTGAAGCCAAAAAATTATTCTACCCTTTTATCACAAGAATACAGTGTAGCTAGCACTAGAGAATACAGGTCGATCTTATGAGAATTGTTTGTTAACTACTCACTTCTTTAAACTTAATAAGTTAGAAAAAATATGTACCGATGTATAAAAAATCAAATATCTAATGCGATTGATGATTAAGAATATACCAAACTATGAATTAACTAGATTTAGACCAGGCTCTCCTAAAACTTTATTATATTCAATTTCATATTTAATTAATGAATTATTCTACCTTTATAGACCTGTAAGAGTTCTTAAATTAGACTAAATTTTCTATTGAGATATATAATTTCTATTTAGAGGTTAATCAATTGAAATTCCTTCTGAATCTAGATAACCTAAGCATGTCATAAATCGTTATGTGAACTCTCTTGATAGGTTTTACACTAACTTAGGAAGTTATCTCAAACATCTCATATTTAACCCTCTTTATCCATATTGTGACCTAAACAAAAATCTATTTTATATTAGTTCTATAGTTATTTTCGACATCATAATCAAAGTCTTCACTATTTGTTGTAAGATTATCATAAATATGCTCATATACTTGAATGTTGTAATAGTTTAATTCTTACATGTAATTAAGCATTGAAAACATGTCTTGTTATGTTGTAAGTTCAATTCTTTTATGCATCTCATCGACTCCTTAGAGAATTTATAAAACATAGATACCTGTCCTCTAACACTCCTTTTAATATTAGCATATTAATTGCATTAACCCTATAACCTTTATCCTTTTGATCTTGCCTTTAACATATTTGTTTTCACCATTTCTTTCCAATTAATTTACCAATATTATCAAATAATTTGAGTATTAATTTCTTATAAAATATATTAAATAGCTTTTCAACTCAATAGATTGACGAGTGAACAAAGAAAAGTACAACCAAAAGCCATAATTTGCTAAAAGAAAGTTATCAAGTATCAAGTAAGAGTACCATTAGGAATGACAAACTAAGCATACATAGTTTCCTTTGTTATGATCATTAGCCAACATACATGAAACATATGCATTCAATGTCGAAGTTTGATGAAATAACATTTCAATTGTCCTTATAAATACTTTTTACTTTCATTAGATGTTAGATGAGTTTCTAAAGAAACGTGAATATGTCATAAGTAAATAATGTTGTCAAGTTATTAATGAATTACACAATTACTAAATATGTTAACACAAGTAGATGAGGTCAAACACATCAGTAAATTGTCCAAACGATGTCAAATGAGCTTTCCTTAAATAGCATGTAATACCTTATATCTCAAATGATTTTATTTATACCTCACTTCAATATTGGTACTTTTTCTTTAAGAGCAAGGCTAAAAATGCATTTTGAACTCGTAATCATTATAATACAATTTAAACTCTATCATTTGAATGCATTCAATTTTAACTTTAACATTTTCAAAATAGACTTTAAGTAAACGAGATTTAATTTTCATATGTTAAGTACCACATTAGCATTTTTATTATTTTTAAATTCTATTAGTGGGTCCTACTACCATGTGGCATCCATGTCACGTAGTGAGGCCTATATGAGTTGTTTTTTTAACTTAAAACTTTTTAATTTTTAATTAGTTCAATTATTCTATTAGTTATTTGATTAAATATATGTAAAATCCCTAATCTAACTTAATCAAATTAGGAAATTAATTCTCAAATTCTTACGACTAATTGAATGCAAAATCCTTATATAGAATTGTCAATAATTTCATGGTAGTAGGATCAGCAAACTAAGTACACAATTATTTCAATGACAAGAACAATGAGAACCACCATTATTAGAAGCAATAAGCAACCAAGTCCCACTCCAAATATGATACCCATATTCAATGTCTATAAGTACACCATAAGATCTGATAAAGGGTCTTAATTCTCCCAAAAACAATTCGAGAATGTTAAGAAGAGCAACAACTCTAGTTTTACCTTTTATCAAGTTCCTGCTCTTCTTCAAGGCTTTCATCCTATAAACCTCTTTTAAAAGTGAAATCACACTAGCCAAACATAACATCAACAATGTATACGATCAAGAGAATTATCATAATCACAACTTATATACTTCCATTATAGTTTGAAAAATAGCTGCAAGCAACAAAAATACAGCTCCTATAATAATAATGAAGACAAAAACAAGAAAAATCCAAAGAAACATCATAAAAGCTCTCTTCCAAACCTTTGGCTCCACACTCATCACCTTCTTGAAAAAGATTGGTTTTAAAGGGTATATACAAGCTACGACATAAACAACTACAAATGTTTCCAGAAGAGGAAGGATGAGAAGTAAAAAAGAAATATACCGACTTGAAAAATCAGTAAGTAATCCATTATTCATACAAGAAGTGGTGGACTTGAAGCATACCTGTTTAACTCAACTACTAGTTTACAATGTAAAAATACTTTATAAACCCCTATTTGTTTTAATTAGGGTTCTGATCAGAAATTTTATACTCAATTAGGAGTAATTAATTAAAATATTAAACATTTCAGGATTTTAAAATAAGTTATATAGAGCTCACTAATAAATTTAAAAATAAAAAATTACTAGACCAGTGTTGATGTGACAATTAATAGACGAAAATTTAGTTCCATTTAGTTAGGGTATATTTTGAACATTTTAAAAATTATTAAAGGTTGAAATTGAATGCTTTCAAACACTAGGGTTTAAATTGTATTATGAAAATAAATAATAGAGTTCAAATTACGCTTTTAAGAAAAGGTAAAAATAGTTATGGTTTGCTTAAACAGATATCTATAATGAACAATGTTTCCTATAGTTCAAGCATGTGATTTTGAGCCTAAGAAATATGAATACAAGAAGTCTACCAAAATCTTCACCCCATCAACATCTACACTTTTTGAGATTTCACTGAACATTCTCAATAATTGGTTTATATAAATACTTGTTAGGGGATGTCAGAAGAATATAAATTAAAAAAGAAAGTTCTCTCCCTCATTGTGTTTTTATTATGTTCAGCCACCGATCAAGAAAAGAAATGAGAATTTTAAACTTGAGCAAACAATCAAGAATACTCCAAAAAATCATAATAAATATAGTAGCTATCAGTACTAAGAAAATTGACAAAAAAGGAAACTACGCTTTTGAAGAGTACTTGAGATTTTAAAAAGTTGCAAAAGAGAAAAAAGAAGCGTTAGTGGTGCTTGTGTTGAGATATAAAGAAGAGGAGGCGTTAACGGTGCTCATGCTGAGATAAAGATGAGAGCAGACGTTAGTGGCAGTAGTGCAACTAGTGGGATACAAATAATAGAAGCCACTTGTTAGGTCCCTAAGTTTAACATTATGGAATCGTGCAAGAATTGGCAAGCCTTGGCCATTATTTGATACTTAGGATGATGAAACAAGACAAAGACTTGCGGATAGGCAAGAAAAACGGGCATTGTTGATGGTTTTACATGCACTGGTGCACATTGGCGGAAATCCTCGACAGGATGAAAGATTTAGATGTGAGAACAAAAACTAACAAGAAACAGGCCTTAAGTATAAAGTTAGTTAGATCACACGTATAACAGTGGCATGTGAAAGTTCAACGTAACTTAATCAAATAAGATCAAGCATGGTTTGAGCTATAGCTAGCTTTAATGAACCACGGGGCGTCAATTGGCTTGGCTAGGGTGAGTTGGACTTACCTAAGATGTTTTTGGTAGGACTAAGGATGAAATGGTGCTCAAATAAGGGACCATGGATGAACAAACTCGACTATGGGTATGCATTGGTTGAACTATATGTGAATTGGCTCAGAACTTAGCTAACCTTCACCATTAGATGAAGATCATGGGTGATGTGGCAAAGTTAGTTAGATGAATCATCATAGAAGTGGAAGGACATGCCAAAAATATGGATCAGGTGTCTTAGCATTTTACACGTTTCTTTTACTTAGAAGTGAGTTAGTGGTAAGTTATGTAAACCAACCACTAAAGTAGTTCCTAAAGTAGTTGGAGATGTCAACCACCAACTAAGTTAGTAACTTAGTGGCCTTAAAACCACTTTATTGTATTCTTGCCCAGCAAATCTCCAAAAGCCTATAAATAGCTCATTTGAGCTTGGCTTTATTCATTAGAGAGAATTGGAGCTTTTGTATCATTTGTATCAATTGTAAGTAATATAAAGGTTGTCAATTTTGATGTAAAGCTTTGTGCATCTTTGTTTTCTTATTGATGTCCATTCTATTGTGTTGGCTAAGTAAAATTCGTGGATTTACTTTTCTGTTGTGGGAAACACCTTAATCATAAAGGATTTGGTAAAGTTTAGTTGAATTAGGAGAGTTCAACTACCATACTTAGACTTTGGCTTACTTTGTTTGCAAACTTAGAGTTCCTTGTAAAGTCTTTGTAATACCATTAATGGCGGTGATGGCAAAATTAGATTGCAAAGTATCTAGTATTAAGTTTAGGATTAACTAAAAATCTCTATTTTATTTTTTAATTAAATAACTTGATATCATATCAATATTGTTAATTATAGAATTGATGATGGATTACATCTACAACAAATTAAAAATTGGATAATTTTACCACTACTTTTAGTTAATATTGAAAAAGTTGGATAAATTTCAAAATTTTTGTTATAATTTATCATATTTATAACCTATATAGCAACATCCATGTCATAAAAAGAAATTTACATCTTTATATTAAAATCTTGTCGAATCAACAACCCTACCTTGGTATGCAAATAAAATCCAATGTTCCGGCCGATGGATACCTAATTAGATATGATTTGGAAAAAGAAAGTATAATTTGAGGTTTTAACCATTGATTGAAAAACTCAATTAGTTCAACCGTAAAAATCTTAAATTGATAATTTTCGGTTTAGCTTTTAATTTTTTGATTTGATTTACTTTAATAATCCTCATTATTAAACACTGACTAGTTTATAAGTTAATCAGTCAGTTTCGTAAATTAATCGATTTTTATAAATTAAAATAATTTGTATTTAATAATTTCCTTTTTTAATTAAATTTTAAATTTTTCGATAAATAAGGGCAATTTTTTTAAATCATGTTTTAAAATTTTTAATTTTAATCAATGTTTATTTTATTTTATAACTGTCTAATATCAGATCAGTTGAACCTTTCAAATTCAACTTATAGTCTAATTTTTAAAATATTAGTTTTAATGTCTTCTAATTTTAGAAAGACGAGTCACATTTACGGTCAAAACATCATCTGTTATAACGGTGTTACTGTAACAAGTGGGTTTAGATCACCTATTCTTGTAATTTTGTGTCAATTCTATTCTATAAGTATTTTTATGAGTCCCGCGGCAACACCATTTTGTGTCTATTCTATTCTTTTATGAGTCTCTTTTATATGAAGACGAGTCGGTGACTCAACCAACTGTCTGAATGGTGTTGGTCTCGTGTGAACATTTGAGTCGACAACAGAGTAATCCAAAAACAAGTAGGACGGTGTATTCGTATTTCGTAAGGCCCAAGTAACGGAACCTATGGCTATGACCATTATCCAGAATATAATAATAATTATAATAGACTCCTCGTAACTCGTAACTCATAACTAACAGTCAACTCCGCGTATCCTATGCTAATCAACTTTACTTTCTAGTTAAGAAACTTACCGTGGCCATTGCCTGATTCCTATATAAGCCGAGCGTCAAGAGGCACTTTTGAGTGTTAAAGCCAAAAACATCAAATTTAGTACATTACAGTTATGTGTCGTAATTATGAAATTTGGATAGTGCCGTTTTTTGGGCAAGGACATGTCCTCCCAAGCATTGAACTTGCAAAGCATGTTGCCTCTCGAAAGTTCAAAGCCTCACTTGTCATTCCCACCCACCTCTCCTCCTCCATCCCCTCTTCTCTCCGCCACTTCCCTCTTCTCGAAGTCATCGAATTTCCGGGAAATTCCTCGCCCCCGTCTCCACATCCGCCGCAACAGCCAAGCTCCGACCTGCCCTTGCCTCCTAACCATGACCATGATCGACACGGCCATATGTCACAAGGCCTGGAGACACTTTTGTCTGCCATTTCTCAGCAACCAAATACAAGACTGCCCATTTGCGCTCTGGTCGATGTTATGATGAGCTCTACTTCTGAAGCCTTTAAAAGGTTTGAGATTCCAACCATTGGGTTCTTCACTTCTGGTGCGTGCTCTGCTGCTATGGAGTACGCGATGTGGAAGGCTAAATTGAAAGAGTTAAAGCCCGGAGAGGTCTGTTTGCTTGATGGATTACCGGAAGATATGGCGCTTTCCGATTTGGATTTGAAGTGGCGCCATCGTGATCATCCCGGCGGCGGAGCACCGCCTCCACCGCCAGGTGGATTAATCGGAGCACCGCCTCCACCACCAGGTGGATCAATAGGAGCACCGCCTCCACCACCAGGTGGATTAATGGGAGCACCGCCAGGTCGGCCACCGAGGCAAGGCGACCGACCACCGTGGTTGGAGGCAGCTGAAGGTTCAATCGCGTTTATGTTTAACACATGCGATGAACTTGAGAGTGAGTTTCTGAGGTACATAGCCGACCAGACGGCAAAACCGGTATGGGGTGTCGGTCCGTTACTTCCGGACAAGTACTGGGTGTCGACAGGTTCCATTGTACACGACGGCGAAATTCGAGCCAACCGACGTAGCACGATGACAGAAGAGGAGGTGAACTCATGGTTGGACTCCAAGCCGAAAAGGTCGGTTCTTTACGTCTCATTTGGTAGCGAAGTTGGACCCAACATGGCTGAATACCCACAGCTGGCCGACGCATTGGAGGCTACCGACATGTCTTTCATTTGGGTCATACAACCCGGGTCCGGGAGACCGGGTCCACCACCGCATATGTTAAGGGGTGACTCGGAGGGCGAGCAGGGATACTTTCCTGATGGATTGGACAAAAGGGTTGGTGAAAGAGGTTTGATAATACACGGTTGGGCTCCACAGTTGTTGATACTGAGTCACCCCTCAACGGCTGCATTTCTGTCTCATTGTGGGTGGAACTCCGCCATGGAAGCTCTGGGACTTGGGGTCCCAATTTTGGCGTGGCCGATCAGAGGTGATCAGTACAATAATGCTCAGTTGATAGTGAATCATCTGAAAGTTGGGTGCATGATCTCAGTCACAGAAGAATTTATTAAGAAGGATGACATTGTGAAGGGAATAGAGAGGGTGGTGGGGGATGATGAGATGAAGATAAGGGCAGCTGCTCTGAGTGCTAAATTCGAGAATGGTTTCCCAGAGAGTTCAACCCGTTCTTTGGATGCTTTCAGGGATTTTATTAACCAGAAAGCAGAGACGCAATAGTCAACGCACAATGTCTTCTACAGCTATTGACAATTGAAATTCTAAAGGATACTGATGCAGAACACGTATCTACATGTACTCATAATATTTGTGAGCAATCACGTGTCAATTTCTTGTCTCTCTTTTTGTTCTGACACATCTCATTAGCAATACTGATAATCAAGGATCAAATTGCAAAATCTTGTCTATAAATGTTCGCCAAATTGCACACGTATTTTCACTTTTTGCTGAAAAAGTTGCTACTTGGAACGGAGTAACGGAGAAATAGCATGAGAAAACATTTCCTTTTCCACTATGTTTTGCGCAAAATTTCATTTGAAAACACTAAATTGATTGTGTTCTTGGTGGCACAGAATTGTGAATTGAATACACGCACATGCCTAAATAAATGATTTTTGTGTACAATCAGTATAAGGTCAGTAGGTTCAATCTGTCGACGATGGATCACTGTCCAGATCTGGAACTATAGCAGATGAGAGCTCTATATGAGAGACACGAACGGCACCAATTAACCGCTCTGGCAATTCATCCATAGTATTTGCCTGCGAACAAGGGCAAAAAAATAATAATAATAAGTATTTCACGTCGGGGAGAAAATAAATAAGCACGGAGGTAGCACTAAATGAGTTTCTTGAATCAACAAAAGGTGACGTGAACCAAGCTTCACTTGGTTCCTTGAGAAACACTCATCACGTTACGGCACTTGGCACGCACTTAAAATCTTATTGCAAAACAGATTTAGGACATAATGAGCCCTTGCTTGGAGGCATGGCACAATGAAACTATCTTATAAGAAGAAAGAGACCAGGAAACATAAGAGTATAAGATGAGGGCACATCCTTTGTGCCAAGTATAGTATATATCTTTGATAGGAGAGCTGTCAAACATGCGAGTATCTCTGCTAGCCTTTCCTTCTTTCATAGTTTTAACCAAATGCAAGAGCTCCACGAGCAAATGTGGAGAATGAAAAAATGAATAGACTATCCTGGCTACTCCAAGACATGATGTCAAGGCCATTCGTATCAACTGTCAACAGAAGTGTCTATGGCGGTAACTAGTGCAGCATAAACAGGAACCCAGGGCACCACAAATGTCCCAATATACGCT
This sequence comes from Erythroxylum gracilipes, assembly GCA_026413385.1. Classification (NCBI taxonomy): domain Eukaryota; kingdom Viridiplantae; phylum Streptophyta; class Magnoliopsida; order Malpighiales; family Erythroxylaceae; genus Erythroxylum; species Erythroxylum gracilipes. The sequence goes on along the minus strand of JANZLC010000005.1, from coordinate 11,507,856 downwards.
TTTAAGAATCATTTGTGAATTTAGCAACAGCGCATTCACATCCAGGAATTTAAATACGAGCGGTGGCCAAGTCATGGTCAGTAAAAAGTCAATAGTAACTAACGTAGATGGTACAGAGGGAACTACTACTTTTGTGCTTCTTAGCTACATCCTTGTATTATATGTATATAGTAATCACTAAAAGAGAGAGAGCAGCTCGAACAGAACAGGAAAAATATTTTCTTGGCATGTAAAGGGAACTACAAATAAGAATCCATGGAAAAGACAATGCATTACTGAGAATGAGAGTGGACGTACTCCTAACCTATCAGCCCTCAGTTCCTTTGCAAAGGGAACTACAAATAAGAATCCATGGAAAAGACAATGCATTACTGAGAATGAGCGTGGACGTACTCCTAACCTATCAGCCCTCAGTTCCTTTGCAACAAGAATATTAATATTGAGAATAGGTCTCAAGTATATAAAAAGTACCTGTACAAGAAAAGCCATATCAACCACTAATGTTGTTATTACGCCAATTACAAGGCCCAGAACTCCATTAGCAACAGTAGAAGAACCAATATCAACATCAACCTACAGATAAATAAATCATGTTAGACCAAGCAGACCATATAAGCAAGAATGTATGCAAGCAGTGATAAATGCAAAAGATCAAGCCTACTTCTAGATATGTGGGGCCACGTATGTAGGTGCAATCGACTGCTTTCCCCAGTAAACAAGGAGTGCTTCCAACACTTTGGCGGACAATCCACGAGCCCTGCACAATTTAATTACACATCCAGCAAATAGAACTGTCAGGTGAAGTTAGGAAGTGTTTCAACTATTTCCTTCTACGCATCTCTATTTATTCAGGCCTGAAAAATTCAGTAAATAATGTCATCCGTTGCATGTATTCAGCATTCAAATCATGAATCCTAATCAGTCAACCCTGTTGTGCAAATGTAGCAAGAATGAGAAGTGCCCTTAGAAGCCCTAAAAACCTAGCAAAAGCACTTTTCAGATATTGGGAGATCAAAGGAAGTACCTTGGGAACTGATGGAATAAGTTTAAACCTACTATTACGAAATTCATCATCACCATCAACAAAACGTTGCAAGAGAGATCCAGGTGCTAATCTCTTCGTCACAAAATAAAAGACCATACTGTAGTGTGTAGAGCCAGGCACCTGTAGAGAGTAAAATGCTTATTTTTTTGCCCATTCTTGAAACTTTTAGTTTAAATCCATACTTAGCAAAAGGAACAAACTTACTTGCAGATTAAACACTACAAAAAAAAGTCCCTTCTCTGAAGCAACCTACAGAAGAGATTCAGTCAGACTCAAGTGTAACACTATTTGAGATAATTAATAAGCAAAAGCAAGACGAATATTCCTGGTTGTTATTAAATGAAAGAATACAATCAACCTCTAGTCCAACTCGTAAATTTAAAAAAATTTCATGCTATGTGCTTTACGGTAAAAAGTTACAACTATTCAGGAAGAAAAAGGAATAGATGTTCCATACAAGAATGTAAAGCTATTGTGTCAGAAGATGGCTTTTTATTATTTGGAGAGAAAAAGGGGCCTTTATCAAAAGTATAACTGTAATGTAAAACAAGTTAACTTCTTGTTTGGTCCAGCAAAATAGAAACATTTGAACACTTTCATTTCCAGCCCCCAAGAGTAAAATAAGGTAGGTCTGAAACAAAAGTACATCTTACTTGTACTGCACATCCTTGACGCCTAGCTACATGGTCCATTCTTTTCGTATCTTTGAACCAATCAACAGCAACAAGATCCATTAAGTGCTTACCAGCAGGGATCTACACACACAAAGTACATGAGAAAAAAGACAAGGAGGCTTGCAAGGGAACCCTATATTAAGTGTAAGCTTCAAACAGAATAAGGCCAACAATCAGGGAACCTTTGACTTGTCGTGACAAAAGTTTTTGCCACGAACTCTGAAGTTGTTCCCATCGGAAATTTGCCAACAGTCACGAGCATTGTCACGGTCATCTCGACGTAGGTTACCCGAGAAACAGGACAAATCGATTTGATCAGCTGGCTCTTCATCCAAAGCTTCAGAGGAAAGACAGAAGTGAAGAGACAATTGTGAGCCTATGTTCCTAACACATCTACAAAAGAAATACATGAAAGAAAAGACAAAAACTAATTGTAAAAACCACCTGGTTTTCTCAACTCATTATCTGGCTTGGTTGAGTAAGCCTGAAACAAAGGAAAAGGGGGGCAGAAGGAGGAACAAACATTACAATCTAGAAATGTTGCGAAGAAAACACATTATGGAATACTTTTCAAACATACCTCTTGCTCATCTTCAGCTATCTGAAAATCTTCATCCTCGTCTGAGTACTCATCTAGCATCGTGGAGTTTCTGTTTGTGGCATTCATTTGGTCAGCTGTAGGTGCAGGATGAACAGAAGATTCTTGAGCTTTTACGCTTCTCTTTGAAGAAACTGAAGCTGAGGTCATATTGACCATAACGGGCATCCTAGGGGGAGCGCCTCTTTCATCTGTTTGGGCAAACCATTCCCGGAGCCCTATCATAAGAAAAAAAACAACTAGAACTCTGACAAACAGGACCATACAGATTGTGAAGAAAATTTTAGATCTAAACAACCAAAAACCATCCAATAGACAAAAGAATATCTCTACAAATTTTATTATTATTCATGTAACCCCATTGCCATATGGTATCAATACAAACAAAAATCTGCAAAACTATTTCCGCACACAAAATAAATAAATGCAGTAAAAAAGCTTCCAAGGTTTTAAGACTAATGCCACCAAAATAAGGAGCACTTTTTCAAGATGAATTTACGAAACTTTAAAAGGAAGGCATAAAAAAATATAGCACAATGTACCAACTAGCTCAGGGAAATTGTACAAAAAATTAAAAAAGAAGAAAGAAAATACATCAGAAATGTTGATGTCACTATGAAAATCTATTGTGAACAACTATTTCCACAATTAAAAAAACTATGCAGTCAAAAAAGCTTATGATGTTCAAAGACGGATGTCTACTACACAAGGAACAGTTGGTCTTTATAAATAGAGCCATAATGCAGATACGTATGAACATGAATCACCATATAAACCACATTCTATTAATCAGCTAACGGAAAAGATGCATACAAACAACAAACCACGGCAAAAAGAAAACGTAAACAGAGTGAAATAGATCAAACTCTATCTTTTGTAACTTTGGGAAATATATAGAAACTTAAATATAAGAAGCTCCTGGACTTTAGATTTGAACTATTCCTCAAACAAAAAACAAAACAAAACAAAACGCACCAGCCACACTGTTTAACATTTGAAGAAGACAATGTTGCTGAAAAGAGGGAATATAACCCACACCCCATCCTTTTAGATCAATCTGCATAAGGTGCTGAACCCGTGATCTGGGTCTCCCATTTCGAGGTTTCAAAGGAGAGATGTTAAATCCTCCACCTGCAGAAAATTAGAATATAACCAACATAACCTGTAAGCTTTAAGATCAGAAAATTCCAAGCATAAAGCAAATGAGAGTTGGGATGACTTACTTTCAAGATGAGCACGAACATAACCTGGCAGTGGACCACAATTCTCATGCTCTCTAGAACGAAATAACACAACTACAGAAAGTGTAGAAACCTCAACTAATTGTTACTCAAAAATTATGTAAACAGAGGAAGCTATTTAGAAAAAAACACTACCATAACTTCCATCATCATTTCGGCGCCAATAGCGTACATAGCAAAGATCACGGGGCCAGACAAACCTGAAGCCAATTGACATGTGAAAAACATAGTAAGGCAAAAAACATGTGAATTCTGGAAGAAAAATATTTATTTTGTTCTGGAAGTTCTATGCATTTCGCTCTCAGAAGCATCATGCAATATCATTCTAACAAAATGATTTTGTTTATTGACAAAAAAATGACTATGCAACATGCTAAAAGACTCCAAATACATGTCAGTAACAATTCTTTGTCAATACAACAGAACTTTATCATCTTATATTACCAAAAACTGATTACATTTGGAAAATCTCAACATTAAGGACTTGCTCTGTTGGGGAAAGAGCATTTTTTGCTTTTCATTCTGAGCAGTTTTTGCTTTTCACTTCTTTATCACATTTTTCTTTTCCATGGAGAAACTAGAGACAAAGGAAAACAAATTCATTGTTATTAACATTTAAAATTATATTTTCAAGAAAGATACTTACTTATTAATATTACTATTATATAGTTCATATAATAGATACATAGATACCACGATGATACACTGAAACATGAGTACATGCACCACTTTGAAAATTAACTGTGTGCATGACTAAAATGAAACACTCAAACTTTTTTCTCAGCCAAAAATATTTTCAAATTAGATGAGCCAGAAAAGCTGGAGAAGATGCATTTAAATATTCTTGTTATCCCTTTTTCTTGGAGAAGTATTTTAGATCATTAATTTAATTCCCCACAATTGATTAGGCGCTAAGAATTCACACTTGCCACAGAATGTGTCAAGCATCCTTCCTTTCCAGCTCAAGATTTTCTTCAAAACATGGAGATAGCTATATAATTAATAATTACACAGCAACTCACAGAAAGATACGCATCAAGAGAAAAGAGATAACATTTTTTCATAACCAAAACAAAAAAAAAAATGCTTCATGCTCAGCAACATATGTCACATCTTAATAAATTTAGGCAGAGGAGTTTCATGAGAGAGAATAATACATTGAAAACCAGTCCAGCTGAAGTCTGTGATAGAGTATAGCTGTATGCCCATCCACCTCCTCAACTAAACTGCCATCCTGGAAACTGCAATCCCACCTGCACAAGGCATTGAAATAAACATGAAAAAAAAATTCCAAAAATAGGAGGGACAAAAAATAGGACATTGTAAGAGAATCATTTGATGGACAGTTGAAGTATCAAAACTATTTTTCAAATATCTATGGCGGAAAGTCTAACTGGCAGGCAAATAGCAAACATGCTAGTATCCCATTTAGAAAACAGAGGAAAAGATGCCCATGCATGCTGAATCTTCTCTTTTTCTTCCCTTTTCACAACTCCAAAGAAAGGAAACAATTTGATGCCAATAAGGTTCACTAGAATCATTGACTAAATGCAGCGGTAATATTTGTGCTTAGCTTCAACTATCATATCTAATGAACACTTTCCACAAAAGTAAAGAAGAAGAAAATCCAAATTCCTATATTTTTTATTTTTTCCTGTTTGTAAATGCAATTTACAGTTGTATAGCTATATAGGCGTTTGGGTCTAAAGTGTTCTAATCCCTTTTTAAATATAAATTTCACCTAAACAACAAAAAGAAAAACGAAACACCTACTCAAAACGTGTTCCATCCATGCTCATTACAAGTTCAAATATTTCCTCACAGGAAGCTTCAACCACACCCACAGCTTTCATTGCTCTGCTACAGCTCCTTGGCTGCCCAGAACAAGAATTAATCATAACATCAATAATAGCAGGATTCACAGCAAAGAACTTGGCATTAGTTTAATAGTTCATACAAGGTAATCAACTTCAAGAGGCTCTTCAAAGATCCGGAGTCCTGCCATATATAGTTAGAGAACATCAAGAAAAAGACTCATCAACAGCAACTCATCTATGTTATCATAAGATGGCCAGGTAACTGATTATGTTCTAAACTTTTAAGTAATACCAAAAAAACAAGAAGACAAGGAAAAGCACTAACCATTTTGGCATTGTAGTAGACGCCAATGCTTTCTAGCAAATGCTTGGTTATTGATATTTTGTTTTGACAATTCTGAGTCAACTTCACGTGTCCAGTCAAGTATTGAATCAGGAATACCTACAAAGTGATGAACAAGATAAGATTTGACCATAATTTGCATTGCTTAAACTTTAGGTCAGAAGTGAAGGGCATAAATGAGAACCATTTCCAATTGTTGTTCTCCGCAAAATTTGTTGATGAGATTCCTCTTCATCCTCCTGTGCACTGAACCTGTAGATGATCAGAGCTTAGAAAAAAGTATCAAAGCATATAAAATATGAGAACTTTACAGCCACATGAACTTTAAAACTAGCCCTAATAGCATTTTGACTCTAATTTAGCACCAATTTTGGTTCATGTTAGCAGTGCTCATATCATTAATATAGAGTATATTTGAGTAACAGTGATGCTGCCAGTAAGGGCAAGGGATCCCACGAGGAAGGGCACAGTCCTTCCATTGAAGTAGAAGGGGCATATTTGTAAATTTGGATTTTATTAGCCCATGTTGTAAAAACATAACTCTAGGTCTTTATAGGGTTGTATTACCATTGGCAATGAGTAGTGACAAAGAACGTAATTTTCCATGGACGCTGGCACACTTGCTGAACCACATAAAATCCTATGTTCTCTGTTCTCCATAATCTATGTGCATGTGCAATTTTGTGTTTATTTGCTAACAGATCACTATAGCAGTGAGAAAAAATCTGCATAACTATGACAAAACATCTTCAGGACCAGCCTTAGAATCCAGCCTGAAGGTTAAAAATTTTGGAACATTAGGAAAGCTAAAGTTAAAAGACATATATGAAAAGTATTAGAGGCTTATCAATTACTAGTCAAATATACAGAAACAAGCAAATGGATATTGTCGAAGAGGCACTCACTGACTTTCATGGTCTGAAGAAGACGCATTTCTCCCATTATCCATGCCAGGTTTATATTCAAAAGACACATATTTGTTACCATTTGGAACTTGGGAATCCTGATGCTGCACAGATAATAGTGAAGTAATTCCATATGCATCATTCCATGCAAGGAAAGAACAATTTTCACCCACTATGGAGATGAATCCATAAGGACATTAGAACAGCCAGGAAGAATAATTACTTAAGGTTCACCATGATAATTTGATCCAAGGAAAAGGATGATGCACAACCAAGGAGAGACAACTCCAGAAACCAGATTCTAAAAACGTTTCATTATTTCTTTAAATTAAAAAAATGAATAAATACTTAAGCTTGAGCATGATAATTTGATCCAATGTAAAGGATGATGCACAACCAAGGAGAGAGAGCTCCAGAAACTAGATTCTAATGACCTTTCATTATTTCTTTCAATAAAAAAAAAATGAGAAGAGAAACAGAAAGGAGTTTATGTACAGGAAGGAGAACGAGAAGTAGATGATGTAAGAATCCTGTCCAAGGAACACAAACCTTATCAATTACGTACTCAATCTTTTCCTTCCAAAGTAATGCTTCTTGAATGTTAAATGCTGCCATCTGCAATAGCATCACACCACAATATAGTTAACTTTATCCAGGAAAACGGACAAAGAAATGTAAGCTACCAATGAAAGTAGACAGCTGGAATGCAAGCGACAATGACAGCTGCCTCATCCTATCTTAACCTAAGGAATCTCCTTTCTGAAAATGCATGGTTGTAGAACTACATTTCTAATTAATTTTAGAAGATATCATCTTTGAATGCTGCTAAGGCAGATTAAGCACAAATTGTTTGCAGAAATACTTTTCTAATTAATGTAATTTTTAGAAAACCTATTCTTTGCATGTTGCTAAGGCAGATTAAGCACAAATTTCATTATCACAAACAAAAAAGGAGCAACAATATTTCATATAGTTTCACTCTTTCCAGATGATAATGATCCCGTCTACTTGTTAGGAAGAATTGGATAAAACAGGACCTTTAACAGGAACAAAATATATCTAACAGAAAGAGCAGCTAAAAGTCAAAATATTATAAACAATTAACAATTTTGAAGAGAATCTATAAGTAGTATATTTAAAAGGCATCCACTACTTGAAAGTCCATAAGACAAATGTATCCACATCGTCAAAGTTAATAGGCTTTCCTACTGAAATGAAAACCAAATAAACAAATCCAAAATATCAAGAAGGCAACGTTATGTGTCAAACATTAACTTCTTGATCTCACTTCCCAAAGACAGTTGAAATATGTAATGGACCACAACAGTGGTATCTCATATATGACTATAGTACATAAATGCAAGGGTAACTCACCTTGACTTTATTATGCTTTTCTTTTGTGTTGTACACAGATAACACATATACCATCTGCAGGATTGAAAGAACAGTTCAAAAGTGAAACACACCCCTTACGGCTAAAGCAACTAAATGTTTGAACGGAGCATAAATGTGTGAATAGTTTGCGCAAGGTAGAGTAAATCTGTATATAAACTTGGAAAAAAATCGTGACTGCTAAAAAGTCGTAATCAATTATATTGTTAAGACAACAAATGAACTGGAGTTGGAAAAGTTGGAGAGTGTTTGACTGCTTTAGGAAGAAGAAAGAACTATTTCACAATTCTATCAGTCTTGATCCTACACAACCCCATCAAAGTCAGCTTCATCCACTCTCTTTTCTACTTCTTTCTTTTCTGTCTATATTCTTATTTAAGGATACAAATATATCTATATATATTAAGTCTATGCAGTCATCCTTCAATAGGCATTCCCACTTAAGTGCACTGGCATATTAACTTAAAGCCTATCACCTGATAGCATACCCTAAACACTATCAATAGCAATTGCATCACCCCAGAAGGCGGGACAACGGTAGACAAGAATTAGAATCTGACATAGAGCTTTACTCCTAAAAGTGGTAATCTCTTCCATGAACAACAATGGAACATCACAGTTTCATTGCTTCAAATGTGAACCATTTTGATTTATCTAAGTTTCTCCATATAAACAGTATTAACAATGTTAAGCTCCTTCCCGTAACCTGATTCCCGCACGGAAGACCAATTAGTTACATGTAAACAGTCCTATAATTTCAATCTTCTAACTCTAACCACTACAATTAAGCACTGTCATCACTTTTTCTGAATGGCTAAAGCAATATAGTTTTAGCAATTTGCACTGATTCTCGATATTCTTTAGGTGGAAACAGGAACAAAAATTTGAACGAGAACATAGTATACGCCATAAGCATAAAGAATTGAAGAAAAAAAGGAAAAAAAAAAAACAAGATACAACATACGAAGAGAAGCTACTCACATGTCCATGGTGAGTTTTCAATCCACGATCGTCAACTCTACAGTTGCCATCTATCAATAAGGTTTTAATTGGAACCTGATTCAACATTCAAAAACACAAACTTTCACTTCCCTTCCCTGTTCTCATTTCCCTCGTCTAACAATGTATAACTACTACAAACACTCTAACCGCCAAAATTAAATATCCAAACAACATCACACATGAAATAAAAAATAAGCAGTGGATCTCAAAATTAGTTCACAAATTCCCAAAAAAGGAAAAACAGAAGAAAAGAAAGTAAAAGTAATAAGAAAATTTTAATTGACCTGATTGTCCTGTGGTTTCTTCTTGTAATAAGCAAGAAGTCTGGATTCAAGCACGAAATACCTCATGTGTATAAAGGATCGACCGATCTTTCTCCTTCCATACCTCACCATCCATCCTTCGTATATTACCTTCGACATTCTAAATTCACCAAAACTTAACGAAAACCAAAGAATTGAAGAGAGAAAATAAGAAATTGGAATGAATCTCGCAGAAGTGGAAGCTCAGACAAAAAATCTTAAGCTTCCTGCGAGATCACTCTCTCTAAAGCTCCTTATGTCACTTGATCGCACGTAGCGTATCCATCATTACAAGTCATTTAGCTTTTGAATGACACGCATTTCGTTAAAAACCTTCCACTACTGATTCTCCGGTTTAGGAAATAATCGGATACCAAACAGGGCGAAGGAGAAATCGGGGACCAAGATCGCGACAAACGACGACGTTTTCTAGAAGACAGTCGTAGCTTTGGGCTTGGGGTTGAGGAGATAAATCAAAAATCAAAAATCAAAACGCGGAGGTATATAAAGGCCAACGGGGGGAGAGAGAGAGAGAGAGAGGAAATGTGGCGTGACACGTAGAGGAATGTGATTGACAGAGCAGATGTAACTCAGCTTTCAAATTGAAAATAAAGCGGAAACGGAAGGGGTTGTTGGTCATTGGCAGTGGTGTCAGTACATAGCCCGGGATCGGCAGAATCGACCCTGGATTATCAAGTTAATTGTGGGCGTAGACCTTTAAGTATCTTATATGCTTTCCATTGATTTATGCCAGTAGTTCTCACGTGTCACGAAGTTTATGAAATAAAACTCATATTATTTATTCAAAAGGTAACTGACAGGTTGATCTAATTTCTCCTGTTGTCGATTTTAACAATTTAGTTGCCGTTTGTAACAAACATGGCGGCCGATACCTATAGTTGGAACAAACTGGTACCTTGAAAGCCCTGGTGCTTGAGAATTGAGATGGGATATCCGGGGGAAGTTTAGTTTACAAATGAAATCTCACACTTTTTGGTTTGTGAATTCATCTTTACCTAACCTAAATGTTATGTTCTTTGGTAACCAATTGTCTGTTCCCTTGGCATGTTATCCAAACTTCGTCCATTACTATCCTAGCTAAACTAAGAATTTTTCTCATCTCTGTCCCCTGCCATCTATAACAACTCACGCAGTCCCTTTTCAATTAATCCCACTGATGTATGTCATGTAGCTCCGACAATTTGTCACATGATAGCTAAATCACATTGGTAAAATAGTAAAATACATTTTAGCAATAGAGGTCACATCACTATCCACTACTACCCTTTAAACAATTGAGGAATGGGAAGAAATTGAATTAGTTTTCATTTCAGATAAACAGAGTGTGTATGTTACTGTCATGGAGTGATGGGAAAACTAGAAGCTCGTGTTGTAGTAGTAATGAAGTGGCCAGATACTTTTGTACCACCTCATCACCTAATTTGAAAGAAAGCTAGGAGAAATGGTCTATTCTCATCTTTACAAAATTTTAACTTTTTGAATCTTGCCTTAACATTTATTTAATATATATTTTCACCTAGAGTACAAGTTTATATCATATTACTGATCAAAATATATAAGTTTTCGTAAAAATATGTGTAATTTTGTTACAAAAGTTACATTTGTGTGTGTACATATATGTACATAGAGTACAAGTTTATATCATATTACTGATTAAAATATATAAATTTTCATAAAAATAAGCGTAATTTTGTTACAAAAGTTACGCGTGTGTGTGTGTGTGTGTTTATATATATACATATACATGGAGTACAAGTTTATATCATATTATTTATCAAAATGTATAAGTTTTCGTAAAAATAAGTGTAATTTTGTTACAAAAGTTACGTGTGTGTGTGTGTGTGTTTATATATATATATATACACACATGGAGTACAAGTTTATATCATATTACTAATTAAAATATATAAGTTTTCGTAAAAATAAGGGAGATTTTGTTACAAAAGTTACGTACGTGTGTGTGTGTGTGTAAAATAAGGGAGATTTTATTACAAAAGTTACGTGTGTGTGTGTGTGTGTGTGTGTGTGTGTGTGTGTGTGTGTGTGTGTGTGTGTGTGTGTGAGAT
>JANZLC010000005.1:11462929-11486517 GCA_026413385.1 Erythroxylum gracilipes | reverse complement strand
TCTTTTAAAATCTAACACCAAAATTAAAATTCTAATTTAACTAAATTCCTTCAATTAATAATTATTGCACTAAAATCTCAAATTATTCTAACCAATAGGAAATCTAATAAAACCCTAATTTCATACTAACTAAAAGACAATTTAAATTGTAAACCTATTTAATAAGGAAAAAGGGATCGGGGTCTAACACTTTTGTTGAGATATATAGAGAAGAATTAAGGAGAAATGCCATTGGAGATCGGATGGGATTATACTAAATGTCATGTTGGACAACCTAAGAAACTTGCCAACTAACCGTCAAGGGGATAGATCGGTATATATCATCTTACTGGCTTCTAGCCTAAAGGAGATATGGAAGGAGAGGAACTTATAAATTTTCAAAGGTACAACACGTTCACATCTAAAGGTGTTAAATTTCTAATCATGAAAATTAGAGAATTGCTCTTTCTTTCTAAAGTACTACCTAACTGTAGTGACTATATAGTTAAAGTATAGAATCTAGGCTAAATCAAACTCATGCAGTACTTATAAGGAAATAAAGTTATTTCCTGTTGGAAGGTATACCCGCCACTATTGCAGACTGTTCCTTTTGCTGCTTAGCATCTTCATCTCTCTCGACTACTGCAGACTGTTCAAGACAGATAGAAGTGGTGAACCTTAAGCAAGTAACTCTAGTTGTTTGTTTCACATATAGATCGTGAAAGGTTAACACAGTTTTGAATGCTTTACCTCTCAACAGACGCCCCTCTCTTTCCCACCTATAATGGATAGGAGGATTTTGAGGTCCAAAATTCTTGATTACATCGATCAGTGATCAGTGGAAGAAGAAATTATATGATATATTCAAGTTGTGCATCCTTACCAAGATGTCAAAATCCCAGTTTCCCTAATTTGGAAGCTTCTCGAGTCTCCTTTCATGAGGACTAACTCTCTTTCCCACATTCAGCACTCAACGCTTTCACGTTATTGTCGTTTCTTGTAGTTTTCTTTGGTTACGCATACACGTTTTCTACTGCTATGCTGTCGTTCAAGTTCTGTTTGTCTTATTACGTAGAATGTCGTCATTTTATTGCTTGTATTCTTCACCTGATTGTCCAGTAACGTCTTATGTTTTATTTATTGTAGGAGAGTAATGCTTCTCTCCTAGCGATGCACTCCATTTTAAATCATTTAATCAAAATTTTTTAATTTCTCAAAACATCGGGGAATAGATAAAGATGCTACCCCCTGTCTTTACCTACGTGCATGTCCGAAATAGGTAAACACAACATTTCTTCCTCTTCGACAAGTTCTGCCCCTCTCCTTTTTTTCCCAACAAACTTTCTCACTCACGTAGCAACACACCTCTCTCTTATCTGGTCTCACTCACGCTGTTCGTCTCTAGTTTAGTGGCTCTCTCTCACTCTTTACGCTCTCATCTCTTTTCTCCACTCTCTAGTCTGGTCTCACTCACGCTCTTCATCTCTGGCTCAATGGGTCTCTCTCGCACTTCACGCTCTCGTCTCTTTTCTCTAACATTTCTCTGCCAGTTGCGTTGAATCAATAAAGACAACCTTTTCCCCAACATTTGTCGTCGATAATTGATTTTTTCCAATTTTTCTTATAAACCCAACTTGATCAAGCTTGTCTTTTGGAATTTATCTGCTTCTAACTTGATTAATTTCTAGAATTTAGACTCATTTTAGATTGTTTCTTGGACTAAATTTGGAGTTGTCCTTGTTGTAACATATGTTTTCATTATCTTAAGAATTTTGTCATTTTATTGACAATCTCTTACATAAAAAACTTCTACTGGCCCTAATGGATTTCCTTTTTCCCATGGATGCATATTTACGAACTGCTTTTTGTGTTTACTAAAATTCTACAGGGGTGTATTGATGTTGGAATTAGGTCTGACGTGATATAAAACTTTTTGATATAGGTAGGTTTCGTAAATGGTTGCAATTTTTAAACAATTAATTTTAGGAAAGGAAAGAAGCATTTTTAGGTCTCTTTTGTGCATTTGTTTGTGAAGGAAATGAGAAAAAGTAGAAATGAATTGTGTGCTATACAACCTTAAACGAGAGAACTTATTCATATACAAAATATAAAGTTCAGTATCTAGAACTTTAACAAAGTTCTGTTTTGTTATTGGAGACTTTAGGACACCTTTAACATGTAATGCCAATTCATCTTCATTACTATGGTGGAAGTAGCATATGTACTGTCTTCCACAAGATTGGTGTGTGTTTCAAAATTGTGGCCTTAATGATCATAGTCATAGGATCCATCCCATTTTCATATCCTGAAAAGCCAAAACTGGCTAGATGTCCGCTTTTTCTCTTTCAATGTCTATACTTTGGGATGTGTTTTGGATGATGGAGATGGTTGTAGCATTATAGGTAGTGCAATGTCATGACTCATCTTAAATGTTAGCCCATCTTAACTGCACTTTTAATACTATTAGCCCGCTACATTAGTGGTTCACCTTTGAGGGATAAATTGTAATTTCAATTTCTTACAATAATTCGTTCTCTATGTTTGTTATTGAAAAAATGCAGTTTGGAAACAAAATGTAAGGGTGGAATAATCTTATGTTTATGATATATGTAAGGGTGGAAAAATGCAATTTATGATCTATGTTCTTGACTTCCCTTTTTTGGATTGAGTTGTATCTAACTAGGTAGACATAATGAAATATTAAACTAAATAATTGATAGAAATAAATTGCAACAGTTTGAACCAAGAACTTGAAATATTTGTATATTTACGAATTCAAATCTTCTTTTTCCCATTAAAGCTTAAGGATTTTGATTCAATTTAACTTCCATAATCTTTTGGGGTATCTATCTTGTCCTTGGTTTAGATAGTGTCCTACTAATGATACTATATGCTCCAAAAATAGCTTTTTTTGGTTAGTTATTAGTTGCTGATGAAATTGCAAAACTAAGGTCATTTCTAGGCCTAGGAAAATGTACTTCCTTTTCCTTAGCCACTAGGGTCATTATGCTTGTTTTACTTTTGCCTTTCTTTCTATCGTGTGATTCTTTTTCCTTAAGTTGGTGTTAGGTTATTTGAGTTAGGATTTCATTTAAACTGTTTGTTTGGGAAGCGATTTTGGTTTTTATGTTTTATAATTCCCTCTTTTATATAAATAAATTAGAAATTTTATTTCTTGCAATCATGACTTGTTTAAGTTTGCGTAGAAATCTTGAAAGAACAAAAAGTATTGTGGTTGTATTGACTGTATGGTTGCATATGTGTTAGGTGGGTAAGAAGGTTTCTTGCCACACATTGAAGATTATGTTGAAGTTTAAATATTTTGTCTAATTATTTAAAATAGGGTTGAAACTTATTTTTTATTCAACTAAATAACTTTTTAATCATTTAAAGCCCTATGTTAAGTTTATTTTCAATATCGTCATAATGTTATTTTATACTATAATTGCAGCTATATAATGAATGCTGATATGAGTCAGACTAAATTCATGAAGTATATGAACGAAAAATTAACCATTATAAAATGTTAGAAAGCCATATGATAATTTTATAAAATTATTTTCATTAACTAGAAAAAGAAAGAACCACTCTTAAAGATTGAATAATGCAATATGCAAGGTGTCCAATAATAATAACAAGAAGAAAAAGAAAAAGAAAAAGAAAAAGAAAAAGAAAATTAATAATAATAATAATAGTAATTAGTAATAATAGAAATAATAATAATAATAACATAAGAAAATTAATAATAAAAGTATTAATAATAATAAGAAGAAGAAAATTAATAATAAGAAGAGAAGAAGAAATAATAATAATGATGATGATGATAATGATAATAATGATATAGTTAGTGAAGACTAAAATGAATATTTTAATCTTTTTGTTAGTTGTTCATTTTTTATTCTAAATTTACATTTTAAACTAAATATTGACATAAAATTCTTTTAGCACTAAACTAAACTAAATAATATTTATTTTATTATATTCCTCATTTATTCTATTGCTAAAAATAATCATTTTATCCCTCCTCTATTTCAATAAATTAACTAATCAACCTGACAAGGTGACCACGCCATCACCCAATCTCTTTACAACTATGGAGCTTTCATGGACCCATATCAGGTGGGCTGGCAAAAATAAATAAATAAATAAATATATAAATAAATAATGAGTTTTTGAATAAGGAAGCATGTCACGGACACGACCATACCCTAATTTGTGATATTCATTAATTATTCCAATATAGACGTTAGCATATCATGCTTCCTTATTCAAAAACTCATTATATATATATATCGCACCAACAAGAAGTCAATGCTTCGTTATACGCCTAAGTCTCATTTCTATTTCACACCAAAAAGAAGTCAATGCTTCGTTATTTTCTCTCTTTTTCTTGATATTGGATTTGGATACAAAATTTCGGAAAAGAAAACTAAGAAATTGGATCGTAAATGGTTTTGTGTATATATAAGCACGATATATAGTCTGCCCAAAACCAAAAATATGGAAAAGCAGAAGAGTTTTTTACAACGTTCAATTCCATCTTGTTTCTCTTTGCCACGTTCCTTTTCAGGAGACCACCAGCTTTTTAATTTTTATCTGATTCTGTAGTATTTTTTATCACACATCACCACTTCTCTGTCTCTATCTGGCTTGATCCAAAACCAAAAGGTGTCGACTTTGAGTCTGTTTGATCATGCCCTTCTTTGGTTTTTGACGGAGATGCTTTTTGGATCCTAATCATGCCCTGAAATCAATCACGTCGCGTAAGTACGTGAACCCCTTTTTCATTATTGCCCAGTTATTGTTATCTGCTCTCTGGTTCTTTACAAAAAATCATGAGCCCACATGAACCAAAAGGTTCATACTTTCATATAATTTTGCAAGAACTTCCTCTCTTTCTCGCTCCCCTCTCCCTGGTTCACTGTCGTTGATGGGTTCGAGGGGCTTTCGACTTTTACAGTTTATAGGCGCTCCTTCCAACATTTTTTCCCTTTGTTTCGCTTAAATTCTTCGACTATGAAGTGTATATCCATTTCGCACGTTTTACTTTTTCATCTTGAAAATGGCCTCCCATTAGCAACTTTCGTAATATGAAAACTAGCTTTCAGCATGAGTCAAAGTTGGTATCTTTTTATTTTTCCTAGCATTCTAATGCTAGCCAAACTTCACTGAAAACTGGAAGCCCTTTCAAGCTGAACCAATCACGATCTGTTTGTTGCCTGAGAAAATCTCAGGATAGAAATTGCATCGTGCATCTTTTATGTACTCTTCGGGTTTGGCTCTCGTAGTTGATTGTTTCCTGATACGTTAATGAAATCAATCAGAGTCAGAGAAGCTGGTAAGTGAATGATTTGATTTCAACTTTTCATTCCTCTTGTTCGTTCCTATTATCTATCTGCCTTTCGTTCCCTTTTATGTTTGGAAATTTGGTGTCCTTTCCATTTTGGTTTTCACGAATTATTTTTCGTTGCTTGTATTTTTCATTTTCTAGTCAATCAAACACCTTGTTAAAGCAGCTTTCTTTTTTACGAAGTTGAGAAAAAGTTTAGAAAAGGAATTAAAGGCCTCCATTTTAGATGAATAATTTCTGAGGCACAATAGTTATGAAACAGAAGAACTGGCAGAATCAAGAAGTAAGGAGGAGTTGCAAAGACTTCATATAGACAGACTAAAAAGAAGATGGGTTCTTTCAAAGGTCATGCTTTACCAGGAACCTTTTTCCTTTTGGTTGGAGTATGGCACATATGGAGCGCTTTGGTTCGATTTGCATCAAACCCGAAGGCCTTCCGTTTTCGGGTTTGGAACCCTGTGTCTGGTTATGACGGCAAACTCAACTACTTGGAGCTCTATCTTGTGGTTTTCGGCTCTTTTGTTGATTTATGTATTGAGTTTTTATATTCTACCCACCTCAAGTTTTTCGTCAATGGAGTTCTCAATCCTTCTCATATGAACAATTTCGAGCATACCGGGATGCTTCTCATGTTCTTTATTTTTGGAGTTGTCACCTTGCTATCGGAAAAAACAAGGTTGGTTCTCTTTAATTTAATGTGTTATTGCCTTTTGCTTTGTGGTGATGTATAATCGTGTGATGACTCATAAGAAATGAAGAAAATAGAAGGAAATTGGGATTTCTTGAACATAACCTTACGTAGGAGTTTTAGTCAACCATGAATTGCTTATATATACATTTAAAGTTTGGTGTTTCTTTGTCCTTGCTTTCTCCAAAATTTCCTCTGGTTTTTAGTCATATGGAGAGGACAATATGAACTCTCTGACTCTCTGTTGAGAGCTTGCACAATTTTATCGGCAAGACTCTGATCATCAAATATTTAAGATAGTAAAAAGATAAGAACTTACGTAATGATGTCATCATGAGCTTGCCAAGTCTGAGCTCAAGGAAACCAAATCCAGGTTGCGCAGTTCTTTATGAAGGCATGAATGCCAAACTATTGTAGGTTCTTTTTGAAATCGAGTAGGGGATAAATGGGGTGAGAAGTAGCTTATTGATGGGGTGTCAGAGGTAAACATATGATTTGTAACAAATTCTTGAGTTATCAGAAGTTGCAGATTGTAGCTTTGTAAAAAACTTACCTCGCTTGCATTGGAAGTTCATCGAGTAAAGAGTAATTCATCACTGATGGTAACACCATTTGTTTTTATCTATTATTTAGAGTTAACTAGGATCAGGACATTCATACCTAAGATTCTAGGACCTTAAGATCTTTGGAACTACTCATTTGAAAAATCTGACCACACTTGTATATTTCCAGATTAACACTATTCAGAGACTGCATTGAAATGCATACGTGCTTCTATGTACTTGATAGTTCACGTGATTGTTTAGTCTAGCAATTGTTGAGCATGATCTAGCAATTGTTGCCTGCCTGTAAATAAGGCTTGCCTCAATCATTTACACAGCAATCAAACTTTATTGTGATTCATTGTTTAAGAGGAAACTGGTTTCAAAACCATCAGTCCTGATGATTCGTCCGTTACGTTGAATTACTAATAATCATAATAATTGATGTAGATGTGCTGAGCTTTTCCTTTTCAACTACAGTTTAAATTTTCTTTTTTGGGTTAATTTCTTGCAGGCTTTTACCTTTGCCAGATGAAGCCCTTTGTTTGGTGGCAGCATCAGCATTTTGTGCAGAATATCTACTGTTTTATTTTCACTCGACAACCCATCAAGGACTCGAGGGATATTACCATCTCATTCTCGTCCTTCTAATTGGACTCTGCATTTTATCGACTGTGGCTGGCGCCCTCATCCCAACCAGTTTTCCTGTTGATTTGTCTAATGGTGTTGCTATTACTCTGCAGGGTCTCTGGTTTTATCAAACTGCTTTTACTCTTTATGGCCCCATGATGCCAGATGGTTGTCGGTTGAAGGGTGATCAAATCAGATGTCGGTCAAAAGACACTGAGGTTCGAGGTGAGCTGCTTGCTAACTTTCAGCTCTTGTCAATGGTCCTTGGAGTCCTCATAGCAGTGGTGGTAGCGTATGGTTTTCTAACTTCAAGATACAGGCAATCTAATATTAGGAGCTTACACATGGTACAGATGAATTAGGTTACTTCATAAGGTATTTCTTTTCCCCGCCGTATAAGCAGGCATTTGATCTTCTAGACTATGAGTATAAACTGGATGTGAAATTTTTGGCTTACCACTTGAATGTAAATGTACATGACATGGAGATGATGACTGACGATAGTTCTTTCTCATGATTCTCTTATTGACTGAAACTAGAATGACCATCCTCTCTTACTATCTCTGTTCTTGTCCTAAGATAAGAGTCCCTCTTCTTTAGCAATCAAGACTCCAAATTGGGATGCATTACAGTGGATGACCACGTGCAGACATATTTACAGATTTCTGTTGTACTCTACTGTGGGTGATGGTTTTGGAAAGAGGCTTGTGCTGTAGATAAGTGATGTGATTAGGAGAAGTCAAAGGAAGGCTTCAAGTCGCACTTGCAACTTTTCATATTTGGTTTTAGATTGTTGAGATGACCGTGGAAGTTAGTTGGTCCCATTAGACAGGAACCAAAGGGTGGATAGTTGTAGAAGTTCAAAACCTGTAGGGACCATAGTCTTGAGTGTTCATTTTCATCTGATAAAAGGGCTTTCATTTCATTGACAGAAGCTTTTAACGACAATGGATTTTTAATATGATGAAACATAAGCTTTTAAAACAAACTTTAAATGAATGTATAATGTATCAATAGAATACATTATGTTGTAATATACAAACTTTCAATAATTAAGTAAGGCATTATTACACAATTCCTATTCTTTACATTTTAAATTTTATATATTAAACTTTTTATTATTATTCTTTTGTATTCTCTTGAGATGTTTAACTCATTTTTATTTCATTTTTCTTATTTTATAATATTTTTTTTCTTAGTTGAAAATTAAGTTTTCACTTTTAAGAAATAATAAATTTATTATAAGGAGAAAAGAGAGTTTTATACTTTTATGAGGTTTAAATAAATTTAATTTTAAAATTTTTTAAAAAAATTGTTTATAGTTTTCAGTTTTACATAAAATTCTTTCATTTAAAAAGCAGTAAAATACACATAAACCATTTATCAAAAAAAAAACACACATAAACCAAGCCGACAACACAACTCAACTCTTAATCCTAATTCAAACTAATTAAACTCAAATCAAATTAATAATTTAAGAATTATACAATAAATTATTTATTTTAATTGACTTTAATCAGTTTCAATCAAGATTAAGAGTTAAATTGAATCATCATATCAATAACACGTAATTCATCTATCACGTGATATTCATATCATATGTGTAATTCATCTATCATGTGATATTCATATCATATGTGTTTTATCGTTATTTTTTTAATAATACTCTAATATAAAGAGGGTTTTAAAAATTAATCTCATAACAAATTTTAATAAATTACTTAAATTTATTTTAATAAAATTCTAAGATAAAGAGCTATATTTTTTAAATTTGAAATCATAAAAAATAAAATTTTAAAAATAGAAATCATGTTTAAGATTTTAAAAATTAGAAATTATTTTGTGTAAAATGACTTTGCTTTGTAATTATGTAAGCATGCTTTTGTATTCTTTTAGTTTCATGCAACAGTTTAGTGGAAATATCTTCAGTCTTCCCTGTTTTACTTATCATTTTAACCATAACTTTAGTTATTTCTCGGTGAATGCAATAGTGTTAGAATACTTTCACGCATTTTCATTATTTCTAACAATTTGTTACGAAAATAAAATTTTACTTGTACGTTATCTTGTATTTTCCCAAATAATAACCTTAAATTATGATTATAAATTATGTTTACAATTTAAACAATATTTTAAAACAAAAACATTCCCACGGGGGCATTCCTTATAAACTGTGTTCTTTTTTTAAATTATACAGCACATCCATAAGGCTTAGTTAGTAAAAGCAACATTATACTGTATAACACTGATCTGAAGCACTTGAAATTCAGTTTTCACACGATCTCCAATATAGATTCTTCCCCAGACTAGTAAGGAACGATTATGGAATCTATAAGCTCTTGAAGGGGAGCAAGCTCCTTCTTGTCTATTAGTCCAAACTCCTGCAAAAGGCAATACATCCGAACGGAACAATCAATCACCAAATCCAGAAATTTCTCTACAAGAAGAAAATGCTTCTTGGCAAACTTAATTTAGGTGCACTGCACAATAAGATTGGAACTGTGAGGACCATAAGGGATCAGTAAAAACAACATTTTGTCGTTGAAAACAAATAAAAAGAGAAAGGGCATCGTTAAGAGATAAGAGTGGACAGAAGCCTCCAGCATAAACATGGACAATCACCAGTTCTTGAAATGGATGAGATGGAGATAAAGTTGTAGTAGAAGCTTTAACCATAACACTTTGAGATGATTTATAAATCCATAAGAAACTATTACAAAGGGAAAATTTTTGTCTATGATGAACTCTATAATCAATTAGAAGGTAATAAGACCAAAGGCTAAGCATTTCTTGCAATGAAATGGGTGAACAGGGCTCAAATTCAAAAGAAGCAGATTGAGCCACTTATGGCCATGAGAAACTGCTGCATAACTAGAAAGATGGAGTAATACTAAGAACTTGTCAATTATCTCATTCAACCCAAGAAGTTTAGTGCAAGCCCAAAACCTGGAGAGCACATATAAACTCTAATATAGTTAACTTTATAGACAATCGTCGCCTAAATGGACTGATTCTAAGGGCGAGGCAATCATGCAGGAAAAATCAAAATGGGGCATATTCTTGGAAGCCATGGCAAGGCACATGACTGTCCTAACAAAATATGTGAATTTAAACAAACGAAACATGAATTAAGGGAAAAATAAGTAAGTCAGCCACTTTCAAGGCAACTGAAGTCTTAATGTAGCTACCTCAAATCACTGGAACAGTATGAATTAGTCATGAATGGTAAACGTTTTGAGTTTACAAGACTATGAGGTATGTCGCTTATGATCAACAAGTGAGATTGCAGAAAATAACTTACACAGGTGAACAGTATAAAATGCTTGAAGCAGGTGTTCAAGTGGGCTTCCTCTTTGAGGCTTACAATCTTTTGAAAGTGAGAGTGATAAATATGGGCATATACACGGAACAGCCGTTTGAATATAGTTTTCACAACATCCTTGAAATTAAGAGGAAATGGAGCACCTGCAAGATTCAATCAAATTAATATATAGATTAATGATTAGTGATTCAATCAAATTAATATATGGATTAATTGATTAGTGAACGATGTCTGATTATGACCATAGGCTTGAAACACATGTACCGAAAGGTCATTATCTATAGCAATGGACTAAAGAGTATTCATCATAACCATCACACTTTTCCATGTTGTCATAAATGAAAATCCTCCCAATTTCCTCTCTCATTTCTTTTATAATAATCCTTGGTCCAAAATATAAAAGGAATAATATAATATATCTTAAACATCCAACAAGGTAACCTAAGGCCAAAATGGGCCACTTTGCATAATAAAATTGTAGCTACCTTCTTTTCATTAGCTTTTCCAACAGGAGGATGTGGATGTTGTGAAGAAGAAGAAGCAGATAGGTGGATGATAGAAGTACAAAAGGGTACATATTACTTGACTAATTACCAAGTTTTTGGGGAAATATGGATTCATCATCAAGCTGAGCTTCAATCCAGTCCATTAAATATTCAACATACTTTGGAGCAGACACCTCGATAGGTTTTTTAATTTGTACACCATCTGCCCACCTATATTCATACCTGCATAGTTCCAACAGTACCAGATCACAAGCTGTTAAATAATCAAACTTGCAGATAACCAAACCTGCAGATAACGCATTTTAATCAACTATAAAAGTGAATGAATGTGCATCTGCACTAGCTGGCAGAACAAAGCAATGCAAGATTTTGTATTATACTGTTTTGTTCTACACATTTAACATATAAAAAAGATTATCAATCAACATGGGTGATAGACGTCCGACTTGAAAGAACATGGTTAGCCAAATATCAACCTTGAGATTAGGAGACAATCACCCAAATATAAAATGTTTTTGAAACTAAAGGGCACAAGTTTGTTATTCACATGCCTAAAAGTTGCTTCCTTCACTCAATTGAATGGCAAACCTGCCTGAAACTGGTATCTGGAAAATAAATAGCAAGGATAATGATGTTCTCTGGTTAATTAGAAAGTTACAAAAGTTTGAGAATGCTTGTCTTCAGCATTCAGACTTGCTAAAACACATGGAGAACTATATGAATATAACTGCCCTCAACACTTATACTGGAAGCGAGTAGTGGGTTCATAACACTTTTCTACATCTTTAGGCCACTAATACAAGCCTGGAACTGGTTAAACAAACTTTTGAAAATATCAAACCTATAAAGTACTTGATGTTTTTGGTGTTACTATTCAAATTGGAAGTAGAAACTGCAAGTTTCTTAAAGGAGCTAATCAATTTATGAATATGTTCATTAAACGGGCAAAAAGAACTAGGTACCAACAAGGCCTTTATACTTAACTCTCTATTATGCAAGCTAACCACAAAGAGTTATAAATGTTGTCTATTTTCTAGCCATACTTGGGGCCTGCAGTCATTGTAGGACAGTTCTCAGGTGTGCAGAATTCTGTCAAGGTACCATACAGAAGATTCACCTGGTTGAAGAAATCCACAGCTGAAATAGGGAAATCCATAAAGACTTAGATTTGAATTAGGAAGAGGTTAGCAGTAAATAGAACTTCTAAAGAGAAAAACATATGCTGAGTTAGATAATACAAGACTTGGATGACATTATTATCTTGCATCAAAGTACTAAAACATGGTGGACTGACCACAAAAAACATAAGTTTGTAGGTAAACACACTTAAAAAAGTAATGACAGAAAATTGCTCACACATTCAATGAGAGAGAGAAAGAGAGAAAGCAATTACTGTTGACAGCAAGCCACTCATTTACATCCTCCCCCGGAGGAAGTCTCACTGCTTCCCTAAGGTTTCCACTGCCTAGGGTCGCATCAATGTGCTTTCTAAGTTGTGCCCCCTGCATCATGAAAATTACAAATTCACAAAGGCAACAAGAACAGTTTCTCCACCATCCACTATTAATATCATAGAAAGCACGGGACATCATTCCACCCCCTGTATGTGCTTTTCCCTTATATCACATGCTTGTATGGTAATGGAAGCAATTAGAATAAACCATATTGTTTAACCTGTTTTGTCAGAACCCATTCATGATATTTACAAAATGTACATATGGACCCCACAATTCTAAAGAATGTTTATCACTTGTGCTACAAAGAAACCTTCTTTTCCCAAACTGTCATTAACTAAACAATGCTACACTTATCCAATTCCTCATGACATTAATTGGCATTTTCCCTAAATATAGTTATGTAAGCTAGAGTCCATATAAACCAAATCATTTAATTTCTTCACTATGAATTTACATCCACTTTTTATAGTCCTCCAATCCCCATAATTCTTTTGATATCACTAAACCATTATAATACCATTTATTACTAATTGTCAATCATCATCTGCACTGCCTATTTAATTCATTTCAGATTTTGTGTTCATGTCTTAATCTCAAATCTAACATGCATGAGAATGTATACGAGATTTACTTGCCAAAACACCTAACTCACACTAATTGATAAACACACATATTTTATATATCACTATCTTCTAAAATTCCAGAACCTGTGCAAATGGACAAACACAGAAATCCATTAATCATGATATACCATCATAGTGCACTCATGTTGTCTTTCACCGCACCTGCATGCTCTAGTCATAAGACACACATCGACATTTTTGCAGTAATAATGATAACAACAACAGACACAAACGTGGAACGTATTAAAAGACAATATCATTCAAAACTTCAGTAGGCATGGGGCAATTTATTACAACATTTGACTGCCAAAGCTTGGATTTTTTATCTTGTTAATCAAGAATGAAAACTGACCTTACTCCCCGATGGTGCACTCTTTTTGGGTCGGAATGTCCTCTGATTTCTGTATAAAGAAAACACATCAGGATTACAAATTGAGTATGTACTCAAAAAAATTATATAAACTACAACATTGTCCAACCTTATACACAATTAAAAAAATTATCTAAAGATTGAAAAATGGACCCTACACAACTAGACACAGGGATGAACCAACTTCAATGCATAAGAAGAATGTGTGCAGGAGAAAGAGAAAGAAAGATGGAGTCTGAAAGTCTGCATTCTATGAACTTAAGATCAAATATCTACTCAAGTGCTAAGGTCAAATCATTAATCTTACAATGACAACCAAACAATAATCATGCGAACAGAAAACCAAACAATAATCATGCAAACAGAAACGGTACAGTTTTAAATGCATCGTATTGACTCTGCTTCCACCAGCATATACCCTGATTTGATTTGGAACACCAATTGATAGGTTCTGACAATAAAAACCTATTGGTTTATGGGTACTTGCTAATTGCATTGATTAATTATTTTCATCGTAAATTACTTGACTTTTGTAACTTCGAGTTTAAAGCAGATACGAACAGCTTTTTTTAATCAAATTAGAGAGTTAAATGCAGTTTTTTAGACTTTAGCAGTCTGGCACAATAACTTGCCATATGGACAGACGCTATGCCTCCACTAAGCAACTTTAGCTATCTGATATCCACATATTTTCCATCTTAAGTAAAGTCATTTACACGAGGATTTAGCAGGTAATAGTACAAACTTTTTGACAACATGCTACACCATTCATTACATCTAATACCCACCATGTTACCACAAGTCAGTTTAGAATAACCTATGCAATATAACTGGAGAAGAAACAAGCATAAACCTGAAAAAGCCTAAAATAATCATGCTATTCAGAAATGTCGAGGACTTCACAGATTTTCACACCGTTTTCATGTTGCCACCTTGCTGATAAACTATACAAGCTACGGACACGGAAAATTCACCATGCATACATGACAGACACAGAAACTATTAAATTATGCAGCAATATGCATGCCCCCAGCTCACATACTTAATACTTTACCTTTTTCCCTAAATCCCTTTTAGGCTAGTCGATGTAATTTTTCTTTTTCTTTCCAAATCCTGTTTTGGCAATTGAATGTAAAGAAATTAGTGACTCATTAAGATCTACGTAGTGTGTTCATCTATCTATATATATGCACATGTACATGTACGCACGTGCTACATGTACGCACGTGCTGAGATACAAGCCCTACTTTACTTCTCTTTTTATTTTCCTAATTAGCTAGACGAAGTTAGTGACTCGTCAGAATCTATACATGTATATGCATATGTACACAATCCAAAGTAGCATGCATGCTTAAAAAGACTGATCAACTCACTATTGCATGCATAAATTTGCTCAACGAGCCAAGTTAAATAAAATCAGATCAAAGTTTTTACAAAATACAAAGGCAAACTAATAAAAGGAGGATGATCAAAATTCATATCCATCCCAAGTGCAAATGATAACTGCTGATGCAAAGAGTGAATAGATCAGAATAACAGAGATCTGAAAACAAGAAGAGAACAAAGAATGACCTGCCCAGACCAAAGAGACTCATGGCGGAAACAAAGTGAGAGAGAGATCGCGTTGTCTTCTCGACTGCGAACCAATCAAGTCCAAATGACTTTTGGGTTTTAACGTAATTGTTCTTACCTTTTCTTTCCGCTGTTTGGGCAGCAGGAAAATAATGTAAATTGACAGCCATTTTATAGAAATTTTCAATTTATTTTTAGATTTTATTTCCCTTGTCCTTTTGCATTAATTTGACTTAATTTTCTCATTAAATTAAGAATTTATTAAATAAAATAATTTAATTAAAGATTATTGAATCTATTTTGTTAAACCAAATAAATTTAGAAACAGAATTCAATTTTTAGGAGACTTCTTTTCTCCTTTAAATCCCTAAATCGTAAAAGTTATTTAACTACGGATTAGTTAGAACTAATCATAATTACATAATTGCTTTAGTTCGGTATCACTGGTGATGTATATATAATATTGGTTTAGCTAATAATTACTCTAAAATAAATAACATTTTTAATTAAAATTTTCAAAAATACATACCAATGGGCCTACTCTACAATTTTCTTTAGTTCGGTATCAACCAATGTAATGTCAAGCCCATTTCTACACTTCTCGAGGACGCCAAGAGGAGATGCATACAACACCCCCACTAAGATTTAAGACTATAATATAGCATAGTTCAAAAAAAAAAAAAATCAATGATTGTTCAAAGTTACACTACTTCCATCAAGTTATAGTCATTGACATTCACACGATTCACATTTATGCCATACGCACATTGTCAACCTAAGCAAAAACTAATAATATGACATACAAAATTCACACTCATGATGACAATAACAATGCAAACCTCTCCGTACTTAGATAATACATTGTCCTCAATATGAGAAAAATAAATAAACATAAAAATAAAAATGACAAGAAAAAACAAAAGGAAAAGGTTAAGAGCAGAAACTCTTTAAGGAGATTAAGGTAGTGATAGTATTGGTGACGGAATATGAAGATACTTCTGGCCATGAAATTCCAGCAATTCTTTTCCTAAAAAAAATAAAAATACCAATAAAATAAAATAAAACATATCTTAACTCTTGGGTTGCCTCCTAAGTAGCACTTAGTTAACGTTATTAGATTGATGTAATCTTCCTCCTATACTCAACTTGGGTCAATTATAAGTGGCTTGCTTCCACCCATGTTGCCCAATTTCAGTTTCGTAGCCCGTAAACAAGCTACAAATTACAAAATAATTAGAAGGACAATGTTGATAAAATTAAGAAAACCAATTAAGTTCAGTAATATCCTTTTTACTAACAAACTGTCAATAAAATAGAGAATAATGAAACTCCCTGAATTTTCTCTTGAATCCAGTAGTTTGTCTTAGAAAAGGGCGATCTGTTCTTGTTCTTCCTCAATCACCTTCGTCTCTTCTTCTTCTTCCGCTTCATGAACAGAGATGTTTGTATCTTCTTCAACCTCTATCTT
The DNA here is from genome assembly GCA_026413385.1 of Erythroxylum gracilipes. Classification (NCBI taxonomy): domain Eukaryota; kingdom Viridiplantae; phylum Streptophyta; class Magnoliopsida; order Malpighiales; family Erythroxylaceae; genus Erythroxylum; species Erythroxylum gracilipes. The sequence continues at coordinate 11,470,010 of JANZLC010000005.1, read as the reverse complement.
TGTTGTCATATGTTCTTCATTCTCTTCTTCATCAGCTTCTTAAACAGAGACTTCCTTATATTCTTCAAACTTAATCTTCATTGTCATCTGTTCTTCTTCCTCTAGCTCTTTTAAAGATTCGACTTCATCAATTCTTATAACCGAGCTACCCTCCTTCGGATTCTTTAATACCTTATTTATGTTGAGTTTCACTTGCTCATCTCTAATCCGAAAGATAAGGTTGTCTTCATGGACATCTACCAAAGCTTTTCATGTGTTCAAAAATGGTTTACCAAGAACTAGTGGACAATTTTGATCCTCTTCAAAGTCTAACATAATAAAATCCACGGGAATTATAAACTTGTCCACTTTATAGGTACATCCTCCACCAAGCCTAACAGTTTCTCTATCGATTAATCTACCAAATAAATATGCAGAGATGTTGACTTCACACCTTTAGCCCTAGTTTCCTAAAAATTGACAAAGGCATAAGGTTTATACTTGTGCCTAAGTCGCATAAACATTTCGAAATCAGAAAGTTTTCCACATTTCTCTTACAGAATTCATTGGAAAGCTGGCCCATTTGAACCTCTAGGTTACGAATAGAAGAGGCATGATCTTCCACTACTTCTTTGAACTTCCCTTCTAGCCTCTTCTAGACCTCATCCATACTTTTGATATTGTCCATGATTTTGTCTAATTTTAAATCCCATGAACTAAACTCATCTTGCTAAAATTCTGATGGGCTTTGAATTCCAATTTGAGTTTTTGCATTGTTAGATCAAAAGAAATCTAGGTGGTTCTACCACCTTAGATTGTACGTGTTCAAATAAGGATGATTACTTCCTCGTCTGAATTATTCTTTATTGAAGTTGAATTGCTCTACATTGTTGATTTCCATTAGGAAGCAATCAGTTATGATATGACCCTCTCGTCTACATAGGTCACATCCTTGTTGAATTGCTTTGAATGGAGAGAAAGAGGTAATTGTCAAGCTATTCATGTCCTTGGTGAGATTATCGATTTTAGCCTGCAATGTTGTCATTGAATCTACCACAATCATTCCTTTTAGATCTGGGAAGGTTGATTACTATCTACTTCGTTCAGACATCTAAAGACAACTGTTGTTCGCCATCTCTTCAAACAAATTATATGTCGCTTGCAATGATAGTCGTGTAATTCCTTGATGATAGGCATTGGACCTTGGCCTTATGAAGTCCATTAGGGTCTTTTGCTCTCCGTGATGTATTTCCTCCATCATCGTTATTTCTATCTCTTTTTCGCATTTAACTTTTCAGATTCCTCATTGTTGCCTTGTGATGTCCAAATTAATGTGTCTCTACTTTGCACCTAAACTTACTTCTCTTTTTTTAAATTTTTAATTTCTTGTGATTGGGTGCCACAATCACAAAAAAGGGTGATAGTTCCTAAAAACAAAGGAATTCAAAATGTCCTAAGTTAATTCCTAGGTAATGGCACCAAAAATTTTTTGAGCAAGTTTTATCTAATATAAAATCCTTAATATTCCGCAAGTATACTGATCGTAACTTGTAATAATTAAGGTGTCGATCTCACGAGAAATTAGCTAAAATTAATTGAATCCTAACTTTGTCTAAGGTTGTAAAAACGTTATTTAAATGAAAATAAAAATAATCAGAAAATTAAGCAATCGAATATAAGTTGAATGAAATTAAAATTTCAAAATTAACATAATTAAATAAAATAAAGCACTAAGCCACTTATCAAATGAGAAGTCGCAATAAAACAAGATAGATCAATTATGAGAGTATAGGATTCATTCTATTGTCATTTTGCTACCTTAAACAATTTTGATTCAATAGGCATTGATCTTAGATTTTCAAAGGGCTGATTAATCTCTCTCAAGATCTAATCATTTAACCCTAATTAATAATCCTTAATTGGTTTTGAAATTCTTGCAATCTCTCGATTAACAAAAACAGCCTAAGTCTTCAACTAGTTTTTAAGCAATATATTAGATAATCAGGTCCTCACACAAGATCTATCTTTGTATGATTGTTGATTTGATATTTATATGATTTATTAGGTTGTTAACTCTCTTTACCCAACCTAATCATATTACTATCGATTCAATCTCTCGATTTATTATCAAAGTATGCGCAACTATAAATATCACAACACCCAACACTTCATTGACATCAAAAGCAATCAAGTCACAAAATGATTCAAGAATAAATCCTAAAATGAAATTAGAACATCATCAACATGTTCAACATCCTCAATCCCAATTCATACATCATGATGGAAGTAAATAAACAAGAGAAAGAAGAAAAGAACTTGAATGGACTGGTTAGACTATTGTTGCAGATGCTCCTCTTCTCTTCTTTCCTTCTTGATCTTCCTTTAGGTTCTTTCTTAATTTGTCAAATGGAGGCTAGGTCTTTTTGGGTCTTAATAAGTTATTATATAGTTAATGAGTCATTTAGGGTAAAGTCTAGGTCTTACCCATGTCAATTTGTCCAAAATACCCTTCAAACATCAAAACAGAAGGAAATCCTAGCGTGAGATGAGTGTCTGTCATGATCATGACACATGAAATTGCCAAATTAGCTTCTGTCATGATTGTGACACAAGGTGTTACAATCGTGACTCTGGGAAGAACCTTTTGTCATGACCATGACACCTATGTCACGATCGTGACCCTGTCTTTTAGCCCAAGCTTGCTTTTCAACTTCCTTCAATCTTCATTTATCTGAGTTCATACACTAATAAACACATCAAAACACCTTAAGAACACAAGATTAAGGTCCAACGACATGCCTTAAACCACATATCACTTAAAAACATAAACACATAATCATGTTAACATAATTCTAAGCCTAAACATGCAAAAAGCATCTAATCAACACCTATAAACACACTAAAACACCAATCAAAATATAATGTAAACTATAACTATCGGTTATCACACACAATCAATTGATGGTAAGTTTTAGTTTAGATGTTGAGTTTAAACCAATTAATTTAGAAAATTTTAAGGCTTAGTATGACTATCTTACTATGTTTTGGACTAACTGCTTGAATTGTGACACTTATTCTTTTTGGAGCAGTAATCAATGTTACAATTAGATGAAATATTTCATTTTAATCAAAGTTAGGTATTCTTGAATTACTTACTTTTATATTCAGTTGATTTTTTAATTCCTTGTTAATTTTAGTTAATTAGTTAATTAATTGAAAACCCCCCATTTTATTTTATTATTTGAAATAAAAATCAAGTTTTTAGTTCTCTTGAGATTCGACCTAGTTTTATGACTATTACAAGAAGTTAGATAATCAAAATTAATTTTGAGGGCTTGGACAACCTGAGCAGTCATTTATATGATATTTACGTATCTTTAAAACTTTGTCACCAAACCAAGGGATTAATAACAAAATTACATGATGCACATATAAACTTTTCTTTCTAACTTTGAGAACTCTTCTGAGAACTAACCTATGTCTAAGAAATTTGGTTCATTAAATTTTAGTACCAATTATAATAAATCAATGTAATTTTTTCTTTGAAAATATATAAACATAAGAATAACAAGTAATTAGTTATATTCGATTACAACCAAATAAGATTAGGACTTTAATAATTTAGTTAGTTATTCCCACTATTTTATTCAAAATAATAGCTCTTTGTACTATTCAGATAGGTTACTCTAATCTTTTTATTTGATATTGAGTCATTCAATAAACCAAAATAAACTTAAATTAGGTAGATAAAATCTGTATTAATCATATATCATATGACTCGTAGATTGTTAGAAGACAACTTTTTCTAAAACATATCTTAGATGTTGTTCCTAATCTTGCTTCTAAATTCATATGATCATGAGTTACTTATCTACATCATACAAATTTAGTTATGTAGGACCTATTAACTTAAAATAAAACATATTCGGGTTAAAGGAGACTTGAGTCACTCAACAAGTTTTATAATAAACATAACCCTAATTTTATGCTTAAATAATTGAAGGTAACACTCACATTTTCAACACATACTTAATATTTTAAAGGTTAATTGTAATATAACTATCAAACTTTACTTAATTTTGTAATAATATTATGAACTTTAAAAAGTAAAATGCTCTAACTTTGAATTTGTTAAATAGTTTAATGTTAAGTTCTCTGTTAATGAGCTTGAAGTAGATTAATGATTTTGTCACATGACTGCCACATGTTTTATTTTTAATAATTTAAAAAATGACAAAGAAATTCCACAAATAACAAGAGGATCCATCTTACTTCCATTCTAATTAAACAAAACATCATACACAACTATATAGTGAGGTTAAGTAAGGTAAGTAGATTTAATTATAAACTGACATCATATTGTGCTACTTGGACAGTTTGATCCTTTTTATGATATTTTGTTTAATTAAGTATATACTAACTGTCATGCTCTGCTCTTGGTAATCTTGTTTATGATATTTTGATTTTACTCAATGCTTTAATTTATCACTGATTAGTAACTTTATTCTTGTAACTGTTCTAATGTGTTCGTATATATTTAACTTAAGTCCTATCATGGCAATAGGGATATCTCACACCAACAATAATATAGCTTTTTCAAAGGCAACAATTCAACTTCTTCTGAGACTAGCAACACCATGTTTTCAAGTGCTAGCATCATTTTATTTAACAACCAATTTTTTGGTGGATGCAATGTTGATGTCTATCCAAGTAGGTGGATTTTTCCCACATCAAACTTGAAAATATTTTTATTTGTAGAACCAAAGTCTACCACCAAGAATTTTAAATCTAATATTGTGCTTGGAGAGGGAGGTTTTGGCAAAGTCTTTAAAGGTTTGATTAAAGAGTAGGCCCTTAGGAAGAATGGAAGTGGTTAATAAGATGTTATCTTGTTAAATTAATTGGAATTATCTCTTTTGTTTTGGATTTATTTTGGTGCTTAAATAGGAAAATTAATGTTTGTTTTATTTTAGGAGATGAAAAGTAAAATTGTATTAAATTGGGACACTATTGGTGATAATCACAAACTTTGGATAAAGTGAAAGGATTACTGCAGTGGATAAAGGGAGATAAAGCCAAATTCCAGATTTACTTAAAGAGTTGAAATTTAAGTAGGAAACTTCTTTTTATCCCTGTCATCAAGGGATTGAGATTTGTTTTAGATAGGCATCTTTGCAAGATAGGACAAGATTAGGTTTAAAGTAGGAAAACACTATAAAAGGGATATTCTCTAATTCTTAAGAATCAATCAATCGTTCTCCTCTTACTTGTCTCTTAATATTTATCTTTCATCTATTTTTGGTGTTGAAACTTCAGCCAAGTGTATCTAAACTCAATTATTATGATTTAAGGGGATTCGAAACTTTAGTTGTAACATTGTGAGGTTTTGTTCTAATCTTTTATTCATGTTTTAATTTAATTATTTCTTATTTTGAGTTTTTATATTTTATGAATAATTAATATTGATTGACATGACAAATTAATTTAATGTTGATTATTCTATAGCTATCAATGAATTTAATGATCTGTAATTGTTATGAAGGATTGGTACAAGTAGCAAATAAGCTATTTATGAAATTGCACATTTAACTTATAATAAACAAGAAAACTATGTTAAATAATTGCAACTATCTAGATTATTTAAGTTTAGGGTTTATTCTTTTTCACTAAGCATATTGTTATCATTTATTTGATATGGAATGCTATCATACTCAGTCAATTGATGGTAAATTTTGATTTGAATGTTGGGTTTAACCAATTAATTTAGAAAATTTTGAGATTTATTATTGGGACCCGATCTCGAAACCGGATCCCAACCGGAAAAAGACGGAAAACAGTAACGGAAGTACGGAAAATCGAAAACACAACACGAAAGTATCAAATCACATCGGATATGAATCCGTGAATTCTTAAGGAGCCAAAGACAACTAAAGGTTTGGAAACAAGGAAAGCGAAGGATGGCGAATAGGAATACAAATCGACAAACGAATGTTCGACATCCGGTAACGAAGATTGATCAAAAAACTATGCGAGACGCGTTGGAAACCTTAAGACTAATCCAAAAAATCCCGATATGATTTTTTTTCATTCTTATTCAATCCTTTCCTCTTTATTCAATAACCATTCCAATTTCCCTTTTGGAATTCATCCTTAATCAAACTAAATTCATAATCTCTTCTTAATCAAATCATACATATCTAAAAAATTTCATCTTTTACACTTATTCAAATTCATATTCTATTTTATCGCAAAATCAATTTTATCGAAAATCAGGCAGCATAACGGTTGTATTTAGACAGCCCAAAATCTGCAAATAGTTCAAAAAGCACTTCTATAATTCCCAAACACAACTTAGAATCATCGAACCTCCCGTCCGGAATCCAAAACACCAACAAACGCAAACCTATATCTAAAACACTTCATAATCTCAATCCTTAAATCATATTTGAATCCGAATACAATTCAAACGCAAATCAATCGAAGTCCTATACAATTTCAAACCATACACCATAATCATACACAATTCATATATCAATCCCATATACAAATTCGTAATTCTTCATAAGACCTACACCTCATGAATTAATTGCTTACAAGAAAACTCAATACATCAAGAATTCAATGCTTACAATGCATAATTCCTTTACATTCCGAAATAACTACACTACAACTTTAATGGCTCTATAAGCCACAAACAATACTAAAGCCACAAACCGAAATTTCACAAAAATACGATACGAACAAAATTGAACGGACATCTTGACTTTCCTTCATCCAATCTCCTGCTCGAAACCTGGAGATAGGGATGAAAGGGGGGTGAGCTTTCGCTCCGTGGATAACATACTTATAAATGAAACATAAGCGAAAATTGTCTTTTCAAACTTTTCAAACATTTCCCATTCGGAAATTTATCCAAAAACTCATTTTCAAACTTTTCAAAACATTCATAAACCTTCATCAACATTTTCATTTGTTTCAAAACATTCATAAACAGTTTCCGAAATTTCATGATTGAAAATTCAATTTCTCATTTCTCAAGTTCTCAAACTTTTCACAAATCATGCACAATTTCAAACATGAATGCATCACATCATAATGCATC
>JANZLC010000005.1:11428722-11454638 GCA_026413385.1 Erythroxylum gracilipes | reverse complement strand
ACTCCCTTTCCTAAATAAACTCCTACTGCCAACTAGAATTCCTAACTAAGCAAGGATTTAGAATCCTTAATAAACTCCTACGAATGCATCCGTAACAAATATAGTGAAATGTTGTTTGGAAGAAGGGTTCATAATATGATGGGATGTAATCTGAAACTCTCGCCTTCTATCCTATATCATTCTATTCCATTATAAACCCTCCTCCCAAACAATAGAATAATATTTCATTTCATTCCATTCCATTAATAACCACCTAACCAAACATAACCTTAATTATTGTGTTGATATTGATACTTAACCAGTTATGTAGCAAGGAGAGGAGGGCATGCATATCTAACACTTACAGAATCTGCATTCCACTAGCCTAGAGAATAATAGAGTGCTTCCTTTTCAATACTAATATCAAGAAGCCTCTTTGATTTCATGGACTACATATTGGTACACCTTCAAGTGACTGATCCTATAATTACAGTAGCTGTTATCTAATGTTAATCGTGCAATTGTGGATAGTTAACTCATCCATGCAACAGGTCTCGCTGAACTGCAAATGGTTGTACATGACCAGAATTTTTATTAGGAAATGAGGATAATTACTCAGGGTTCATTGTTGTATTAGCTCATTCATGATTAGCAGCTGCAAATTTAAGATAGTCAACATTATATTGTACCATATATACATATCTTGCAGTCTTTCCTTCCGTTTCTTGATTTTCTCAGGCTGTTTGTTTTTTGCTTGAAGATCTTCAATTATTAAAAAAATTGTTCAAGAAAGCCAAAATGGCTGGAATTTGTGATATTCAACTCTGAAATCTTATGAATTTTGAGAAAATTGTCTTTTGGTAACTTTGGGAACTAAATAATATAAGAAACTTCTTTTCATATTTGGTCAACGAAAAAATAAAACTTGACATGATGCAAAACCATTGTAAATGGATGTCAGGTTCAAAATGCAATCGAATTTTTGAAAATGATTGGGGCATTAGATGAAAGGGAGAACCTTACAAATCTTGGTAAGTTTGTCAATTCTTGTAGTAAATGTACTTCTGAAGATTTGAACACAGGATTTTACATTTTTGTACTTTGGGTTACTAACTTGTTCATGTACTTATTTGTTCAATTGTTAATTAGGGAAGTATTTGTCGATGCTACCAGTAGATCCAAAGCTGGGCAAAATGCTGATTATGGGTGCTCTATTTCACTGTTTTGATCCTATATTGACAGTAGTTTCAGGGCTTAGTAGCAGAGATCCCTTCCTTCTGCCGCAGGACAAAAAAGATGTAAGTATGATGCATTCTGTGTTTCCTTTCTCATTCTACTCTTTCTTGATTGACATGTATATGAAGTTGTAGATGTTGTATTCATAGTATCATTTCATGCATGAATGTATAAAGGTCCCAAGTATTATTCATTAATGGGATTTTAAATATCACGCAGTACTTGTAGCACTTGCATTCACTTCTAACCATACAAGCATCCTGCCTCCCCATCCTATTTTCTTTGAGAAATAGGGAGAGAAGAGGATAAGCTTAGGTGTTAATTCAAGGGAATAGTATACATGAAAAGTAAGGACTCAACATGTGAATTTAAGAAACTTGGTTGCCTCTAGGATATTCATTTTGCTATGTTCATGTGTCCATGTGCATAAATTATCTCTTGAAGGATTGTGAAAATTCTGCCATCTTGGTTGGCTTTGACGACATTCTCAATGATACTAAGATCAGACTTCTCTCTTCTTTTTTTCTTTATCCTCTTCCACAAAGATGGGGGATTTCATAATCTCAAGGGCTTCCTATTACGTGTATTTGTGCGCGGTTATTAGCTATTAGTTGTGACAAATAGTTAGTAATGTTGACAGTAAATCCAATTAAGGTAATCTTTCTCCATTAATCAATATGGGAAGGGTATTGCTTTATCAGGCTTGTACCATGTGAAAGAAGGTTGATTCCCATTGACCATAAGATTGTCTCGATTTATGAAATGCTTCTTTCTTTTAAACTAAAACACATTGAGAAACTTGAGTTGCTATGCTCTGAAAGTGTTCACTGCTTTTTGTAGCTATTAACAGAATGGTAGAATTTTTCTTTTCTACTTCTTTGGTTACTCTTTATTATATGTTAGTTTTGTCCTTGAAACAACCTAACGCATATTGGCTTCAATCAGTTAACAAAACACAATTATTTCACTTTAGGTTTCATAAATTGTCTTGGGAAAGAAATAATTGTTATAGTGCAGGAAAACATTTTCATGATGTTGAATTTCTTTTTGTCTGACAGAGAAACTCTTTGACCAGCTTTATACTCGTACCCCATTTTTTACTAATTGACCATGCCACTGCTTGTACTTTGGAGTCAAATGATATGACATCAGTTTTTATGAAGCTTAGCATGGTTGTTAGGTTAGATTATTCGCTAACGCTTTCATTCATGGTTCAGTTAGCTGGTACTGCAAAGTCTAGGTTTTCTGCAAAAGACTACAGTGATCATATGGCTCTTGTTCGGGCTTACGAGGGATGGAAAGATGCAGAAAGAGAAGGATCAGCATATGAGTATTGTTGGCGGAATTTCCTGTCTGCTCAAACTTTGCAAGCCATCCACTCTCTTAGGAAACAGTTTAGCTACATTTTGAGAGATGCTGGCATAGTAGATGCAGATGCAGGATCCAACAACAGATTAAGTCATAACCAGTCATTAGTTCGAGCAATCATATGCTCAGGACTTTATCCTGGAATTGCCTCAGTAGTGGTTAAGTATCCCCATTTGAATTTGTACTTCTATTGGTTGATACCAAAATTAACCAGTTGACATTCTACTCCTTTCTTTTATATGTACAGCACAGAGAAACATCAATGTCTTTTAAGACAATGGATGATGGCCAAGTTCTATTGTATGCGGTGAGTGCTAACTGAAGTTGCTGAACTTGATTAAGTTTTTCAAACATGATTGACATAAATTTAACATCATAGATATCATTTCATCTTTGAAAATATTTTTGTAAAGGCTACAGAAATTCAATTCTGGTATTACTATTGGTTTATGTTTGCATTTGTTTTAAGTTTAGAACTATCATTACATATCACACTCATAATGGATGGTATTGAAATTGATGTGGTCATCAACATTGATACTCATGGAAATTTTGAATTTTTGGACTAAAATCCTACTAGTATCTTTCTTACTGAATGTTTGGCAGCTTGGATAGGAAGGATTCTTTGGTATTTTCTGCTAATACAAGGTTAAGGGATTTATATTGTCTTTTACTTGTCATCTTTGATTTCTGTCTTGATTTTATGTTCCTTTCCATAAATTCTTGTGTTTGAGTAATGCTTCTCTGGGTTAACTTGTTTGTTTCTAGTTCAGATTTTTCTGATTGATTGCGTACTGTTAGCTATGTCGTACTCTTTTCCAATTTCGTATATTGATACCTTCAACTGAGATATTGAAGCCAATTTAGCAGATCTAGTATTTCTTTGTCTTGCTACTGATAGTTTTATGTTAAGTTGTATAGAACAATTACATGAATCATGATCAAGTTATAATGACATAAACTTGGTACAACACTTTTATTCATGCTGCTGGCTTTAATATGATACTTCGTGAATGTTTTGTATAAACCTTTATGTTATACTTCTGCTCCAGAATTCTGTGAATGCACGCTATCAGACAATTCCTTATCCATGGCTAGTCTTTGGTGAAAAAGTAAAGGTTAATACCGTGTTTATACGTGACTCCACTGGTGTATCTGATTCCATCCTGATCCTTCTCGGTGGTGCTATTAGTTGTGGATTACAGGTAATTTATTTTATGTTTGAGATATTTTCCTTCTACATGTATAATAACGGTTTTCTAAGCCAGTGGTCCACATTTTTCTAGGCTGGGCATTTGCAGATGCTGGGAGGATACATTGATTTCTTCATGGATCCTAGTTTGGCAGAGTGCTATTTGAAGCTTAAGGAAGAACTTGATAAACTTCTTGAGAAGAAGGTGAGTTGGAAAGGCAATTACTTGACTAGGAAGTTTAATAATGTGTTCTCTGTTTACTGTAGATATATTCTTCCACCATAAAATTGCTATTGAATTATTACAAAAGGTATCCCTTGCGCTTTTAGTTCTACCTGTGATACCTTGTTTATTGATAATTAGGATGCTTGCTCGTGTTGAAATCTCTTTGTTGATAGAAAGGCCTTCTACAATGAATAAATTGTTAGATAGCATAACTTAAGCATTGAGATAAATTTTCTTGACATGACAATTTGTTTGGTCATATATTGGCACTTGTAGTTTACTTAGTTTACTCCATAACCCTCTTCATGGTGTAAGTGTACTTGGTTGTTTCTACCATGTGATGAATTCATTTTGCATTCCAATGAAATGAATACTATTTTCTTGAAGACAAGTTAGGTGAAGTGCAAAACTGTTAGGGGTAAACTAAATAAATTTGAAACTTGAAAGATTAGAGAAGAAAAGATAAGAAGAAACCAGAAGAATCTGAAAGAGAGAATTTTATTGCTGTTCTGTTCAGTTTTTTATTTCCCCAGCATATATAGTCGTTACAACAATTAATGATAAAAGATTCCTTTAACTACTAGGCTATTGCCTTTACATCAATTCGTTATTCCAAATGCCCAAACAACGTAGCATTACTAAAGTTGACTGAACACAAAGTCAATGATTCAACCTGAATAAAGAAGTAACAATATCCTGTCCTTTAGAAAACCTTGTCCGCAAGGTTCAGAGATCGGTATCACTATTGCAGTTCATAGAGAAGCTTCCAAGTGGCTTCTTTTGAAGAAGCTCTAGTCCACTGAACCAGAACTTGAGTAGCAGGCCTTACCAACCTCCTTTCTGATATAGCAATTGGAATCCTTTCCTCAAAGTGCAATTCAACAGAAGCATTGGAGAAGAGGCCACCGTTGAAGGAACATGCTTCTTCAACTGAGAAACATGGAAGACATCATGGATGAGAGCTCCCTGTAGAAATTCTAACCTGTAGGCCAACTTGTCAATTCTGTTGACCACTTTAAAAGGATCATAGAACAGTGGTTACATCTTCTAATTAGTCCTCCTTGCTACTGAGACTTTGCTACAGGGCGAGTCATTGACCGAGTGCAGTGGTAATACTGACAGAGAGAGTTTCTACCAAGGAAAGCTCAATCCCAAGCTGCACAATTTAACAAAGACAAGTTCTCCAGTTTGATATTCTCTATCACCCTTGTTATCCTGCACTTGCATTCTCTTTTGAGCTCTTTGCAAGTGGAATTGCATGATCTACTGTTAGGGATGGCAGTCCCGACCCAACCCAGCCTGACTTTGGCCCGGGTTTGCCAGGCTACGGGCCGGTTCACAGGCCAAGACTGCTTGGCCCAAAGGGAAGGTAAAAACGTTGTTTTTTCAATTAAAAAAAAAAGTATAGACCGGCAGGGCTGACCTAGCCGCCTGTGCCACGGGTCAGCCCGAGCCTAGCCCGACCCATTGTCATCCCTATCTACTATATGTATTTTTGAATCCTTGGAAAATTAAGGTGCATGTATTAGGGGAGGATAACGATAGAGTACCTTAAAGTGAGACATGTTGCAAGCTATGTGATATGTGGTATTGTACTAGCATTTAGCCAAAGGAAGCCATTAATTTCATTTTGTAATGTAGTCTCCTGTCATGCACATGAAGTCTCAAGAGTCCTGTCTAGATCCTCTTGACGACTTGTTTGGGGATGGTATGCAGAAGATATTTGGAGTCCTACATCTTGCAACTTATAGAATTCTTGCTAGAATGCACTTAGGAAAATAGGATCACGAGCGTTGATGATTGATTTTAGCATGCCCTGTAACTTTAATGCATGAGTGAGAAAAGCTTAAGGAGCCACCTTAGTTGTGTATGGGTGTTTCAAGGCCACAAATATAGCATATTTACTGAACCCACCAATCACAACCGAAATTACAGATTGTCCATTTGATTTGGCAAGCCATCTATGAAGCCCATATTGTGTCTACCATTGCCTTGGAATTGGAAGAGGTTGAAGGAGACGGAAGTCTCATATTTGTTACATTGACAAGTTTTGCATTGCCTCACATGATTCACATCTTTTTGCGTGAGGCCAACATTCCAGAGCGCCTGCCACTAGGCTTCTCATGCATGATGGTCACCAACTTAGCTCTAAGCTCGTGATGAAATTCCACTTCTTCCATTTTAAGATGCCCTGGCTAAGTATTTGATTGTAGAACTCCTTGAAACAGTTGAGATATAAGATTTTTTATGATAAAGTCCTCCCAACTACACTTGTGAGAGTACCATTGTGAATAACTCCAACCTAGGCACCCTTGAAAGAGAATCAGCTGCTATTCTTTTTTCCTTTCTTATAAGCTATCTCAAAGTCATATCCTAATAGCTTAGGTAACCAAGCCTGTTGAGATGGAGTGCTAATCCTTTGTTCAAGCAAGTATTTGAGGCTTTTGTGGTCTGTCCTGATAACAGATGGTCTCCCATTTAAAAAATGATGCCAATACTTCATTGCCATGACTACTGCCAGAAATTCCTTCTCATAAGTTTTTGGTGCTTGGTGCTTGGATGGTAAGGATTTGCTCACATAAGCAAGAGGTTGATTGTCCTGCATTAAGACAGCTCCCAATCTCTCACCAGATGTAGCAGTTTAAATGATGGAGGCTTTGGGGTAATCAGGAAGGGCTAAGACAGGAGCCTAAGTCAAAGCTACTTTGAGATCTTAGAAAGCCATTTCAGCTCTCTTATTCCAGCAAAAAGCATCCTTTTTCAATAGTTCAATAAGAGGTTTACACACCTCTTATATACTTAACAAGGCCTAAGAATCCTCTTAGCTCCTTGATGTTCTTAGGTGTAGGCCACTTCTGAACAATTTCCACTTTTTCTTGGATTTGTGGCAGCTCCCTGGATAGATATCAAATGGCTCAAGTACTCACTCTTGTTAGTTCCAAAGCTACATTTACTAGTTTTGACCTTACACTTATGCTGCAGAAGAACTCCAAAGCCACTCTGATGCTTAAGATGATCTGCAAAATAACGACTATATACAGGGATGTCATAAAATAAAACCAAAATAATTCTCAAATATTGCCGGTATATATCACTCATTAGGGTTTGGAAAGTAAAGGAAGCATTAGCAAGACCAAAGGGCATTACTTGGAACTCATAATAATGCCCTTCATGCATTCTGAATGCTGTTTTTGGAATATCAGGACAGAACATTCTGATTTGATGGTATCTGGATTGTAAATCCAATTGTTAATGGTGCATTGATTGAGCTCTTTGTAATCTTTATAAAGCCCCCAAGTACTGTCTTTCTTCTTTACCAACTAAAGGAGAAGAGAAAGGACTACTGTTCTGTTGCATTACTCCTTGTTTAAGCAATTCCTGGACTCGTCCCTCTATAGATCTTTATGAGCTCCAACATATTTATAAAGTCAAATGTTAACAACTTCAGTACCCTCATTAAGTGGTATTTGATGGTCCTGACTTCTGTGAGGAGGTAATTGAGTGGGTTATTTAAAAAGATCACTAAACACAGCCAGTAATCCACTCAATTCATATTGTACTTCTTGAAGCTGAGAAGTGTCTATTGCTAGTTCCTGGAAATGATGCTCCCGATAGAGGTGGAAATGATGCATGATGATGCATGGAGAAGATGATAGAAAGGACGTGGCAGAAACAAAAAAAGGAGACGACGTAGTATAGGGAGTAGTTGTTAGTAGCTAAACGAATGTATAGGATAGCGCCAAGTGTACAGATGTGATTGGATGAATAATAACGGTTGTGTTCATCGTTGATATAGCTGTTGGTTGGAAGGAAGAGGGGAACGAATCAACTGTAATTGTTTCTCTCTCAATAATCAGACTTCTCTCTCTTGTTCAATTTCTTCTTCTTTCTATTATGTTCTTTCTTTCCTAAACCGATTCCCTAAAATCCCAAATTAGATTACCAATAATTACTTGCATCGTAGTGGTATCAGAGCTCTTTCTAACCAAAGCTATCGTTGTGAAATGGCAGAAGGCATGAGCGGTCAGGAATGGAGGCGCATGGAGGAAGGATTGCGTAACTAGATGCATGAGTTGGAAACCAGACATGAAAGAAGTATGCAAGAGTTAAAAGAATGGATTACCCAGCTATTCCAAGCTGAAAGCAGTGAGCATGGAACGCGAGGGAATCCAAGGGTACCAGAGAATGGAGGTAGTGACGGTTGTTATGGAGGCCGATATACCATTCCTACAAGTAGTAAAATTGAGCTTTCGGTGTTTAAAGGAGAGAATTTAAGGGTGTGGGTGTTCAAGTGTGAACAATTTTTTTCACTTGATCATACACCAGCCGATTTAAAGGTGGGATTAACCACCATGTATTTGGAAGGGGAGGCGCCTGCATGGCATGAATTGTATATGAGAAATGGAATGACTCGCGAACAACCTAGTTGGGGTGAGTATTTGCTAGCCTTAGAACAACGGTTTGGAGACTCAGCTTTTGAAGACCTGGTCGGAGAACTGAAGGAATTGAAATAGAGAGGCTTAGTGAAGGAATATTGCGCGGAATTTGATATGCTGTCGCAAAAATTGGTGATGCCAAAGCCTTAGTATGTTTTTGAAAGGAATGAAGGTGGAAATAGAATATTTAGTCAAATTGTGGAATCCTCGCTCCCTTCAGCAGGCTTATGATTTGGCCAGAAAACATGAGATGGTGGTGTGGCATTGCAGAGCAGGGGGATCAGTTCATACACGGGGCTCATCTTACGGTGGAAATTATACTCGTGTACAGAAATCGGCAGGCTTACTACCGACGCCAATACAAGGCACCCAAAAAAATGGATAGGGACGTCAAGCGGACAAAAATGACCTCAAGCAAAGAGTTGGATGAGCGTTGGGCTAAAGGCTTATGCTTCTGGTGTGATGAAAAATATGTTCAGGGTTATTGATGCAAAAAACGATTGTTGCATATGTATGTGGTGGAGGATGACTTGGACGAGGTTGAGGAGTCACCAGCCGAAGAAGAAGAAGAGTTGCCGAACATTTCCTTACAAGCTATGTCTGGCGCATCTATAGCTAAATTCCAACAAATCAAGGTGAAAGGTATCTTGAATGCAGCGACGGATCCAGGATTTTAGTCTTGGGGGGGCAAGGAAAAAATTTTTTAGTCTTGAGAGGGAAGGACAAATTTTTTTCGTTTTAGAGAAGGGGGGCCAGATTTTAATTAACAAAGCATTTTTTTTTAAAAAATTAGTCTTGGGGGGGCCATAGCCCCTGCTGGCCCCCCCTGGATCCGTCACTGCTTGAATGGTTCGGTTATACATATTTTGGTTGACGGTGGGAGTACTCATAATTTTGTCGATACCAAAGTTATACATCGTTTAGGATGGAAGTTGGAGGAGGTACCTGAGTTGCCGATTGTAGTAGGAGGGGGGTTGAAGTTGCGATGCAATCACATTTGTCGGAATTTACAGTGGCAAATGGGTGGCAGAGAGTTTTCAATTGATGCTTTAGTTATTAACATTGGGGGAACAGATATGTTTTTTAGGCGTACAGTGGTTATCCCGGTTAGATGACATTGCTTGAACTATTAGAAAGGGACGATGAAATTCTGTTGGGGTGGAAAACAAATAGAGCTTTGCAGTGTCAGACAAAAGGTGCTACCAATACCAGACAAAAATTTGGAAAAAATCTGGAGCATCCGAGATGTAATCTGTTGTTTTATGATCATTCCTCAGATTGTCAAGTCGAAGTATGATGGTTTTCCAAGAGAGTTGAGGTCGTCGAAGGTGGAAGCATATGTTGAAGAGGCTCCATCAATTTTTCATGAACAATTGCAGGAGTTACTCAAACAATTTGAGACAGTGTTTGAGGAGCCTAAAGGCTTACCTCCTTCTCGGTTTCATGATTACCGAATCCCATTAAAGGAGGGAACCAAAGCTGTGAACCTTAGACCTTACAGGTATGTGGGAGTTCAAAAGAATTTGGTGGAAGATTTGGTGTCAGATATGTTAAAACAAGGAATAATTTGGGAAAGTGTTAGTCCTTTCTCTGATCCAGTCATCTTGATTAAGAAAAAAGATGGATCATAGAGATTTTGTGTTGATTACCGTTCTCTCAATCAATGCACAATTAAGGATAAATTCCCTATACCATTAGTTGAGTTGAGGAGTTATTTGATGAATTACATAGGGCGTGTTGCTTCTCCAAGCTGGATTTGAGAGCCGACTATCATCAAATAAGGGTGCAAGAGGATGATATTTACAAAGCAGCTTTCCGAACGCATAATGGGCATTACGAATTTCTCGTAATGCCGTTCGGACTGACGAATGCTCCAGCAACTTTCTAGAGCCTCATGAACTAGATTTTTAAAGCTTACTTATGATGGTTTGTCTTGGTCTTTTTTGATGATATTTTGATATACAGATCTTCATTTGAGTTGCATCTTGAACACTTACGTTTGGAGTTAGCAATTCTAGCTGATCAGCAACTGTTTGTTAAACTATCTAAGTGTTCGTTTGGAGTGGATCGGGTGGAATATTTGGGTCACATTATTAGTGGCCAGGGAGTTTCAACCGACCCTCAAAAAGTGAGTGCAGTGTTGAAGTGGCCACAGCGGACAACCGTTCGGTGGCTTAGAGGTTTTTTGGGTTTGTGTGGTTATTATCGACGGTTCGTCCGTGGATATGGCCAACTAAGTAAACCTCTGACCAATCTCTTGAAGAAAGATGCATTTGTTTGGACAGAGGAGGCAACTCTCGCTTTTCTGGCATTGAAGAATGCTATGACTACTGCACCGGTGCTAGCCTTACCAGATTTTCAAAAGGACTTTGTTGTTGAGGCAGACACTAGTGGGGACGGTATTGGCATGGTGTTGATTCAGGAGAATCACCCAATTTGCTTCTGTCAGTAAATCACTATCTACTCGTTGCAAACATCTTTTTGTTTACGAAAAAGAATTCTTGGCGATTGTCATGGCAGTGAAATAGTTGTCTCACTATCTTATGGGGTGACATTTCTTGATTCAGGCGGATCATCACAGCCTGAAGTATCTGTTGGATCAGCGGATTACTACTCGTTTATAGCAAACTTGGTTACCGAAGCTTTTGGGATTTGATCTTTCAATTAAATATAAGAAAGGTGCCGACAATTCTGCAGTTGATTCTTTGTCACTCGTTAGTAGTTTGGAGCTCTTTACACTGTCTATCTCCCATGTATAGACTGAGTTGCTATCTGAAATCAAAGACAGTTGGAACCAGGATCCTATTCTTCGGCAATTGTTGCAGCAGATTCAACATGGTGAATATAAAGGTTCAATTTATTCTTGGACCGATAATCTTTTACGTTGGAAAGGATGGTTGGTGGTGGGAAATTCACCTAGTTTGCGTCAGAAAATTATTGAATTTTCACACTCCTCTACTCATGGGGGTCATTCTGGGTGGTTGGGAACTTATAAAAGGGTCAGCTCTTTTTTTTTTTTTTTTTTTCCCTGGCACAGGTTATAGAGGGATGTTCGCGAGTTTGTGCGTAAATGTGAGGTGTGTGAGAAAAATAAATATGAGTCGGTGGCTTCACTAGGGTTACTCCAACCTTTGCCTATCCCGCAGTAGTTGTGGACGGATATTAGCATGGATTTCATTGAGGGTCTTTCGTTGTCGGATGGGTTCTTAGTGATTCTTGCGATAGTCGACATACTGAGCAAATATGCTCACTTTGTACCTCTATGTCATCCTTATACTTCGGAGAAGGTTGCCAGGGTCTTAATGGATACAGTGTGTAAATTACATGAAATGCCTCATACGATCGTCAGTGATCGTGATGCTGTTTTTACCGGTCATTTTTGGAGAGAAAGATTTGCTCTTCCAGGTGTGAAGTTGCATTTCTCCACGGCCTATCATCCTCAAACTATTGGCTAGACAGAGGTCTTGAATCGAACATTGGAGACGTACTTACGGTGCATGACGTCAGACTGTCCGGCTAATTGGAGTAGGTGGCTGTTGCTGGCGGAGTGGTGGTATAACAACACCTTCCATTCGTCCATTAATATGACACCTTTCTAGGTTGTTTACGGTTTTCCTCCTCCTGTATATAACTCGTACATGGCGGTTGATTCATTGGTTTTGGCAGTGGAGCAACTGATGTTGGACTGGGAGGCTATGGTGAATGTACTTCGGTTTCATTTGCAGTGTGCTCAACATCGCATGAAACAACTTGCGGATCGACATCGCACGGAACGTACCTTTGAAGTAATGATTGGGTCTATTTGAAACTTCGGCCCTATCGTCAACATAGTGTTCAACACCGGAGCTCCTAGAAGTTCTCTCCTCTGTTTTATGGACCGTTCCGAATTTTGGCAAAGGTGGGGTCTGTTGCCTATACGTTGGACTTGCGACCTGATAGTCGGCTTCATCCTACTTTTCATGTATCTCAGTTGAAGCTCTGAGTTTCTAATACGGTACTTGTCTCACTGCACTTACCTTCTTTGTTTTTTGGAATTCGTATACCGGTGGCTGTTTTAGACCGTTGTTTGGTCAAGAGATATATATAATCCACTAGCTGTTCAGATTTTGGTCCAATGGTCATCGCCTCGCGATTCGGATGTCTCCTGGGAATTTTTGTATGATATCCAGCAACGTTTTCTCGACGTCAACCTTGTGGACAAGGTTCTCGAGCAGGAAGGAATTGATAGAGGTGGAAATGATGCATGATGATGCATGAAGAAGATGATAGAAAGGACGTAGCAGAAACAAAAAAAGGAGACGACGTAGTGTAGGGAGTAATAGTTATTAGCTAAACTAATGTATAGGATAGCGCCAAGTGTACAGATGTGATTGGATGAATAGTAATGGTTGTGTTCATCGTTGAAATAGCTGTTGGTTGGAAGGAAGAGGGGAATGAATCAACTGTAATTGTTTCTCTCTCAATAATCAGACTTCTCTCTCTTGTTCAGTTTCTTCTTCTCTCTATTATGTTCTTTCTTTACTAATCCAAAACCCTAAAAACCCAAATTAGATTACCAATAATTACTTACATCAGCTCCATTGGATAATGTAGTTGCAGGATATAAACTTGGCTTGTAACCTAGGGTTTGGTAAGCAACTTCTCAAACTTCTTGCAGGTGATCAGCTTTGAATTTCCTATAGAACCTCCAGTCAATAACACACTGTCCATTTGAAGATATCATGGTTTTTCTATCAAAACTGCAAAACACCTCATCTAAGATAGACAACCAACCCCTAAAACCATATGACACCCCCTAGGCAATACTAGAGCATCTGTAGCAAACTCAATTCCTTGGAGATTCCACTTGAATCCTTTGCAGAATTTAGAACATGATAGATGAGATTGGACATCCTGCAGCTTATAGTTGCCTTTCTGCATTAATGGTAAGTCCACAAATTTGTGGATATTTCCATTGTCTATGAGGATGTGAATGGGTCTTCCTCTATGCAAGCCTATAACTCTCATATGCCTAAAATCAACAGTTGTGACTCATACCATTGCCTGTAAAGAAATCTTTGGTTGGTCTGTGGATGTAGGTTCCTGTTGAACCATGGAGCTCTCCCCATTCTCCTCCTGACTTTCTTTTCCCTTGTCATCTACAACAAACAAATTTTACTTTTTATTTATTTATTTACATTTGTGGTCAGGGAAGAACTTCTCATCACACCAGAGGCAAATTCCCTTTGCCCTTTTATCCTGAAATTCTCTGCTACTTGGCTGTCTTTGTTGCTTTTATACGGGTTTGTGTAGATGCATTAGTTGGGCAGGCAGTAACCTAGTAGGACATTAGTTTTGGTAGGGATACTTGCTAAGTGAGTGGCAGTGGGAATAAAAGGAGTAATAGCTGTGGAAGGTGATGGTATGAGTTGTTTAGATGATTTTGGTTTGGAGAAGAATAACATATAGCAGCTGTAGCTTACTTTTCTTAGTAAGAACATAAGCTTGCTGGATTGATTTTGGATTCAATAATTCCACAGGAAGTTCTGTCTGAGGCCTCAATCCTTGAAGAAAAAACCCTATCAAATAAGATTTAGGAATTTGAGGTTATTGGAATACCTATCAAAGAGGGCATAATACTCTTTTCGCTGAATTGATCTGCCGCAGCTCTTTGAAATCTCCAAGAGGATCCTTAAAAGCCTTCTCTCCAAATCATTGAATTAATGCTACAATGTAGTCGCCCCAACTAGGATCTTCTATCATCAATCGATGCTCCAAGTACAGCACCAGCCATTCCAGGGTGATTCCCTCCAGATAAATAGTTGCTACTTTCACTTCTGAGTTCTGGAAGTGTTTTATGTATGGGGAAAAATTGCTCAGCCTTGTAAATCCAGCTTCAAACACTGCTTCCATCGAACACACGGACTTCCACCTCGCTGAATCTTGATGATCCTTGATTCAATTGGGTTCCTTCTGGCTCACTGGTCACAATTTCAGTCATAGTGGATTAGGAGTTGCATCTGTAATTGTTGATGGAAAAGTTAAAGAAAGTTCGCTAACTTCGTTGCCTTGCTTAGCTTGAGCATCTTGCAACTTTTTAATTCTCCTGCATCTCACTGCGAAACTCTTTCATCTGAGTTTGCAACATCTCTTCCATCTGTCTGAACTCTTGTTCCCAAGTACCTTCAGCCAGCCATCTCCATGTTCACCAATCTATCTGGTGAATACAATCAAAATCAACTAATATCAATGTGGGTAAAATGAAGAAATTGAAAATTTGGAAGGTTAGGGAAGGGAAGAGAAGAAGAAATCAGAAGAAACTCAGTGAGAACATTTTGTAATTGCGATTCTATTCAGTTTGTTATTTCCCTAGTACATATAACAACTAACGGTAAAGATTCTTTTAACTACTAGGCTATTGCCTTTACATCAATTTTTATTCCAAACGCCTAAACGACATAGTATTACTGAAGTTGACCACTGAACCCAAAGTGAATGATTCAACCAAATCAAACATAGGAAAAATACTGCAGAATTGGGTTTCAAAATTAAGAGGTATGCTGCAGGCTTATGTATCAAAGAACAGTATGATATGTTGCATGCCATTCCTGCCAAAATTGTCTCTGTGCTTGAAGTCCTCTATTTGTGTGGATCCTATAGATGCGTTCAAAACTTGCTTTATGTTTTTCCTTGGAGTTTGGCTGTTGAAAGAATCAGGAATAACAAGTATATATCCAATACTTCATTAGTACGGAATTTTTTTAGCTATATTCCTGTCCAACACTTATCAACATATGTTTCTTAAAATTTTGTCTCTATCAACCATCCAATGTTTAGGACATTGCAACAGAATTCTGTTATGATTTTTTTGACTTACTGGGGGGATTTTATATAGTATTCCATTCCTCAACCTTTTCCTTGAACTTGGACAATTTTACATCCTTATGCTTTTTCCTTGCATTTATTTGTCACTCAAGATAGATAAAGGCTGATTACAATGTGCTTTAGTCTACCTTTTCTTGTCAAAGTATAAAATCTTTCCATTTAAATTACCACTTGGCATATCCAACCTCAATACTCTATTATTGTTTATAGTTATAAAAATCAAAGAATTTGCTTAATTGGTCTCGACTGTTAAAAGGCCTTTCCATATTGCAGCTTCAAGATCCTACTCTTGATATTCACAATGAAGGAAAGTACCTCATACTTGCTGTTCAGGAGCTGGTATCAGGAGATCAATGTGAAGGTAGGTTTGTATTTGGACGTGAGAGCAGGAAGCCCAAGGAGCCTAGTGATAGCAGATTTACGAAAGATGGAACAAATCCGAAGAGCTTGCTACAGACACTTTTGATGAGAGCTGGGCACTCCCCTCCAAAATACAAAACAAAGCACCTGAAGACAAATGAGTTTCGAGCTCTGGTAGAATTCAAGGGAATGCAGTTTGTTGGGAAACCAAAGAAAAACAAGCAGCTTGCGGAGAGGGATGCTGCAATTGAGGCACTGGCCTGGTTGACTCATACGTCTAGAGATGATCAAAATGATCATGATAACTCCCATGTTGATGTGACAGACAACATGTTAAAACTTCTGGGGAAACGCCGAAGATCAAAACGCCCCTCTAGTTGATGATGCATTCTGTTTTACGGCCATCCTCTTGAGTGCTGATTTGACAACTAACACAGGAACTGGAGCTTACTTAAAATTGTTACTTTACAGATCCCTTCTTGGGTGAATGTGATACAGCCTGAAATAGGAGTCATCTAACTACAGTTTCCTTTGCAAGGGAAGCTCAGGTGGAAATTTCTTGAACTGTAAAATTCAGAAAGAATGATAAATTTGATTAGCAAATAGGTCACGGGCTAAGTAGGCGATAGCAGGAAACAGTGAATTCTCTTCATCGTGATTTGTGATAGGAATAGTTCCATGTGGAGTTTAGCCTTTCGTCTCATTGTTATGCAAGTCAACACAGAGAGTTGTTTAAAGCAAGATTGATGGAGGTGTGGCAATCCTGTATTTGCATTCTGCATGATAACTTCGAGGAAATGATCTTTAAGCTATGGATGATTCAATGTTTTGAAGCCATGGTCCAACAGCAACTTCGGCTTCTTATTGCACTGACCTCATTCAATCCTTTATGTGCCCTTTCTAATAGGCCATTAATTGGTATAAGTTTCTCAAACATTTATTTACATGTATTGTCACGCCCTTACAATTGTTAAGAAGAAAATGGATAAATTGTGTATAGCCTTTGGTTGGTTATTTGTGCGTTCTCAAGTAGAAGAAATGAATTGCAATGGCTCAAATGGGAATGCACTGGTCTTGTACAATTTTGCTGGACTATAAATGTCACAATATCGCTGTCATCTATAAATTTTGTCATTGTGTTGTTTTGTTTCTGTTTAATTCAATCTATTTCGCTTTTGGAAGTTGTTTGTCTTCCTTAGCCAGGCTTGAGCAGAATAGCCGAGAGCAGAAAATATAATCTTCGTTACTGAAATATGTTTGCTTGCAGTAATTGTGGCTTGTCGGGGGAATCTATGATTGCATCTTTGATGACCTTACAGAACCGAGGGCTAAGCGGACAAATTTGTATAGATTTTCGCTCATGGGTGAGGTATTCCTCACAACTTCATTGATATTATTCATATTCACAAACTCTCTCACGTTTATATCAATAACAACAATAGACAAATACATAAACAAATAACTAGGCAAACAAAAATAAAAAATAAGTAAATAAATAACCAAGCAAGAAAAAGTATAAATAAATATATAAAACAAACAAGTAATTAAAAAAAGAAAAAATAAATGAAATAACTAAAGGAACAATTGTAACAAATTAAAAGACACAAGAATCAAAGTAAAAAATTCTCAAGACTTATGAAAAGAGAAAAACTTATTTATGTAAGGTTTTTTACTAGTATCTTAGTTCGCTAAAATTTTCTATTGAGGGTCAAGTCCCTAGTATATTGATCTTGATTAATTCTCGTTAATTCTTCTTAGTTCTCCTTCTTCTTCTCTTATAATTTCTAAATATAATCTTCTCCCATTTTTTCACTAGAATGTCAAGATGTTTCTTTTCAACATGTCTAAATCACCTAAACCTTGTCTCTCTTATTTTATTATCAATGCTAGTCATTTCCAACTTGTCTCTTACTACTTCATTCCTGATCTTATCTCTTTTTGTAAGGTTACACATCTAAAGAATCATCCTCATTTCTGTCACCATTAACTTATAACTATACACATATTTGATAGGCTAGAGTATAATCGAACTAATTGTTAAACGATAGACCTTTTAGCTTGTTCTTTTCACATAAAACTCCTAAGATGCTCCTCCTATTAGCCACCCTGATTTGATACGATAAATTATGTCTTCATTTATCTAGTTACTACTTTAGTAAATTAAAGATTTAGTGAATTTCATGTGCTCATGCTAACGTTTAAATCTAACGTTGAAATATAATAAATAAAACTTAAATTTTATATGTTAAAACCTAATATGAATTAATCTTTTCTTAAGCATTAAAATCTTTATTTTTATACAAAAGACATAAATTAAGTTGTTGTTTTCAAAATTATATTTTAGAAAACCTTTATCAAACAAAACATTGAATCAAATAAAGCCTTAACTTTTTCTAGGATTTTACCACCTGGTTTAACCTTTGGTGACGAAATTATATATATTAGTACCGAATTTATATATAATAAATAGAGAATTATGATTAAAAGACTAGTATATTACATAAGTAAGATATGAGATCTATTATCAATACATTCATAAATCATTATACTAGTTACAATTATTATCTATACATTCATATAACATTATATTAATACTATATATAATTATATTTATTGCAATATAGCTAAAAAATAATTGCAATATAGTAAAAAATGAAAATCAATATTAAATATTAATACCATATTCTTAAAAATCAAATTTAATATTATTGACAATGATTGTAAGTCTAAAACTAAATTTAGTTAACAACAATGTTATTTTAAAATTTTATAAAACTAAAAACTAAAAACTAAAAATTAATTTATATTACATAAATTTATACTTTTTATTAATCTCTTTTAAAATATATGACTTGACAATTTTATATGGTGTTACAAAACTCTATTTATTATATATAAAATCGTTGCCAAAAGCATTCTTTAGCGACACTTCTAAGAAAACGTCGCCAAAGGACAACAATTTGACAATAATTTTATTAATTCTCCATCAAAGATGTCCTTTTACCAAAAATCATTGCCAATTGTTTAACATTTGGTGAAATTTTTTTAAATCACTGCCAAATGTTCAACATTTTAAAAAATAATACGAAAATGACATCGTTTGTTTAATAACAAATGACGCCATTTTCGTTTCATTTTAAAAGAAAATAATGAAGCCTCCCTTTTCATTTTCATTTTCATTTTCTTCATTTATTCCCTTGTGTTTTTCTTCTTCCACCATTGTCTTCATCTTCTTCATTTCTTTGTTTTTGTCGTCATCTCCATTTAATCATCGGTTGAAGTAAGTGGTCCATCCCTTACACTCTAGTTTTTTTGGAAATGGTGACATTGTTGTATTTGGGTGTTGTTTTGTGCTGGGTTTTGTGTTCTCTTCGTGTGTGTAATGGTTTGGTTGATGGTAAATGTGTGTTGTGATCACAATGAAGATGGTGAGATGGGAAATGCGTCTTGAATAGGTTGATTGAAGTTGAATATAGATTAGGAAGCTTGTTTGAGTATAACCTATAACATGTTCAATGAAAGTTTTGTAAGAGTTTTTTTTATATACTTTTGTTTGAATTGTTTATGACAAATTAGTAGTATGTTATTGGATTTAAATGGAATGCATATTATGTATATTATAACCATAAAATAATCATAGAAAATATATTAGGCCTTGTCGAGAAGATAGAGTCATGGCTCTTCGTGACTTCTTTTGCAAGCTCTACAAAAGAAATAACAATGGTGGTAACTTCACCAAATCGAAGATGCATCTTTGGTCCATGTTCTTTGGCTAATTTTGTTAGGACATGATGGGTGTTTAGTGCCGTTATGGAATTGCTTCTTAACGTGTTTGCTTGCTTATGCTTATACAAGAGCTTGTTAATACACAAGCTTAAAAACTGATGCAATGGTAATGTTTCTATCAATTAATTTAGCCTTGTTAACAAATCATGACATATACTTTAGAGGAAGATTTAAGTTTAGGATGTTAAAAGTTCACTTTACATTAGTGTTTATTAACCAATTAATCTTTAAAATGGGATATCAATTATTTGCCTATAAAAAAACTTAAAATCAATATGTTTATGGAGCATTTCTCCATAAATATGAAGATATTAAAATGCTAATATAAAAAGTAAATTATGACCCCTTAGTATACGAAGAATCTTAACTTTTACTACAATTATTTTCAATTTATTTTTCCCTTCTATATGTTTTACAATGGAACAATTAGCTCTCCACCAACCTCTCATCTTCTTTTCTTTTTGTCACTTATATTAAACATATCTAAATTGTTAGTTATATTGAATAATAAACAATAATTTTATTTATTATCTTTTGGTTATTGTTAGCTGACTTTTTTTACTGCTTACTCTCTTTTAATTGGAGAGTCTTCTGTTCTTTTTCTTACTTATATTAAGTTTATAACCCCACTAATATCTGATTTATAACCCTTTGATGTTTTGAAAAATGATGCAATAGTATCATTTCTATTAATAGTTATATGTTTAGACTTGTTAACAAATATAGTAACGTTAGTGTATGCCTAATTCTTATAGGTTCAAATAACGTTAGTGTACATATTGACATTGAATAAGTGTATTATATTACATAAGAAATTATCATTTCTTAGGCTCTATTTTGCATTGAAGAGCGTCGATAATCGTCCAGCTTTGTCATTCGTCATTTGTCATCTCTGGTTGTCTATCCGTTTAGGTAAGTTGTCCAACTTTTATTTAGTTTTTATTTTCTGCTTTAATAGTCTGAGTATTTGTGTTTAGGTTTTGTGTGAATGCAATGAAGGTCTGGATTGTGTTGTTGTTTGGAATATTGTTAGAATAATTGATGACTAGATGTATGAATTACATAAGTATTTACTGCATGTGGACTCTCCCTAACCCTAACGCTACATCTCCTCAGTCTTTTGCTCATTTATCGTTTGTCGCTGCTCTCAGGTGTGTTATGCTCATCTCCTGTCATCGACACTGTCTCAGCCTTTGTAGTCAGCACAGGCCCACCCATCACAAATGCATAGACATAAAAGTCATGTAGTATGATTCAGGTATAATATTTAATGTTACTCAATCTTAGTATTATTAGCTTATGGTAGATGTTAATGTCTCTTATAGTCTAAGATATAAAGTCCCTCAATTGATGATTATAGAAGTTAACTTCTAAGCAACTCTTTTTATGAAATAAAAAGTTATTTGGAAAAAAGAAGAATGACTTGGGCCACTTATGGGTGTTCAATTATATATAATGGTTGGACAAATAGAAGATAAGAGCCTATTATTATTATGTGGTTTATTCTACAAAAAGGATAATATTTTTGAAGTCTATTGATGCATCTGGTCTTGTTAAAAATGTTGATACTCTATTTTAGATATTTAATGAAGTTGTAAGTGAAGTTGGTTCATTAAATATTATTCAGTTTATTACTGACAATAATTTTGCTTATATAGTAGTTGGAAAGAGGATTGCAAAGCATGTATAATTTTTTTATTGGACTCTTTGTGCTACATATTGTACTTAATGTTAGAAAATATAGGAGATGCTAGATATTTTTCCATTATTGATGAGACTATGCAAAAAACAAAAAGGTGACCAAGTTTATCTACAATTGTGTACGAGACCTGAGTTTAATGAGAAAGGATTTTACAAATGGTAATAACTTGTGTTGTCCTACTATTACAAGATTTGCAACTAGTTTCTTATCACTTTAGTGTTTTATTTTAATGGAAAAAGAGTTGAGGCAAATGTTTACAAATGATAAGTCTCAGCATGCTAGGTCTAATGCTGGATTAGAGGTCTCTAAAATTATACTTAAGGATAATGAATTTTGGTCTCAGTGTCAATTTGTCATCCGAGTTTGTAAGCCTTTAGTGAGGGTACTTTGTCTAGTTAATAGTGATGAAAAGATAACAATATGTGTTATTTTTTTGATTTTAGAGATGGCAAAGGAAGCAATCAAGACTAATATGAAAAATAGGCCTTGTTTATACACATTTTATCTTGTAGTTATCATTGAGAGATGGAAAAATAACTTATACTATTTGTTGTGTGTAGTTGGGGTATTTTTTAATCTTAGGGTCTATTTTAGACCAAGTTTTATAAAGAAAATTGAAGTTAATAGGAAAATGCTATTAACTATTATAACTATTATCGGTCATGAGATGATGTAAGATCTCTTAACCTCATAAATGGAAATTTATAAAAATGTTTCTGGTGATTTTTGGATGCATATTGTTATTTGTCAAAGAAACAAGCTTAATTCGTATATATATCTTTCACTTTTGTTACTTGTTAAAATTTAATCATTACTTTACTTTGTTTATAATGTTACTTTTTTTGTCTTGTAATTGCTTGGTGGGATTAATTTAAAAGTGGTGTTATGAAATTGCAAAAATTTATAATTCAAGTTTTGAGTCAATGTGTGAGTGTAACAGAGCGTGAAAGGAATTGAAGCAATTTGAATTCATTAATTCTAAGAAAAGGAATAGATTAGAACATAAAAGATTGAATGACTTGGTCTTTATTTGATACATTTTAAAGTTTCATGAAGGTATGCTATTATTATTTATAAGTTAATTTTTTTTTTGTAATTTCTTAATAATTTAATTTAATTTATTTACTAAGACTCTTAATAGAATTAGTAGTTTTATAAATCCAATTTGCTTTGACCATATTAATCTTTTGAAAAATTAGATTTATGAGAAACCGAGTTTGATAGATGAGGGTGACTTAGAAGATAATATTGGATAGAAAAATATTGACATGTTATTTGATGCAATGAATTTGAATGATAATGACGATGCAACTTCTCTCAATGATGTGAATTTTGTACCAAATAAGAGCTAAGATTCATGCAATTTGAGTAAATATTCGATTGACTGAAATTTTAGGTTTTCATATCTTTTCTTCTTTTAAGTTCACTAATATTTGATCTATATGTTAAATTCTATATATGCAATATAAATATAATTGTAAATATTTTTGTTTCAGGTTTTTATTTCTAATTGGTTTTTTTGGCACGAACTCTTATTGTAATGCTTAGAGAGTTATGGATCTTTATTATTCTGATGTAATTATTATTTATTATATGATAAAATTATAACATTTTATATACTTCGTATTCTCTTTAATTTTATATTTGTATAATGATTAAATGTTATTGTTCATACTAATTGTGGATATTGTTTATATGTGAAATGTAATATTAATGAAAATAAATAAATTGTTGTTATTTCAAATTTGTATTGTTATGATTTTTAAGACAAATTTAATGTAAAATTATCAATTATAAAGTACAATATATTGATTGATTATTTTGCAATTTTAAAATTTTTAAGTATTATTTTATAATTTTAAAAATTATCAGAAATAGTATCCGATATTGATGGATACTAATACAATATTATTCCAAAATCAAATCCAATGTCGATATCGATACGGTGTTTATAACATTGCGTTAGACTTCATGCAACAAAACATTGAATCAAATGAATTGTACTTGTTTTAAAGCTTAACATACATTAAGAAGTCATTTATTTTTGCAATTACATACTTAAACTTTAATTTGATGAAATTTAATTTTTATGTCATATTTCTGTAATTAATTCTTAAATTTTAATTCAATAATAATAATAATAAATTCTTTTTTTAACTTTAATTTTCCTTTCCAAACAAAACTTCAATTTTCGAAAATTATTCTTAAAAAGCTTGGTTAGTTATAGTGGAAAACACTGGTCATGGAGCATAGGACATAAAAGATCACAGTAATTCTTCATTTTATATTGATTAATTGCTCTAACAATTAAAAGCTATATATTGATTAAAGTAAAAATCAAAAGTTTACTTCTTTTTGATAACATTTTATTCTTATAAAAATCCACATAAAGTTGCAACCTATAAATATGTGCGGAATTCTCCCACCCTACTTTCAAATTCAATCAGTTAATCAGAAACTCCTTCCATCAACTTCTGGACAAGAGTCCTCTCCCAGAGAAATCCAATTTCAGAAATCAAATAGCAAGCAGGATTATCTAATGAAGAGAAAGAGCCGTCGACAATCGCCTTTGCGCATGACGGTTACTCCAAAATCGTCGGCTAGGAAACCAAACGCAGGCGACAAGAAACCAACCTTCTCACCTACATTTTCCGGTTGTTTAGGTCAGAAATCGATCAACTCCATCTCCGATCTGAAGGATCTTGTCTCTTCTGGCTTCCACGATCTCAAGTCCAATCTCATCGATCGCTCTCACTCTGAGATCCTCAAGGATCTCGAGGCTTCGCATTCTCGCCTGTTCAAGCGCTTTAAGGTTCGCTTCTTCTTCCTCTCTCTCTCTCTCTCACACACACACACACACAACAGAAATATTTTACCGTTTCTGTTTGGTTGACAGATTATATCAGTTTACGATCTTAACTTTTGAAATAGAAAGCATTGAAGTATTACAAAGTGGATAAAGTACATCAGTTTCTCTTGCATCCAACTATGAGGTTAATCATCATTATTTTCTAAATATTCTATTTAATTTAACCAGATTCAGGCACAAGCATGTCAGCAGAATATGGAAAACGCAGAGAAGGATTTTAAGAAGATGTCTGAAAGAATCAATGACAGTTGTGAAGCTATGAAGGTAAAACGGCTTCTCATTAGAGAAGAAAAAGGTGTTATATATATTTCCTTGAAAAGAAAAGGTACGTGAGACCGCTCTTCGTGTTTTCTATAGGATTCTTATGCAGATTTTATGGTAGATGTACAAGCTACCACATCTCATGGTAAGTTTGCAGCATATATTGAATGGTGGTTTGCTTTTTTCGTGGACTTGTTTAGTATTCACTTTTTCAGTTCCAAATTATTCACGATATGTATGCAACAAGTTTATTGTTGGCTTAAACGGCGTAGTTGCAGTTGCTAGTCTTGCCATATGTGGATACATGAAATTTAATTTTTGTAGAAGACTAAACGAGAAATTTTCTTCAAGGATTAATTGCATATTGTACGAACTCAAAACTCAACTAACACGCCCAGATTAGATTGGATTAGATGTCAAATTAATTTATTTGTATTTTAGTTGTTGTATATGTTCCTTTTTATCATAAAATGAGCTTGAAAATTATTTCCTGTCAGTTATAATCCTTCAATTTATAATAGGCGGAAATATTCATTCCACGCCATGTTGAACATGTCTTGTCCTATAGCTTTTTGATATGGCGCATTTGACTGTTACATTTTTGCAGTGTGCAAAACCACAATCCCTGATCTCTCAAAATCCTTCGAGAAAGCCATTGCGAATCTCCAAAGCCGGTATGGTATTACATCAACCTAGGTAAGTAAATCCAACTTAATTTCCTTTCTTTTGCTAGCTACTCACAGATACATGTTTGATAATTGGCCTCATGATTCATTTATCTAGTGTAAATTAAATTTCCCAACTGTTTCAGTTTGGTGTACCAGGCAACCCGGCGAGGTCGGCTGTAGGATGATATGTTGGAATTACTGTCGAGTAATTTCAACTCTGTTTTCAACTATGCTCCAACGGTCAACCATAAAGAAGCAAGAGTAGATCTGGACTTTGACTCATTGGAGATTTGATTTGATTTTTTTTTTGGGGTTACGGGTTATTGATTCTATGCTTTAGGATACTTTGAAGTTCATACTCATACTGGCTTAGACCGGGAAAGAACGATCGGCCTTTTGTCTTGACATCTAAGTTTCGGCTGTGACAAATAGACGTATTTCTGTATTGTGTACAACTTCTTTGATTCTCGAAGCATTGCTATATCGATGTCAATAAATACGAGAAATTCATTGAAGTATTTGATTTAATAATATTATTTTATTTGGAAAATAATTTAAACTGTACAGTGTATTCTCGTATAGGGAAAAAAAAATACTAAGGGGGTGCTTGGTTGGGGGTAATGGAAAAAAATGTATGAGAATGAAATGAAAATTTGTGTTTGACATCAAACTATCATTGAAGGGGTAACATTTTCTATTACCCACTTCTTGGCAATCCTCCATTCCCCTAGTAATTGAGAGGAATGAGAATCATTGATTTATTCTCCTCTACTTTATGTAACTAATTAATAATATTTTAATTAATTACATTATATTTAATTAAAATATTATTATTAATTAAAATATAACTATTCATTAATAAAAATATTAATCAATTAAAATATTGTTATTCATTAATTAAAATATTGTTATTCATTAATTAATTACAATATAATTAATTAAAATAGTATTATTATTTAATTAATTACA
>JANZLC010000005.1:11393265-11421074 GCA_026413385.1 Erythroxylum gracilipes | reverse complement strand
TTTTGTTTTATTAAAAATAATTCTTCTACTGTTTTGTTTATTGGATAAGGTAATTTTTGGATAAATATTTGTATATACATTTCTTTTTTTTAGATAAGCAAAAGTATATACATTTCTTGTTATGTACGAGTTAATTTATAGTAATATTTTTTAAATTTATAAATATATTCTTCTAAATAACAGATATCGCATATGCGTATATTATTTAAATGCCATAAGGCATTTTTTCTTTCTTCATTTTCAATTTCTTGTTTATAAGAGGTTATATCTCTACCAATAAATTCTTTATAAATCTCATTAGTAACTACATGAAAAGGTTTTGTTGGTTCGATAACATTAAGAAATTCAGTAGTATTTTTTATTCATATTTCATTATCTAATAAAAAATTTAGTACAAGAACTAATAGTTTTTTAGGTAATAAAATTCCATAAAGTACTTATATTTGTTAATCCGTTAAAAGGTTTTTCTAATTGTATAACTAATGTTAATTTATTAGACCATTCAAGTAATAATTTTTTTAGTGATAATACGCAGCCTAAATTAAGAATTCCATCTAATCCAATGTTATATGTTTTGGTGTATATTTTGAAGGAAATTTTCTTATTTTATTATGTTTTCGATAATATCCAAAACGATTAAGTTCTTCTGTTTCGATAGGTTTATAATTCCAGTTATGATTTTGTTGATTGTTTCTTTTTCGTTTTTCTTCACTTGGACTTGTTTCTGGTTGTTCTTCATTCTTTTGTTGATCTACATAAATTTCTTGATCTGATTCATATCCATAAATAATTTCATCTTGATTAGTAATAGGGTTTAAGAGTTAATATTTTAAAGAATTATTATTATTATTATTTTCTAATGTTAATTTATTGACTAATTGTGTAATTTCATCTAACTGATTTTTATATCTTTTTCTATATTTTCTATATTTTCTATGGTTTTACTAAAGTAAGTGTAGTTGGAGGCTCTTATACCAATTTTTGTGACTCAAATTTTGTTTCTATTAATTTTAATATTTTATCTAATTTTTCATTTATTGGATATAATATTTTAAATAATTGTTCATAATGCTTATCTATTAGTTTTTGAATTTCGCTAAAGTCATTAATTTTTTGTAATGACATATACTTTTTGAGTATTTTCTATTAGGGGTTGTGTCATAGTCATTATTTCTTTAAAGTATTTTTAAGATGTTTTGTTAATTCTGTTAGTTGAGTTTTAATCATAACTATTTCTTTATTTAAATCTAGTTCTTCCTTTTTTATTATTTTTGGTTCAATTATCTGAATAGATTTTTCTAAGCTCATACTGGGTTCGGTAAATCTAATAGTTCTTTCTAATCTTACAGATTGTAACCTTAATAAAGAATTTTCTTTTAGAGGTTTGTTTTTTAGAAAACGATAATCGTGATTTAGCCAATTCTAATAGTTTAATAGGGTATTTTATTTCTGATATTTCTTGTAAAGTAGTTCTTAGATTCGTACCTACTTTTGGTACTTTATTAAACATTTGATCAATATAAATTTTGTTTGTATTTTTGAATTCAATACTATGATGTGAATTAGTTAAGCATAACTAATTTGATAAATTATTGAAAATAGGTATTGTCCTATAGTCATTAAATTTTCTCTATAGAATTTATAAGTGATAGTAATAGTTTTATCTTAATTATGTGATTGTAAGGAAATTCCTAATTTTAAACAAGTATTAAAATTTATTTTTCCATAAGCTAAATTTCCATTCATTATTTCTATTATTTGATCATTTAAATTATTCATGCGTTCATCAATAATAACCATTCTTATTGGCCAATCTATTCCTTATTGGAAAGTAGATTTTAATAAGATTTGAATAGTAGATAGGTGTATATAGCTTATTTTATGTCTCTTATCTTCGAGAATTTTTTGTAATTGTTTATAAATTTATTCTTAATTAATTAAATTAATACGAATATGTCCATTACATTGGTCTATTCTGATTGGTATTTCATGAATTTTCTTTCCATAATAAATTATATTTTTACGATTTATTATATTTTTAAAAAGATGATGATTTATGGAGTATTTAGCATATTATCAGACGACTGGAAACAAACATATGGTAAAATGTTTTAATAGCTAACAAACAAAAAATGGCAATTTTAATAATAATTTTAATAGCTAACAAACAAAAATATAGCAAAATGTTTCTTTATTGTATTTAATATTTTAAAATAAATATAATCAATGTTTATTTCTTTTATTTTTAAATACTTAAAACGTATTTTATAATATAAAAATTTTTAAAAATGTTTTTTATTCAGTATTTATCAAATTAATTTATCTATCAGGTGTTGACGATAAAATTTAATAAAATGTCTATTTTAGATTACACAGAGTATTACACTATTTTAAAAAATTAAAAAAACAGAGGATAGATTTAAGAAAGAGAAGAATTGCAGCAGTATAAAATGCGTTTAGTAAATATATTTTAATTATTAACTCAAATTTTATTTAAAATTTATATATTTAGAAGATATTTTAAATTTAATTATAATTATTTAATTTAATTTAATTTAATCACAAAAATTAAATTAAATTATTCATAATTTTATTAAAAATAATATATTAAATAATTAAATAGTATATATTTATTTTATAATAAATTCGGTTATAAAAAGAAACAAAAACTACTTTTTTTATAATTTTTGAAAATTAAAAAAATCAAAACTATAAATAGAAATTAAAAAATTAAAAGAACAATTTTTAAAAAAGAAAAACGGAAAACTGAAAACCAAAAAATACCTAAAGAAATAGGATAGAATACTTTTTTATTATCGTTTTAAACAATCACAAATTCTTATGCAAAGAAAGTTTGCAAAGCCTAACGGTGTAAGAAATGAACGGACGGGGAAATTAACGCCGTTAGAAGGAAGGCCTTCAAGCGAGACGCGGAATTTAAAAGGCATAAGCGGCCTTGCTCGACCTTCCTCCAACCTCTTTCCATCCTCTGTATCGTTTGCCCTCTGTAAGTTCATCTTCCTCCTATACATATTTGTCTACATACATATACGCACAGACACACAGACACAGATATATATATATACATATTCATATAGTTGTGCAAGCATACATATATCTGTATGCACACATGTAAAGATGCGTCTGTTGTGGATTATCAGTTTTGTTGATGGATCTGGATTTGGTTTGGGGATGTTATGATAGATCTGGTATCAACTATGTTTTGCATATTTGGATCTGTGAATTCTGATGCTTTCGATCTAAGTTTCATTTTACGCAGAATGTTTAGATGAATTTTGTCTACGTTCAACAGTATATAACATTTCGCTCGTGTTAATCCTATGATGTGATATGAGAAAGAATTCCGATTGATTTGTTTCTGCCTTTTGTGTCCTAGCAAAGTTGAAATCTATGGTTGCTCCTGTCCTCGTGTTGTTTGGGCTGATTGAGTTTCCCTTCCTTTTTCAGCTGAAAAACAAGATGGGGCTTTCTTTCACAAAGCTATTCAGCCGGCTGTTTGCCAAGAAAGAGATGCGAATTTTGATGGTTGGTCTTGATGCTGCGGGTAAGACCACCATCTTGTACAAGCTTAAGCTTGGAGAGATTGTCACTACCATTCCAACTATCGGTATGCTTTTAACCATCGCCAAACTCTTTTAAGTTATGTGCCCTTTACAGACTGCGGCTATCTCTCTGAGTCTCAGTTGAATTTATTGCATCACTACAATCCTGATTTCCAAGTCGTCCTTTTCTGGGTCTCCCCTCAGGTTTTAATGTGGAGACTGTAGAGTACAAAAACATAAGCTTCACTGTCTGGGATGTTGGTGGTCAGGACAAGGTATGTAAAAATAAGGCTATTGCAATTTATAATGTGGCTTTGAAATATTAATGTTGCAGTCCTCATGCCTGCTTTATGAGGTCCTTAAGCTGTTGTACCATATTGGTATTCCATCTTAATGGTTTCTAAATGTGCTTGTGGACGGTCCTGTGCTAATTATTTGCCTCCATTAGCACACAACAAAATCACAAGCTATATTTATTTTAGCCACATTGTTTTTATGGTTTTCCTTCATTTCATGAAGGAAAAATAATCACTTTGTAGCTGAGATGATTTCAGTTTATTGATGCAACTTAATTTTTCTTTGTTTCATTCTTTGGTTTTATTTGTGCTTGTGGATGGTCTTATGCTGATTATTTGCCTTCTCATTAACAACAAAAATATATGTTTCATTCCTTAAAGCCAGCCTGTCTTTCAACCTTACTAGGACGATGAAGTCTATCCTTGTTATACCAGATATCATCTTTTTAGTTTAGCTTTTACTCATTTAGATGTTCATGAGCTATATTATAGAACCTTTTCCTCATCTAATTTTCTTTCTCTTTACAATGTTGAGGGAAACTGTTTGTTGCAAGTCTTACAAGTACACAAATGTGTGGGAGTATGCTTTTGCATGTATGCACGGTAAACTTAGTGGTGATTCTTTTTTGGATTTTGATTCCTTTATGCTTATTGTTGTGCTCAAGGACAGTCTTTTACCGTCAACAGATGATATGTGCATATGCTATATTTCAGAAGCCGCCTCATATATTTGTTTCTTGCCTTACAATAGGAGGAGAGGTTATTTATGTTTTCACTTATATCTAATTTAGAGAAAAGCATTTATGCTTAATTGTGCTTTAAATGTTGCTGTCGTTATTGTTATATTATTATGATCGTGTTATGTAAACTAGATTCAAATATTAGATAGCATCCTATATTGGAACAGTTGAAGCTTTTATTTCGGAATATTAGTATTAGCTTGCATTAACTTAGTGTTATAAATGAAGGGGCTAAAACCTAGTTAACGAGGAGTCCTATTTTCTCTTTCTCTCTTCGACATTTATAAATCTTGATTGATGTCTGCTTTCTCCTTCATGTTGATTCAACTGGAGTGTTTCTTCTATTGTTTCTGAGATCGTATAATGATTGTGCTTGTTATTGCCAAACACTTTTACCGGGTGGAAATTTTTTGATCATTAATGTTGTCGATAAAATAGGTTATTGAAGTTCTAGTAAGCTCTTCAGCTTCTCAAACTGTTCTATTTACTACTATAACCAGATTCGACCTTTGTGGAGACATTACTTCCAAAATACCCAAGGACTTATCTTTGTGGTTGATAGCAACGATCGTGACCGTATAGTTGAGGCAAGGGATGAGCTGCACCGAATGCTGAATGAGGTATAACAAACTTTAGGTTTTCTGCTACAGCATTTTTCGGATTCACATTGGAATTAGTGAAAGAAACTTTAGATCTGGTTTATGCTGAGTAGGTGATGATTTAAAATTGATCTGAATCTTGAAGTTGCTACTAAGGTTATAGTCTGTGAATGCAATCCTCATTTCTGAACTTCCTCTGAAGTGGTTCAATTCAAAGTTATTTTTCCATGTTAGTTGTGCTTTCCATAGCTCGAAATCTTGGCTATATCTTGTTTCTAGTAGCACAATCGTCAAAGAGATCACAATTGTGAAAAGTTTTATACAAATCAAGCACAGATGGTATGCTTAGTTCCTTATTGTTCTTCTCTGCCTAGGATGAATTGAGGGATGCTGTGCTTCTTGTGTTTGCTAACAAGCAAGATCTTCCAAACGCTATGAATGCTGCTGAGATTACTGATAAGCTTGGTCTACACTCACTTCGTCAACGTCACTGGTAATTGAATCCCTGTTCCCAATATGCTTTTATGTATAGTAAAAGAAATAGTGGAAATATTATCTAATTTCTCCATTTTTCTTCAGGTATATTCAGAGCACATGTGCCACTTCTGGTGAAGGACTTTACGAGGGACTGGACTGGCTTTCCAACAACATTGCTAACAAGGTAGGTGTCTGATAAAGTTGTGAAATTTAAACTTTCAAAGAAGCTAAGTCTCTTATTTCATATCTTCAAATCACTTTGGCAGGCATAATAGTTCGCCGAAGGCAATATATGCAACAGCATTTTGGTCATTGTCTTGGCATCAAAATCGGTCCTATGCAAGGTTGTTTCCAGTTGGTTGAATTTCTAGTTCTATAATTGTTGGGATAACCTATTTGTTTCTTAGGTATCACTCCAAAAAAGTAATTCAATATACCCATGTAGATTCTTAAATAATTTTGATGTGTTGACACTTCAACATGTATGGTGCAATCATATTCTTTTTTTCAGTTCAAGAATACAGTTCTAAATGATAATGGAGAGTCCAATGATAATGAACATATGGAATGTAAATTAACTCCCTCCACAATTGATGGAAAGCTGGATCGTTTAAGTTCGAAGGTAAGAAACAAACTGTTCCAAACATCACAAACTTAATTAGTTTTATAAGTTTCAAAGTTAACGCAAGAATTTTAAAGAAAACTCATTAAAAAAATTTGGATGTTTCATATTCATCAAATTATGCGTTTACAAAGAGAATTAGACGTGCTTATGTAAAACAAAGGCTAAGACCCAACATTCAATTATGATTTAATACAAATTGTAACTGCCCATTTAATGACAACCCCATAACTTAATATTGGTTTTAAGTAGTTCAATTTTGTAACTCCTTATTCTAATTAAGAGACAATAAAACTCAAACTTAACAAAATTAAGACCCTAATTCTAGCATGCTGAACTCATAGCAAATAAACCAAGCCCAACTTACTAAAGTTCAAAATAACACAAAATAGCAGCCCAAGGCCTAAACACACATAATCAAGGCTGATTGGCGTTTTATTCTTCAACGGGGTGGATTGATTCAAACAATGTGGGTTGGATCATTGTCTTCATGATTTGAACATATTTGAATCGTGTTAATAATTTTAAGCTCTTCTTGCATTCATAGACCATTGATAGAATTTAGGTGAGCTTGTTACAAATGTCTTCAAGTAAGTAAGTTAATGCTTCTTTCATCCTTTTAGCTTTAGCTCTTGGCATTGACCCTCTATGAATAGTTAGAAGATCCTTGCTTTTTGATGCTACTTCCAACCTTGGCCGAATCATCCCCTCGTCGATTCATATCGTTCCCATTTTCCTCAAAAGGATTCGTCCTCAAGTTATCAACTTAAATATCTGCATCAAACGAAGTTAAATTAGAAACATTGAAAGTGACACTTACATTGCCAAACTCATTTGGTAAATCCAACTTTAATGTATTTTCTTTGATTCTTTAAAGGACTTGAAATGGACCATCCCCTCTTGGCATCAATTTTGACTTCCTTTGGCTACGGAATCTCTCTTTTCTCATGTATACTCAAACCCAATCACCAGGTTTAAATACAATCTTCTTACAGTTCTTGTTGTGTTGCTTTTAATATTAAAGAGTTATCTTTTCTATTTGTTCATGCACCCTTTCATGTAAGGCTTTTACAAACTCGGCCTTTTGTTTGCCATCCAAATTAACTTTATCAATCGGTAAAGACAACAAATCCATAGGAGTTAATAGAGATTGAACCTGTACACATACTTAAATGGAGAATGGCCAATTATAGCATGTACACTTTGGTTGTAAGCAAATTCCACGTGTGCCAAACACTCCTCCCAATTCTTTAAGTTTCTTTGAAGTATGGCTCTAAAAAATGTGGAGATGATTCCTATTTGCCACTTTTGTTTGTCCATCCATTTGCAGATGACAAGTTGTTGAATACAACAACCTTGTACCCAACTTGCTCCAAAGCATTTTGTATTCAACAAGCCTGCAACATATGTGGCATCATATATTTTATGGCAAGGAATAAAATGCACTATCTTGCTAAACCTATCAACAACAACAAAAATATAATCTCTTCCCTTTTTTTTTGTACTAGGTAAACCCAAGGCAAAGTCCATTGATATATCAACCCAATGCTTATTAGGAATAGGAAATGGAGTCTACAACCCATGAGGCATTACTCTAGATTTAGCTTGTTTGCATGTAATGCATTTCTCACATATTCGCTAATGTGTACTCAATTGTTTATATGTTCATGTCTTAATACTTAGCGATTAATATTATGAGATGCTTAAGATACTCATTTTGGTTCAAAATTGGTTCTAGGTACAAGTTGGAAGCACAAGAGCCAAAATGAGATAAAAGCACATTCTTTGAGCCATCCTCTTGATGTTCAAACTCATTTGTCCTTGTGGAATTAGAAGGAGATGAATTAGAATGAAGATAGGACAAGAAAATGTAAGAAAATGAAGATTTAAGTATGTCTTGATACACAGTCGTGTAAAAACTGTGCATCTTCATGAAAACCTAATTTTTCATATAAATAGACATTAAAGCAGCCAAAGAAGGCATGAATCATTTTTGGAATAGGAAAAGAGGTTGAACACTCACTTCTAGTATATCTACGGAGGGCTAATCTTCCTCCTTCCGTTTCGTAGTTCACATCTGAACATTGCTTCATCGTGTATTGTTGATCTTCTCTATAGAGATTATTTATGTTATTATTTGCTTATTGATATGGGTATTTATGTAAAAATGATTTGATTGCTTTCATTGGATTGTTTTTATATAAACTGTTTGCCAGAATCTTTAATACAATTCATAATAGTTGTGTTTTCAATTCATTCATGGTAAACTAATAGTGATGAGCCATTAGGGATAACATAACATAAGTTAAATGACTTGAACTTGTGTGGTTGTTGACTAGATTAGTCTGTTTTCCTAGCTCGTATTGTGACAGTTCTATTAAATTTAAAGAGCTTATTCTAGGTCGTTTGATAACTAGGTTTAGTTAAAGAGTTTATTTTAATTAAACAAGAGCCAAGGAAAAATTGGGGTTAACAGAGCTTATTGTTAACCTATAATTAATAGTTTCTAAGAGAGGTGTGAAATCAACAAAACGATGAAGTATGTTTACTTGTGTGTAAGCTAAGATTGAACCAAGAACCGGATTCTAAACTCATTCATCAATTTTCTCACTTTTAAGCCGTTTAATTTTATTTGCTTTCGTTAGTTCAATTTTACTTTATTTTCTTATTTGCATCCAACCAAACCCCCTTTATTTCCTAAACACTGATTCTTTTCATTACAAAAGATACATACACACTCTCTGTGGATACGATCCCTACTCACTACTACTATAAATTTAGTTGTCCAAAGATAGGTTTTATTTTTTAGTGCATTCGACACATATTAAGAATTTTGGCGCCATTGTCGGGGAATATGATGCTTTAGTTTTTGCTTTTGATTTCAATTGCTTTTTTGTATATATTTGTTTATAAGTAGTTTTTACATTTATTTCTTGATCTTTTCATGTTTATTAGTGTTTATGTATAAAAGGAACACTGCGAAGGGAGTATGTCAATATTATTGGGGGAAAATTTTCCCATAACCCATGTTTCCAATCCTATAATTCAGGTTGGAAAGATCACCTGAGCATTAGTTATGGAGGAGATTGCCAGCAAAACTACTTCCTAAATAAGCTGCAAGGTGCACAACAATTCCCACAAAGACCACAAGCCTCTTATTCCAACTCAGGTACATCTATGAATGACTTAGTTAAGTCTATTACTAATAATACTCTAAAATTTCATCAAGATGTGAAACAATTCTAGTAAGATGCAAGGTCTAGATTCCCGAACTTGTTAAGCCACATAGGTTAGATGGCAGTAACTATCAATCACCTAGAATCACAAGGCGAAAAGAAGCAACCATCACAACTCGAGGAGTAACCAAAGAACGTTAGTGCAGTAACCTTAAAGAGTAGAAAAGAGCTTGAGAATCTTGAGATGACTACTCAAGGGATTGCTAGTGAAGAAAAATTTGAGAAGAAGTGTGAAGGAAAAAAGGATATATCATTTAGCTCAAAGGTAAATACTGAGTCCCTAATTGTTATTAAGACTAACCCTTCACTTTTACCTAGCAGGCTGGAGAAATTGAACAAGGAGGAAAAGGGTAAACACATATTGGAGACTTTTTGAGAGTACAGGGATTCATTAGAGATTAAGAGTTTGAAGATAAGGAAGATACCGAATGTGAGTGGTCATCAAATCAAGCCTTATCCTGAAGAACCTCATGTTGTAAATGAAAAAGTGGAGGCACCTGAAGAGCATAATTTTGTCTCGTGAGGAGGAAAGCATGGAGTCGAACCAAAGATAATAAACAAAGGCGTTGCATGGGAGGTAATCCAAGAGAAGTTTGATCATTTTCATTTTCATTTTCACATTTGTT
The DNA here is from genome assembly GCA_026413385.1 of Erythroxylum gracilipes. NCBI lineage: Eukaryota > Viridiplantae > Streptophyta > Magnoliopsida > Malpighiales > Erythroxylaceae > Erythroxylum > Erythroxylum gracilipes. The sequence goes on along the minus strand of JANZLC010000005.1, from coordinate 11,410,915 downwards.
GTTTTCATTGAATGCTTCATTTCTTACATTTAATATTACATCGGGGACAATATACTTTTTAAGTGTGGTGGTGGGGATCTTAGTTATCTTGTTTGTTTTAAGCTTGTTTTTAGGTGTGTTTTTAAGTTTGTTTGTTTCTTACGTGTTTTTAAGTAAAGAGAGAGAGAGAGAGAGAGAGAGAGAATCAAACAAATAAACAAATAATTTCTCTTTTTATTGCTTCTAGGGCTATATAATTATAATTAGAGTTTAAAATTAATTCAAAAAATTCATAGCAATTTGAGCATATACTTTTACTCTTGTGATTGGTCAATATACATTATCTTTAGAAGAAAAGTGACTAGTGGTAGACACAAGCTAGTGAGATTTTGAGCCTTTATAGACTGGCACATTCACATCAGTCTCATTATCTTTTATTCATGTGTGACCTTCATGACATGTACATTCTAACTTTGCTTTGATTTTCTATTTGAGATCACATTTTTATCACAGGCATTAAGATAAAAATGATATAGGCATTCTTTGTATTACAAGCTACATTAGCCAAATAGCCTACCTATTGATATAATTTTTCCTATATATAAAGCCCTTTGAGCTTTATTTACCTTTTTTTTTGCGCTAACCACATTACATGCCTTAAACCTAACCGAATCTCCTACCCAAGCCTGAAAACTAGTAGAGCATTATGATTATTGATGATCATGGATGCACAGAAGTATAAGTGTGAGGGTGTGTATATATGCAGGTTAGTTATAATGATAGAAATATCATTTTATCTCTTATGATCCATTGTTCAATAGAAGAAGAAAAAGAAAAAAGAAACAATGTTTAAATAAAATTATCAAGGAGGAAATGCATTTGTGTTGCAAAGTTATTCATAATTAGTCTTTCTTCCTAAAGTTGTAAAAAAAGATGATTTGATTAATGTGTGAATGAGGAAGATGTTTTGAAGGGTCACTCCTTATAGTCACAATGTATTGTTTATCATCAATTTTGTGAGTGATTCCTTCTAATTCCTTATGCTTCATGTAGTTTATGATGTGAAGGCTTGAATATGAGCTGTAAAACATAGTTTTTGCATTCATTATAGTTGATGGTACCCGGTTTTGATTGAGTGTTAGTTTTTGCACTTGATGTTACATTAAGTGTTTTTCTTGCTTCACTAGATTTGATGGCTTCTGCACTACACTATCTAAATATATCTCACCTTAACCTTTGTCTATATTACAACCTTAAAATGTCCTTTGATTCATAATTATGCATGTGAATCTTAGTAGTGGAGAACTAAAATGATATGCAAAGTCATGAAACGTCTTGATTATGAATGATGTTTAAGTGTACCCATAAATCTACTTATTTAAACACATTTTTTTCAAAGTCTATCCCTAGATTGCTCAGTTTCTAAAAGGAATGGTTATTAAATGATCATGAGTAAAAGCATTTAATGTTGAGTTCTTGCTATGCTTTGAAAGTTATTCCTCTTTTCTTATGACTATCTATTATTATGAAATATGGACAATATATAAAAGTGCTTTGGTTTTTAACTTTGATTGTGTTGTTTTGCCTGAGGATAATCAAAAGCTAAGTGTAGGGGAACTTGATGTGTGCTTAATTTTTTATATATTCACGTCTTAATACTTAGTGATTAATATTATAAAATGCTTAAGATACTCATTTTGGTTTACATTTGGTTTTAAGTACAAGTTGGAAGCACATGAGTTAAAATGAGGTAAAAGCACATTCCTTGAGCCATCCTCTTGATGTTCAAACTCATTTGTCTTTGTGGAACTAAAAGGAAATGGATTAGAGTGAAGATGAGACAAAAGAATGCGCGAATATGAAGATTTAAGCATGTCTTGCAGGATACACAGTCGTGTATCTACTTACACGGTTGTGTATAAATTTCTGTGTATATGAAAAATGCAAGAAAATGACAATTCTCATGCCAAAGAAGGCGTGAATCATTTTTGGAATATGAAAGGAGACAAAACACTCACTCTAGGAGATCTATGGAAGGCTAGTCTTTTTCCTTTCAGTTTGTAGGTGAAATTGAAGCTGAACATCACTTCATCGTGTATTGTTGTTTTTCTCTCTATAGAGATTGTTTATGTTATTCTTTTGATGTAACCAAGAGTCAGGATCTTGAGAAGATGGCAAACTCCGAGCCTATTGGAGGAGAGTTTAATAGAATTGAGCCCAAACTAATCCATTTAACTCAAATCCTTGGATCGGATACACTTGGAGCTTGAAGACACGAAGACTTGGGCTAATTGATGCTTCATCACTTAAGCCCAAGAAGATATCAAACCTATTTATTTAATTTTTGGACTTCGTTTTATTTTGGGCTTCCATGTATTTGAGCCCAACCTTTTATTATTTGACCTAGGTATAAATAGTTATGTTTTAGGGTTTTAGAAGTTTCAGATCATATTGTTTGAGTGCCGTCGGCTTTAGAGAGAATATTATTCTCTTGTTCTTGTTACTTTCCGAACCATTTTTCACTTATCAATTCCATTAAACTCTCTTCCAATAGGCTCAGAGTTCGTCATCTTCTCAAGATCCTTACTCCTGCTCACATCAGTGTTCATGAATTTAAATTTAGTTTCAATGGTGTGCTAGTTAATTTCTAAATTAGACAAGCATACAAAGCTAAGACATTGAACCTTACAACTTAATAGTAAAGGATGTTTAAAATTTAGACAATTTCTTGTTATTTTCATTACTAAAAGGAAGATTCAAGCTTATTTCTTTAATTATCTTGACAATTAAAAGATGATTCGAACCAAGCCACTGACAATGGGAAGGACGGGCTAAAAAAACAAGTGAAGAAGTGACATCCAATGTAACCACTGTTGATTATATCCTACAGTTAATTGTTTTGACTGTAATTTAGTGACAAATTATTTAAAAGTATTTTTTATCTTGTATATGTTTAGATATATATGATAAAGTTCATGAGATAATTGTACATTGTAAATGAAATTATTATGAGATTCATATTGCATTTATGTATTATTCCTAAATATTCCTAGTCATTGTTCTACACGTTTTGTTTTTCTTTATAAATGAAGTAGTCGATCTCATAGGCTAAAATATAGAGATGCTTAAACAAACGTATGAGTGCTTGCTAGAGAACAAGTTCATTGAACAGACTCGATATAAGAAATCTATTTGAAACATTACTTGTATGTCTATGAAATTCTCATTGAAATGATTGTATAAGTGATCCTTTAACTTGAGATCACCAAAGTTATCTTGTATGGAGATTACTATGTTTTGATACTACTTATGATATATTTAATCATATGTCGTTTAATCGGTAGTCATTAGATGTAGCATGAACTATATGGAGATAGTTTAGTGATCAAGATATGATTCATCACCCTAAAGTAATTAGGGGGAATGTTTCGTTGTTCTCGATTAGTATTTAATTCAAGAAATCCTTAGCCAAGGTGAATGATATTTTATAAATAGTTTACAAATGTCATTAATTGAATCGATAGCTAATAACGAAGAACTAATATGATTAGACTCAAAATAAAGTAGATATTAATTTCATGCTCTATATCTAATCAGAACATTGTATGATAAAAGGATTGAATTACGCGAAAAAATTAGTCCAAACTACTTTGACATTTATAAATATTTGGGTAGTCATGATGCGTTGCTAGACGCCAATCTTGATCTATGATTATAAATTATTTAATTGTAGAATTAAAGATAAATTAAAAGGAGTTTTAATTTATCTAATTTTAATTATGAATTAAAATTAGATTTTAATTATAAACTAAAATTATATTTTGATTATAAATTACAATTAGATTTTATAATCATTGCTAACATATTTGAGAACCTAATGGGTCTCACATATAATATGGGTTGAAGAGAACAAAGTTAATTTAATTAAGTTAGACTTGATTGTAAAGTTTGAAAAACTTTATGATTAAATATGAGATATTTAATAAATAAGGATCAATATGAGATATTAAATCTTATATGGGAATAATTGGAAATAATTCTAATTAAAGTTTAATTGAAATTAGAATTTAATTTCAATTAAATTACTAAAACATCCAAAGCTTATTACAAATAGGCTTAAGCTCTATGAAGGTATCACTTTTTGCTTAAACCTCTTTGTAAGACTTACAGAGTTTTCTCAACCTGTTTTGTTGATGCCGTTAGAGGCCAGACACTTATGTGGCTACGGTGGTTGAGACGGATCAGTTTCAGAAACAATTCGAGGAATACGACAAGATAAAGATTAAGCTTCAAAATAAGGTATTATTTAAGTTTCGGGTTTATTATGATTTGTGTTAATCATTTTATAGAATTAAATAGATCTTAGTTTTCAAGAAGTCACGAAAAATTTTCGTGATTATTCCGCTGCAGTTAGGATCGGATCTCAATCTGGTTTCCCAACAACCACAACACCTATGTACCCTAATATAATCACAAGGGAAAAATACCTATCTTATGAAGTTTCAAACCTTAATGTTAAACAAAAGTGTGTGAATAACTCCTAGCCTTGAAAGAACAAAGACATAAAGGAGAGGTGACACAGAAAATGGTGCTTCCCAAATGATGATACAGAGGAGAGGAGATGCAAAGGAAGAAGGTGAATTGGTTATTTTAAAATAAAATGGGCTATAAGGTATAGGTTATAAGTTAGGTGTATTAGTCTACGTTTCCTTCTATTTTTCTATAAAAATAAATGAAAATATATGTCAAAATTAAATTAATAAATTCACATACTATTTTTTACTATGTATGTAACTACCCATAAAATAAGATGATAAATGTATATTTGTTACTCATAAGATAAGATCAATATATAAAAATGCAAAAAATTAATTTCTTAACTTAATTACATATATTAAATGATTTAGTTATATATTAAATCTCATATTTAAATGATTAATCATATTTTAAATACTTTTATATACAAACAATAATTAGTAAATTGTATGTTTTGTATAAATTAATTAACATATTAATAACTTAATGAATTAATTTTGATCTCATTTTTATAATTATTAAAATAACAAATAATATGACACATTCTTGAACTATACATGATTCACAAATCACAATACTAATTTCTTCATAAATTCACAATATCTAAATGTTATTGAAATCAAACCAATTGACTCAAACAATTTCAACTTTTAAACCCAAATTGCCGAATGCATACTTTATAACCCATTCACAAAACACACTTTACACAACCAAAGCACAGTCCAATTGTACTTAGCAACTTAAAACATGCGAAAAAAAAGAAATTGCAATTAAGATTTAAGATAGGGTTAGGTGGGGTCAAGTTGGGTCCGGTACATCTGGAAATCCTGGTATTTAATCTGCAGACTGCAATATATCCAAGCGATGACGATGGCGAATGGAGAAGACAGCTTGAGCTTGCAGCGAATGGTTTGCGGTTGGAAAAAGCGACAGGCGGCCCGACCAGAGGTGGAGACTTGCAATGTGCAGTTGGACAGACGTTTCGACAGTGGAGCGTGGTGCTATGGCAATGGCAGCGGGAGATGGTGCGACTCGCAAGGGCAATGGGTGGCAATAAGGATAAAGAGTAGAGAGAACAGAGATGAAGCTGGGGCTGAGTAGAGAGGAGGGAGTCAGCATACGTGAGAGGGTCTGTGTGAATAGGTTTATTTTGTTTGGGATTTTTTTTTTTGGCAAATAAGTCCTTAAAAATTTTAAACTTCATGGTACCCGGTAACGATAAGATGTGACATACAAATATAATCTAGTGCCTGAGTTAACTATGATTTATTATTTATGCGAACGGTACGAGGATCGCGTGCAATACACAATCCCAACTGAAAGCTTTCTATTTTCTTTTAAAAATTAACTATTTAATTATTATTTTAATCATCTTATACACTAATTAATAACTTATAATATATTAATAGATTATTAATAAGCTCACAATAATTTTCTAATTTTTTTCTTAAAATAAAATAATTTTTTAATCACCACAATAAAGTTTTTTTGAAAAAAGAAAAAAGCATTGTAATTGCTAATAATACATGTTTTAATTAGCGCGTGAGGAGCGTGAAACAAGAAGAGAGACACAGGCGCGCACAGAATCCTATTTCCTTATCCGAATTGGACATTTATGATTGAACTCAACAACACCACACAATCATATCCCCGTCCCCCAATCGGAGATTGAACTCAACAGTAGCACACAGACACACAGAGGTTGAGAAAATAGTAAAATGGCTGCCACCCCAGGTTCATTGAAGCGACCATTTTCATATTCTTCCCTGTTTAACCCCTCTACTCAATCTTCTGTTTCTTCCAAGGTAAAACACGATTTTGGAATTTCGTGGATTTCTTTTCTTCTTTTCGTTGTTCTCCTTCAACTGAGACGGTCGTGTAATTGCTAATTATGCGATTCGTAGGTATAGTTTCTTATATTGAATGAGCTTTTCTTACCCTCCTTATAACTCGTATACTATAGATGATAATTTATAGTACAAGAAGTTCATATGTTTAGTATCTGAATATGTGGTAGGCTTTCACTAGTTTTACTTGAATGTGCGATAAGTCAGTTTCTGCATTTGTTATACAGATCGACTGTCTTCACGAACAGCCCTCAACCTCCGTATATTCACTTGCTTTAAATAGACCTCTGGCATTCCCAGTATCAGTTCCAAACTTGTATAATAGAGTGTATCTGGTCTCACACATGACACCACTATATGCAACCTTGAATAGCCCAAGAGGGTTTGGTCCACCCCCAAAGAAATCCAAAAAGAAAAGGAAATCAAAGAAAGGGTTAGATGATGAGGAGGAGGAAGAAGATAATGAACAAGATGATGGTGTAATTCCAGAGGTAGTGACCAACAGGATGATTAGCAGGATGACATTCTCAGTGGGAATTCCTCTGTTTATTGGACTTATCTTCTTCCCGTTCTTTTACTATCTCAAGGTTGTATTGAAGATTGATGTGCCAACATGGGTTCCTTTCATAGTTTCATTCTTCTTCTTTGGAACTGCATTACTGGGTGTGAGTTATGGTATTGTATCCTCCAGTTGGGATCCTATGAGAGAAGGGTCACTCTTGGGTTGGAATGAGGCTCAAAAGAACTGGCCTGTTTTTTGGCAGTCGCTTTGGGGTAGGTCTGGCAAGAAGTAGGCTTTGCCTATGATTCTCTTTTCTTTTTCTTGTTGCAACAATTATACTGGCAGACTTGATCGTAATAATAGATCTATACTTGCGTTCATCTCTCCATCTCAAAAGTACGAAGGATGGAATTGTTTCAGGCTCCATTTAAGAAGGGATTGTTATGCATTCGCGTCTAACTTGAATCAAACAATCTCAGATTGTAATTGGACTACACAAGGAACCAGCACTGTTGGGCTTGTCTTTTGATGGACTTTGGCCTCTGGTGCCCAGATAGAATTTGCTTCATAATATATGGCAATGATTAAGGTTCTAAAATGTTAACAATGTTTGAAAACTCACAAGGAAACTGTAATAACCAAATTTTTGCTGTTTTATTGTTTTAATCTTCTATTGCTGGATCCATTTTTAATGTTAATTAAGCAATATGCAATATATACAATGGGAAAACTGTTTTTCTTTTTACTGTTAAAGTCAATGTTATGAATATTATACCAGAATCAATATCAATTTTAGTTTTAATACGATGCGACCGATTAATATTAAGTATTATTTTGAATTATTTTTTAAAATTATAAAATGATATTTATATCATATAATTTTTAATTACCAAGCCTCAGAAGCAATTAGTTAAAGCCACCAAAAACTACTTGATTTGATCTCCCTTTCATTTCATGCTACTAGAAGCAATTAATTAGGACATCAAAAGTAGATTTATCGTATTTCCCTTCTAAGTTCCAACATCGTTTTTTATTTGTATGTTAATAAAATTATTATTATTATTATTATTATTAATTTTTATTATAAGTAAATAAAAGGATAAAAGACATGATTTCGAAACATTAAAAAATCACCATAATCTTTAAGCTCCTAATTTTTAATTTTCCAAAAAATCTCCTTTGTTATACTTTAGTTTAAAAAAATTAATAATGAAAACACACACAATATCAATATTATATATGGGCAAATCAAATTTCATTAATATAGACATATAGTAACCTAAACCAATTAAACTTTTTTTTTTTGAAAATAAGAAATTAAATTAGTGAAAGAAGAGTTATATACAAAGCTTGAAGATAAGGAAAAACCCTTATCCTACAAATCAACAACGAAACGACTACATCATAGATAAGTTAAAGAGTGCAGTAGCTACATCATGCATTGGACATTCAAAAAAACTTCAGCACCAAAAATTAGCACCTCATTCTGTAACAATACCAGCGACAAACTGAGTTTTAAAGGCGTAAAGCTGTACAAACCGTGGAACTACAAGAAAGATGGAGATTCTTCGACAAAACAATCTCGCGAACTTCCGATAGGAGCAAGGAGATCAAGCTATCTTTCGAGAAAGATTTGTTCTAGAAGCGACGAAAATTCCGTTCCCTCATGAGCCAAATATTCTACCCATAGTTGGATTTGGTGGTCTACTTGGATGATATTGTTGTCTATAGTAATAACTTGGAGGGGCACAGTAGTATCATTGTGTTCGAATTAGTAGTTGTCATTTCTCGTCCTTAAACTGAAGACGCTTAGTTTAGTTTAAGTTTAAAAGTAGAATTAGATCCTCGTATAAATAGTGTTTATGTCACGTGTGTTTTATTGCTATCTTTTAATTGAAACCTAAAAGAAGGACTTTTCTATTTCAAATAATGTGGTAAACGAAGCCAGGGAAGAAGCACTAGAAGCCAGTTAAACAAGAAGCAGTAAAGCAAAAGTATGGAATCAAGAAGTTGGGAAGTAAATCTGTAACTGAAGACGGTAAGCTCATGAAAGCAACATTGATTTCAACTTATGCGAGGGTAGAACTAATCATTTAGCTTTACTTGTAAGTTTGGTTAATCCAATATTTTAAATTATGAATTGTGAATTATAATATAGTTGTAAACAATCACAATAATTGTGATGATATAAGCATAATGTGATAATTCATATCGTAACCGTAATACTTTGTATGTTGACCTCAATTTCAAACCATAGGTCAAGCCACTTAATGAAGAAATTGTGAACATGAATCAATTACATATATAAGACATGAGTCAGGCTTTTAGTAATCAAAACTAGTATTTTAATTTCTAAATTGCTCTCCAACAGAAGAAATTAGCAAACTAAAGGCTAAAGTTTGGTGCTATGACCTACCTTACATTGGGATTTATTTGTTATATATACTTACAATACTAAATAATTACGTGTTACAAAAATTTTATTAAAGCATCAATTTTCAAAATGTTTGGTTTTCCTGTTTTTATGTTTAGATATAGGAAAAAGTTGCTGTTCATGAGAACACAATTACATCTTCGAAAATACGAATTCTTAGGACCTGTTGGTAGAGCTTGAAACAGTCTTTATGAATCTTTTACTTGTAACAACATTATGTCAGTGTAGACTTATAACAAATAATTTACTTTCCCATTGCCTAAATACTACCCAAACTACACATTTAAATGACCCTTAACCCTAGAAACCATGAAGACAACTGTGTATGCTCTATAATTAATCAATATAAATACAACTTTTATAGCTAAGTTTGAAGGTTTTATAACAATTAATATAATGCAAAATTTTCATACATAATACAATCCTAAAACAAGTAACAGGTAGAAATCACACATGAACTAATTAGTCCTAGCATTAATATACGATCAAAGATACATTTTCATATAACCCCCTGGCGCAGGTGAGTTGGTAGAAGGCTCTCCTGGCGTAAGTAAGGTCGCAAGTTTGAACCGTCCTCATGTATGCAGCCGTTTAAAATTTGGGGCCAGAACTTTGCCTCCCACAAAAGACTTACCCAGTTCGAACGAATATTAGTCTGAGCGTGGATGGCTTAAAGGTGTCTTCTCATAGTTAGGACGCTCCTAGGACAGTTCGTGAGAAACAAAAAAAAAGAAGAAGATATATTTCCATATATTAGATTTATGGGTGATTTTTGTAACATTCTCTTTCTGATCCTTGATGACAATGACTCCTTGAACTACCTTTATATGCTTTTTTTAAATGTACAAAGAAATATTAATGCAAAATAATGTTTTAGAAGATAAATTTATTGATATACAAACATTAATTATTGAAAATCAAGGTAAGAAATGTTAATGTTACCTTACTTTTATCACTCGTGAAAATCTCTGATTTGCTCTTGCCAATATCATTTGGTAGGTTATCAAGAGACCACTTCAATCTCTCTTTATTCTTTATTCTCACCAAAACCTATGCTCCTGTATAGATGTTTTCATTTAGATTTCTACCTTTATTACCGTCAACAATCGATCACCATATTGTGTTACAAACGATATTTATTGATGTAGATATTATAGGCCTATAAGTATTGTTTTACTTACTTTAGACAAATATAGAGAGAGTTAAAAAACTATTATAAGCTTTGATATATAATGAAGTGCTTCTCTTATATTATATAATAGTTAAGAAATATCCTCTCAATTTATCATATTGTGCTCCTTCGTCCTTAAATACCATATATAAAGCATATATATTACCCATGCTAGTGTATAAATGTTTTCATTTGGCTCTCTAACTATTAATGTCAATGACTGAACACCATAATTGTATCTGTATCTTCAAAACGACACTCATCAATCTAGATTATAGACCTATTAATATTGATAAAACCATAGTTCATTTGCTCTAGACAAACATAACAAGAATAAAAAAATTATTAGGAGCTCTAATATACGGTGAACTATATTTATTATGTTCTATAATATTTAAAGCATATCTTATTTATTTTTCATATTATACTCATTCATCCCGGCCCAAGCACCAAATATAGCACATCTCTCGACTTTGTCCGCTATAATATCCGAAATATTCTACTAATGGTCCCATTAAATTTCTGGTTCCAAAAAAAAAAAAACCTAACTTCGACTAACTCTAAAATGTGCCATATAAGTCTTGTCAACCTACTTATAATTAAATTTTTTTCTATTAAATACTTTACCACAATTATGCTTATTTTATAATGTCTTAATTTAGAAAGCTTCTCTGTTTTAAGTGAGACTAGCATGAATTCTCTACATATATGCTTTCTTGCACTCATTAACAATCCTTAACTCTTTTTTTCAACAAAGTTAAAAAATTCTTATATGGAATTGTTCTTCAATATCCTTCGAAATGTAGTTACTAAATCAAATATCATCCCTTACTTGAGATGAATTTTGAAATCCATATTAGTTGATGTATTGAAATGAAGGTATTTGAACTTCTTCCTTTTATCATTTGAATACTCATTCAGGCTTCTTATGTCATTATCATCAGCTTTTAGTTCATGGTTCATCTAGCTCAATAAGGTATCTACCAATAATAAACCTAAGCTTATTTATATGGATTATCTTCACCATCATAATCAAATATCTCATTTGCAATTTCCTCACTAGAATATCCCAATTTGACCCTCCACTAATAATGTGCTATCCAACAACGATGTTTGTGCACGGGGTGACTTAATTAGTCACCCCTGTGATTAGCCAGTCATTGGAAAAGCAAGCATAATCGTGACAGTGAGTAACCAACTGGAAATGCACAAGCACGATCATGACAGTGAGAGTGCAGAGATTTTTGACAGTTTTAAACATCCTTTACTCTTTTGACTATAACTTCTTCTCCAGATTTCCGATTGACTTGAAATTTGAGCCACAAACTCCTTACACATTATCTTTCCTCTCCACCAAATTGCATAGCCAGTTGAGTTCATTAGGAAAGGATTGATAATGATTGCTTAATGAGTTTAGGATGAAAATGATGAAGTGAGCTGGCATTTCTTAAATTGAGTGGTTTCACTGAACAGACATCCGTGTTTTAGCCATAACTTGATCTCTACTTATCCAAATGGGATGATTTTAAGTTTAGATTAAACTAGAGACATATGGCTACAAATTTCATGATTTTTTAAAAGCCATGTCCTTATAAGTCATTTTACGCATAAACAGCTAATACTAAACAGCTAATTTTACCAAATATCTCTAACAAACAGCTAATGCAATCCGCTGGTCAAATTAGCTGAAAGAATCAGCTATCAGCTAACAGCTAGATGCAATCAGCTGATTGTCAAACAGGACCATACTTTACCGAACTTCTTATTGGAATTTCTCTTACGAAAAAGAAGTGATATTTTGATCAAAACGCCATCGTAGAAACCAGATATAGTAAAACAAGTTAACTAGCCCTTGTGTCAGATTTTGCTTCATCCTCCGTTTGGAACCTGGAAGTAGTTTGGTAGTTTATTTAACTCCCAAAACTGATGATTACTTCCATTCTTGCCAAAACCTAGCATATACTCTTTAATGCTTTTTTATGCGTCAACTTAAATTTTGAAATTATGTATTTTAAAATCAACTAGAATTAATTAAACAACAAGGGAGAATACAGAGTTAAAGAAGGCTATAGAATTGGTATGGAGAGTGTTAACACAGAATTCATGGTCACGGGATTTCTATGGGAGAAACTTTGGTTGGTTCATGTTCAAAGTAAAGTAAAAATCCATATCTGGCGTCTTTTAAGGAGTACTCTTCCATGTAGAGCAAACTTAAAAAAAGAGACACATCGACTTAATTGACACTTGTCTTATATGCGGTAGAGCAACAGAAACTAAACAATGTATATTATATCACTGTGAGTTTGCTCAATCTGTTTGGTTATTATCTTCTGTGAACTAGAATGTCTCTTTGGTGAACTGGACCTCTAATACATCATTACATAATTGGCTTGCTTTGGTTATGGCTTGCTTCACAAATGCACAGAAGGAGGAGATATTTATGATTATATGGAGTTTATGGACTCACCGCAATGAATTTGTATGGCAAAAGAAACTTCATGATAAATCTTTCATTGTTAGTCGAGCCAGAACAACTCTACTAGAATAGAAAGCAGCACAAACGAGGACCAACCTTCCATCCAGACAACAACAACACTCTCAATCCAAATGGAAAGCTCCACAACTGAACCTGTTTAAATGCAATGTAGACGTGGCACTATTGACGAATGGTTTATGGACTAGAAATGATAATCCGTGATTCCCAAGGGCAGAATTGTGCTGGAAAATTAATGATTTTACCAGGATGGCAAGATCCCCAAATCGGCGAAGCGTTATGTTTTCGAGAAGCTCTAAGTTGGATCAAAAGATTTTCATTTTTCCCAATATGTGTGGAAACTGTCTGTCAAATAATTACTAAATTCTTGACATCTACACATATATTTCCTTCTTACTTTTCAATGATTCTTCATAATTGTAAAGCTCTACTTAATGAGCATCATTTTATTTCTACTGCTTTTATTAGGAAGCCAACGAATCAGGTTGCTCATACGATAGCCAGGGCAGCTAATTCTATGTTTGGTTTTGAATGGGGGGTATGCCTTCCACCTTTTCTGTATGACGTTTTAGCTTTGGATATTAATAATATGCGCTGAGTGCACCTGATAACGTTTTAAAAAAATATAATTAATCATATTCAATTTTGTTCGACTTTTTTCATTTTAATTTTCATGTTTTAAATTTTATTATTTATTTTTTAAAACATTATTTAGTTACCATACATCTCATTAGGTTATATTCTATTCAATTTTTAAAATAATAACATATAAATTTTTAGGTAAAAAAAATAAGTTAAACTTTAGGCAATAACTTATAAATTAGATCAAGATCAAGATTAACGTGTCTAGTGCACATGACTCCCTACTTTGCGGAATTCTAAAGAGGGTCGTAATATATAGTTTTCTTTTTGTATTTCTACAAAGAGACTATCTCCGTGACTTGAACATGCTCACATAAGAACAACTTTACCAATTACTATAAGGCTTACCCTTAAAGTGGGGACTTATAACTTTTTTTTTCAAACGAAGGAATCTACAGCTGTTATTTTTTGAATGCGCCTAGGTAAACCTTCGGATTGACATAATAGCCTGCAATTCAACTAGGTACTCTGCACTAGGTAAGTTCTGTACGACAAACTCGATTGAGAGAGTATAGATAGGGGGAATTGAAGACATAACCTTTTAGCCCCATGCCCCTCCACTCTACTAATTCAACCACCCCTAAGGGCGGGACTTGTACAAGTAATAAATTATAATTTACTTGTTTAAAATAAATTAATACTAATTTTATTGTATCATCTTGTAACTTGACTTTTTTCATTTGAATTTTTATGTTTTACAAATTATGATTTAGTTTCTTTTTACCATTGTTTAGATATTATATAAATTATTTTCATATTTTGTTAATTTTTATTTATAATCTTAAAACAACTTCAAATTAAAATCTAATAATTATGACACTTTAAGTAAAAAGAAGTACATGGAATAAAATTTTTAAAAATAAAAATACTAAATTATAGAAGTGTATATTTAATTTAACAATTATTTAACGAAGAAGTAAATTTAAACAAAAACAACTGGTGGTTGAGAGGCTTACTTTGTCTTCGTCTTAAGAAGTTGGAAGGAAATAAATGGCGCAATCCAATCCAAGCATTGAACTGTAGCTGTTGAGGAGTAAATGAGTAATAACTCACAACTACATCCATTAATGTTTCAATGCTTCTCACGATCACCAGTTTGGTGTGAAAACTGAAACGGTTGTGGCTTCGTACTCCATGCTTGCTATTATGCTCAACCAGAACATCACCACTGCTTTATTAATGGGTTTTGGGCTATCTGGGTCCAGTTTTAAATTCTCAATCTCATTTGTCTTTATTTGTATCTGAAGTTTCAATTGGCAATTTTAATCCCACGTGTTCAAATTGAGTACTGGAATCATACTTGAGAGTCGATATAAAACTGCGAAATGCCTTACTTTGCCACTTAAACGGCGCCGTTTTAATATACTTTAAATTAAGATCAAATAACTTGGGATTTCGATTCAGAATGATCCAAGCTCGAAACAAAATACTCAAAATCACATATTTAAGAGTAAGTCCTAAAGTGCAAAAAATTTAATTGTGATGGTGAATATATAAAATTAATTAAGTTGGTCTCACACAATAACTTAAGTTATTGTGGTGAAATGGTTACTTAGTAAATGATTAGAGCAGGTTTGATTCAAATTATTAATTTCTCGATTATCCGTCTGGATGTCCAGTCCCAGCGGCTCGGTCCAGTTACTATTATGTTTATTTCAAGTGACAATTAGATGTCCAGTCTCAGTTGCACTTAAAGGAGAGTGTTGAGAATACACATATGTGAGTACCCTATATTAAAAAAAAAAGAGAAAAAAGATTAACATATAAGCTTTTTGAGCTACTCCACCTATTACTACGAAAAGGAAAGTTAGATCATACACAAGTTCAAGTGAGATTTCATTCCAAAATCAATTAATAATAGGTGAAGTAGTCTATTACACTTATATGTTAATCTTTTTTTCTCTTTTTTTTAACATGAGACGCTCACATGTGGTTTTTCTCGACAAATTATACTGATAAATTGATAATATTTCAATAGAACTAATAAAAGCTGTATACATTGATAATCCTTCTCCGACCATGACAAAGCAGATAATTTTGTACTCGGATTAGGTTGATTAAAATAATATTATTTTGTTAAATATGTTTTTTTTAAATTTTAAACTACGTGCAAATAATTGGAAGATGGTGAGAAATTGTTTGAATTTGTCAACACACTTTCCAAAATTATCTTCCTTCATTCATTGGCAATGGAAAGCTCCATCACACAAGCTTTTCGGATTTAGTTACAAATTCATCTGAAAAGCATAAGAATTGGAGGAAGAACTTCAACTTCAATCAATCCTAAGACTTTATTCAGAGTAATTTCCAATGAAATCAACAGGTTTCTGATATTTCACCGGAAAAATGTCCAAGTTCGATCCCTATGACCACCTGAACATCAAAATGAATCCTGACGGCACCGTCACTCGTCTCCTGAAATTCCCATCTGCAGACACGAATTCCGATCTCAACTCCGGCGACGCCGTGGCCACCAAAGACGTTACTCTCGACGCCCAAAAGGGCACTTCTCTTCGCATTTACTTGCCCACAAAGTTCAACTCCAATAATGACTCCAACGTCGCCGTCGACCGGAGTAATACTCTTCCTATCGTTGTCTTTTTCCAGGGTTGTTCGTGGGTTCTGTTTGGGGCCAAGTATTTCAAGCTTCATCTCAGCCTTTGTTACCAGGCATGCAACGTCCCAGTCATCATCGTCCTAGTGGACTATCGTCTCGCGCCTGAAAACCGCCTTCCTGCTCAATACGAAGACGCCATGGACGCACTTCTCTGGCTAAAAAACCAAGCTCTAGACCCAAACGGCGAGCCATGGCTCAAAAAACACGCAGACTTCACAAGATGTTTCCTTTACGGGTCTGACAACGGAGGCAACATAGTGTTCAACGCTGCTCTGCGAGCTGTGGATATAGATTTGAACCCTTTAAAGATCGCCGGGCTTATAATGAATCAGCCTCTGTTTGGAGGTAAACAGAGGACCAAATCGGAGCTAAACTACGCCACCGACCAGGTACTGCCATTGCCGGTGTTGGACCTTCTATGGGAGCTAGCATTGCCAAAAGGGACTGATCGGGACCACCGGTACTGTAATCCGATGTGTGAGGGTCCGCATATGAACAAGTTGAGTTCATTTCAGCGATGTCTGGTCTTTGGTTTTGGAATGGATCCATTGATAGATAAGCAACAGAAGTTTGTGCAGATGCTGGTAACGCATGGTGTGCAAGTTGAAGCACACTTTGACGAGGTTGGGTTCCATGGGATTGACATTGTCGACAATCGACGAGCCATTGCTCTTCATAACATTATTAAGCAGTTTATTTGTGGATAGGTTATGTTTTGTATTAAATGTAAGGAGACTATATCATGCTAGAAAAATTTAGAGTTAACAAATAAAAAGTGTTAATTTTTAAATTTTTTTGGTAACTAATCTTCATTTTTTAAAATCAAAGTTCAATTTTAATAATATTTTATTAATTTTATTTTCAAAATACTTAAAATTAATATTTAAATAAATTAAGCGATTTTTGTCTTTATTTAATGTAATAAATACATAGTTGATAGCAATGTTACGGATAGCGTACCAAATTTAGTACCATATTGAATTTTAATATGGTATTGTACCGGTATCGGTTAATACCGGGTACTATTTTGGGTAATTTTTTAAATTTATAAAATAGTCCCTAATTTTTTTAAATTACAAAATAGTTCATTGTCATATTATACCGTTGTACTGTATATTTTAACCCCGTCTTCAAAAATTATAATAATAAATAATAATTTTAATTTTAATTTAATTTATAAAATTAATTTAATAATTATTAATAAATATAATTAAATTGAAAATATATTTTTAAAATATATAAATTTCAAAAAAAATTGATTTAATAATTAAAAATATATAAAATAAATATTAGATTATAAATAATAATTTTTAAATTATTTATTTTAAAGAAATACAATATTTTTATCAACACTTTATTAATAAATATTATATAAAATATTAAAATAAATTTAAATAAAAATAATTTATTTTTAAGTTTTATTTAATT
>JANZLC010000005.1:11356728-11393165 GCA_026413385.1 Erythroxylum gracilipes | reverse complement strand
CTGGTCGGACCCTTGGCTGCCACGAGATCACGCGTTTCATGTTGCTTCAGCTTCCCAGTCCAATGTTTCTGACTTGCGGGTTGCTGACCTTCTTGATTCCTCCACCAATCGGTGGGTCGTCGATAAGGTCCAAGCTTTATTTGATGATGTTGATGTCCAAACTATACTTTCGATTCCCCTCTCCTCTTCTTTGGCTGATCGTCAAATTTGGCATTTTGATAAGAGGGGTGCTTATACGGTCAAATCTAGTTACTATATCGCCTCTTACTTAAACCGTGTTTCGGAGACCTCCCATGTTATTAACGGGACGAAGCTCTGGCGGCAACATATTCCTCCTAAGGTACGTGAGTTTCTTTGGAGACCTGTCCGTAACCATTTGCCCACCAAATCCCGATTAGCACAAAGAGGACTTCCTATTGATCCTAGTTATGGTTGTGGGGTCCCTCTGGAAACCGTGGATCATGTGTTGTTGCATTGTACAGCTGCCCGTTCGGTTTGGCAGCTTTGGGGCTGAGGGGGTGCCTCTCTTGATCTCTCTCTGCGTGATTGTTTTACAGAGTTATGTGCTCTTCCAAATTCCACTATCGTTGAAGGTTTTGCTATGGTGTGTTGGAAATTTTGGTGGGCTCGCAACGAGGTCCTTTGGAATCAACATGTGGTTCCGCCTGGAGTGGTTCTTCACCATGCTCTAGTTTTTCATGCTGACTGGTTTGCTGCCCAACAGTGAAAACGACAACCTGGTGCTTCTCCACTCGCCCAGTTGTCTGGTGCTCAAGGTGGTCTACAGGTAGGTTGGCGATGCTACACGGATGCTGTTGTTTTTACGGCGTCACGTAGCATTGGTTCCGGGGCGGTTACGGCCTCAGCCGATGGTCGTTTCGTACATGCTTTCTCCCCCTTTCGGTCCAATTGTCTGCCTCCTCACACGGCTGAGGCATATGCTCTGCGCCTTGCTTTGGAGCAGGTTTGAACTCGATGTCCAGATCCAGGTATTGTTTTCACTGACGCTCAAAATTTGGTGTCGGCTTTGCGGTGTCCTCTTCCTGATTGGTCTGAGTTCGGCGCTGTTATGCACGATTGCCGTGTGCTCTTGGCGCACCGTCCTGACATTGTTGTGGCTTGGATTCGGCAGAGCGACAATGAAGCTGCTCATTTGTTAGCTCGTAGTGCTTTGTCCTTTTTCGAGTTTCAGTTTTTTCAGTCCCCTCCTGTTTGTATTAGTACTTTCGTTTAATTCAATGCAGTGGTTTTTCCCCTAAAAAAAACTATGTAAGTATAAAAATTTGTTTAATATTTAAGTTCATTTATTTATATAGTAGTAACTAATAATATTTGGATTGAATATTGATTTTGTTTTTAAAATTTTAGAATAAGATACAAGAGTTGTTACAAAAATCAATGTCTAAGAGGATAAAGTCAATGTAGAAGACATTTGCAATATCATGTGGTACATGTTCTGGTTATGTCAAACGTTTTGGCTTTAGGCCTAAGCCAAATGTTTCATCCTCATCATAGAAAACAGTCATTCAAAAACTTCAAGAGGATACTCAAGCAAAATTGGCCAAACATGATACGTTATTAAAAAAAAAACTTGGCCCCAGATTATGATAGCAATGAAGATGAAAGCAACTAGTATTACTTACATCTTTTATACTTTTTTCTTTCAATTCTGGTTTATATTATAATTTAAATTTAATACTTTTTCTCGGATTGCAGAATTGATGAAGATGCAACTGCTGAGTGATTTATGTTGTGAATGGTAAAGTTATGTGATGTTTACTTTAATTAAAAATATTGCTTCAATAATCACAATATTTTAACTAAGCTTTTTGGATTATAACAGGTTTATCGACATGTTGAATTTTTTTTTGTAATCTCAGCATTAATAATTAATTTATAAACTGGTCTTTGCATTTATTATTTTCTATATAAGAATTGTTGAAATTGTAATTAAAATATTGTATACGAAGAAATTTAATGATATTTTATTTTTATATACAATGCTTCAAATTTTCAATTATTTTTATACAATTTTTATAATAAATTAATAATAAAAATATATCGATACGTTATATACAATAATATGGATTAAAATATAAAAAATAATTTATTCCAAATTTGTGTAACATTCAGTTAAAACATAACTAAAAAATTTTAGCTACATTGTATAAAATGTAGCTAAAATTGTTTACCTACATTTTTAGAAACGTAACTAAAAACATTTGAAATGTAGTTAAAATTTTTTTGCTACATTTTTTATATTTATCTACGTTTATAGGATCATAGCCAAGTTTCCAAAAATGTAGCTAATAGTTTTTAGCTACGAAAAAGAAGCGTATCAAAACTTATTGGCGACAATTCCTCAAAACGTCGCTACAGATTTTGACTACGAAAATAAAACGTAGTAAAAAACTATTCGCGACGATTAATACAAGACGTCGACTGTAGTTTCAACTACAAGAATTTGATGATATTTGAGCTACGAAACTAAATCGTAGCCAATAAATATTAGTGAGGACTTTTATACCTTTAGCTATGATTTTTTTTTTTTTTTGTAGCCAAATTAAGGTCAACTTTGTTGCAGTGTATTTGATATTTTTTATGAACTCCCGAAATGTTTGCCATCCAATAGCAGATATATATATTGAAGATGGCAAGGAAATAGTTACATTTTCATCAGTCGTTTCTTGTACATAGTGGTTTACAAGTTTGTTCCTCCTTTATCTTGTGTTTACACGAGTGTTTTTCATCTTCCTAAATTTGTTAGGTAACATTACACTCTATGTGACTATTGCATTGACATTTGTTGTCCTCCACATTTGTTTTAATTGTTATGTAACAATTAGAGAGACCGCAACCGCAGCTCTAAACCATCAGTTGAAAGGTTAAAGGTAGATAGGTGGTAGTGGCCAAAATGTTGTCACAAAAGAAACATTAGTACTAGCTCTCCAAATACGACCATCAGTAAAAGATCTTTCTTAAAGTAGGAACATGGCCATATGGTTGTTAAAGTATTGATTATAATATCCATAGACTGATATATATATTCGCTTGAAATTGATCTACTAAGTCATAGGTTTTATTTGCCTAGCTAAATGAAATTTTTTGTAATAAGATCATCACTGCTTTTATCAACTTTTTAGCCAAATAAAACTTCTCCGCAGGTGGGTCGTAAGGAGTATTTTGAATTTACTATCACGAGGATGATTTGGTTCCTCTTTTATCATTTCAAGTGTCTCTGCAGATCTTTAAGTTAATTTGAAAGGTAAATGCAATTTAAAACATTAAACCAAAGTACAGCTGCGTCTCTTCTTTTAACATGGGAAGCGGTAAGTCCTAATGGTTTGTGTTTTCATCGTAGGAAAAAGAAAAGAAGAAAAAGGAAGTCATTGCAAAATCAAAGGCATTGGAAATGGGGAAAGGCTAGGCCTTCAGATAGAGAGACGGAGAGATTTGCTTTTGAAAGAGTTGATCGACTGAATGAATGTTCCTTTTATAACACAAACTTTTCAACGTACCATAATATGCATCATCACACCAGTTCAAGACCGCACATTCCTAACGTTAAAACAAAGTCTAATCTCCCACACCTTACCTTTCATGCCTCCCTTCTTTCCTACATTTTTCCTTCTTTTGTATATTAATTACTTTGACAAAAAAGTTATTCAGGTGCTTTCACAGTTCCATTCTGGATCTCATGTCTGCTACTGCAACTACAGTTTAATTTTATTATTGTAATTTATCTTAATTATATTCACATTATTTTTAATTATTATAATAATTTTATACAGAACATCTACGATAATCATTTATAACTTTACAAGCTATTCTGTGATAATAAAAAAATTGCATACTGCAATCAATCTGGGGAGATCAGTATAATTGCATTAGGTTGCTCATAGTTGAGAGGAATATAAATGCTAATGCTGATACTGAATGCAAGACGAAATCAATCCTTCTGCTAAAACCTAATCATAATCAAGTGATTGGTCTTTAAAGCATAGGGATCCCGCTCACCTGACATGTTACTAAATTAGTGTTTACAACTTCCCGTTGTTGATCTTTTCTTTAGACACATCGGCACTGGAGAAAAGATGAGTATAAAATGAGACAGCTGTAATTAAAGTGATTAAAATTTGAATTTGTTTCAAAAACTAAAATTGAGAAAAGAGAGAAACAAACTCTTAAGTGATGATGGGCATGAGCATGGAGGAGTGTTTTGAATGCTTTTGGTACCTTGACTATGCTTTTCTTGGCTAAGACGATCCTGTGGAGAACCTTTTTTTACCAAAAGCTTAGATATCCACGCAATGACACCTTGCATTGCAAATTGCATGCCAATTCTAGTAAACAAAACAAAAAAGAATGTTTTAAGATAGATAGATTTGGGTGTAAATTACGGGTATGTGTTTTTTTCCTTTTATTGTCTGGGTTGTCCCTGTACTACAAGCATTCTTTGCGTAAAGACAGGCTAGCCCCAGGAATAAAGCCGAAGGACAAGAGCACAGGAAGTGGGTTAAAGCTAAAAGCAAAGCACAAGACCTGCATATTCTAATAACATTGTTTACTTATTACATACATGCATACATATTACAACACACATCCACATCATACATACAATTATACAAACCCAAACCAGACCAACAGCCAAGCAAGCAACCAAACGGCAATTCCAGAGTTGGAGCTGACAACCGACAACAGTACTCAGTAACATCTCTCTGGTGTAAAACGTACTCTGCCTAACAGAACAGACCCAATGTGTAGTCACCGGTCTCAGGCGGTTTAGTCAGTGACCAAATGGACCTGTTCTTACCGTACCAATATCACTGATCAAAGAATGGAAAAGGCTTCTTTAGCTGCACACCATACTTGCTCTGGTTTATCACTACACAATGAGACATGTCCCATAAACCAAACCCACTTCTTGTTTGTTCTTATCTTTTGACAAGATTAGAGATCTCCCGTTTGGATTTTCAACTTTCTTGACTGATTCCTTACATCCTTTGCATGAAAATATGTAAATATTGTATCAGCATCCACTCGTCATGCATGCTGCCTTTTGATTGCAAGGCTAACAGTTAGTATTTACATATTTTCATGTGCACACCACAATTAGTATATATAATTCCTAATAGATGCACTTCTGCACTGTATTTCAATCACTAGTCTTTATATAAAAAAAATGTTTCTTTTCCTATCGACATCATAAGATATGTTAAATTAGATCATTTTTAGTAAGGTTTAGGAATAAATTGCAGTAACATTAAAAAAATTCAAAAGCATTTGCTTAAAATGCACGTTAACTAACATAAAATAGCTGTAAATATTCAAGATCAAATTAAATACCAATGGTTTTATTTATAAAATAAATATTTTAATTAGTTTCATATGATTCATACCCCTCAACGTTTCCAGCAACACGATCCATCTATAACATTCTGTTATATCTGGATGTTAATGATTATGGAAAAGTTTTCAAGATGTCTTATCCGTTGTTTAGACAAATCCTTTTTAAAACATCAAAACCTTCCAAGCTAAACATCCCGTTCAAAGATATTCCATCTAGCTCTAAACCCTCACAAATACCACTACCAAAAGACAGGCCTTCTTATAAATTAAATACACTAGTCCTTGGAGCAAAAGAGCTAATTATCCTCTAATCAAAAGATTATCGCATTGTATCAATAACAATTTGAGTGTTTTAATTGGGTGTAAGTTTCTTAAGAAATAGTGAGTTATTAATGAATTAAAAAGGATATGTTAGTTTCTCATTTATTCTTGATCTGTAAAGTAATTGGGATCCAACTATACCTTTCTTAAAAAAAGAGACTAAAAAAAGTTGAAATCTAAAAGGATTTCTTAGTGAATGGGTCATACTAACAAGTTCACATTAATTAAAGCTCTTTGCTTCTCTTCCAATTATGCCATGCCCTCTGCCCTCTGCCCTCTGCACTCTGCCCTCATCGACTCAGCCTCCCACTCCCACCACTTCAATGCTTTTTCTCAATTAACTAAAATTCAGAGTATTAGAGAAATTAAATAATTAAAAAAAAAACCCTTGATGGGATAGTTCCTTCGCCTGTCAAAATATCTTGTGATCAATCTCAGCTGTTGGATCAACATCTACTATTACACGTAAGAGATCCCTCCCTTACGTCATCCAAACATGTGGGTCCTCACTGTCCTCACTTCTCGAGACCATGTGTTTATATCATTATTATCTCTTTTTCTCCTAAATAATTCTCTTTATCTAAATTTATTAATCTAATATCAAGAAACTAATTAAAAATTGAAAATTCTAAGCTTCACGTTAAACTTAACTGTTGTAAACTGACGGCGTCAATCCCATATGTTTTTTCCCTAATAAATGCCGCAAACCCAAGTTGTCATTTTCCGTGCTGTAAGTGTTGTTTCTCACAGGCAATCGCCAGCTTCCGCTGTCGGAACTTGCCTTTTTTTTTTTTATAGCTCTTCGCGGATACACAGCCACAATTTTTTCTCTTGCCGGAGAAATTTTCCGACATTCCATTTCTTTTCTCCCCTTTGTTGTTTTGTTTCATAGCTTCCAGCAATACTATTGCTGCTAATACTACTAGTCTTGTATGCGTAGCAACAACAGAGATTGCGGTCATGATCTTTTCTAAGCCACCACTGATCAGAAAAATCATAAGTGTATCTTTGCTTCATTGATTTCTGCGTGTCAGTGAACAGAAAATTTGAGTTCGCAAAGTACCAGAGGGTTTGCTGCTCTGTATCCACCTGTAAAGAGCCGATGGTTTTGTTGACATTTGATACGTGTTGTTGTTTTCTGAAGGTTTAAGCTAACGTTGAAGGGTGTGTGTTTTTGAGAAGCAACTGATCAAGGTAAGAGCTTTGTTTGGTTTCTGATGTTTTAGTTCTTTGTTCCGTTGTTTTGTTTCCTTCACTTTCTCATCGCCTAAACAAGTTGCATTATTATTGGTATTAGGTTCTTCTTTTATTATTTGATCACTTACACCTTGCTATGAAAGATTTTTTATTTGCTTGTTTTAGAGTTGTTAAAGAAAATAATTTCAGATTCTTTCTCTCTTGCTTCTGTTTTGTTTTATTCTTTTTGACTTTTTCTGAGCAACCAAACAGAGCTGCACTTTACTCCTCCTATTTGTCTCTCTCTCTCTCTTGCCTCTCAATCTTATTCAAATATCTGGACCCAAAATTCACTAAATTCCAGATCCCAATAAGGTTTCAAATTGCCATTCAAGTGATTACCTTTTTAACAGGCGTTTTAATGCGTTTAGCTTCTCCAGAATTTCTCTCCAAGTAGTCTGATATATTGCTTTTTCAGTAACCTATTTATGCGTTTGTTTATTTCGTTGGGGCATAGAACCTGCAGTTAATTGGGTGAAACTTCAATAGCCAGAGGTAAGAATAGAAAGTGAAAGAAATAGGGAACTAAAAGCAGAGGCAAAACTAAGCATATCTGGATACAAAGGACTGAAGATTGATGATGAATGAGATATAAAGCCGACAGCTAAGAAAGAAATTAGAACAACGGATTGAAGAGCTATGTTTTTCTTTTCCTCTTGAGGGGTCTTCGTTCCTAAGGCTATGTCGTTTTCGATAATTATGATCCATTTGTCATTTCATTTCTTCTCTTTTCTATTACCCCACCAACGCAACAACTAGAAAAAATGCGAAACAAAATCTACCCTTCTCTGTTTTCTCCTTTAATCTATGGATTGGTTGAATAAAAAAATGAGAGTGAAACGATTTTTATATCTTTCTCTTTCCAGAAACTTCGGCTTGCACATTCTATATCTCTTTCCAATGTTTATTGTTTGTACATTAAAATTTAAAAGCAGTGAGGATGTGCGCACACATTATCTAATTAGACCAACTTTGTGCCAATGTCTCAAATCTTTTTCCTTTCCTTTGTTTTCTTTCTTTTTCTATGACGTGACTCACTGTTGTTATTATTGTGTCTAGCTCTTCTCTGATCCCGATGTTTGAACCTCTTTATCTTTTTCCTTTTTGTCTTTCTCCAAAACCAGCCCCCCCGTTGCCATTTCTTTAAGAATAGCAAGTCTAGAAACGCAACCATAACATCAAATCTCAAATTCTTTTGCATTCAATACCAACAGTTTTGTCCTCTCTCTTTGTTTCTATGTGCCCATCTCTTTCCAATCCTTGATGGGCTATTTTCCTTTCTTTTCTTTTGGGGGTAAAATGATGCGATGGAATTGGAAAAAAAAAATCTCTCTTTTTTGCATGTAAATATGGTTATGCATGTTCACATTTTAATATAAGGGCCCATAACAAGGTTGTCTATCTCATCAAGGACACGAAAGAATGTTTGTGTCTCCCCCCCTTGACCAAAAGCACAAGCTTCGTAGAATCCACCCAATTTGTTCCTTTTACAAATTTAGTGGAGTTGATAGTGTCTTCATTTGCTAATATTTCTTACAATTTGTATCTCATTAACGTTTGCTTGGTCGCATGGGCAGAGGGCTAGAAAGGTTGAAAGTGAATTGAAGAGAAGATGTTTACGTGCATAGCGTGTACAAAGCCGGTGGCGGAGGACGAAGAAGGTGGAGGAGGAGCGGCGCGTGGAAGTGGAACACCCAATACCAAAGAAGCCGTCAAAAGCCTGACCACACAGGTCCTTTACCTTACCTATCCCTAATACTGCCCTATACCTATACCTCTATCTCTGCGTACTATATATTAGTATATACGCCTGTCTCAGCAATATGTGTGTATATTAAATGCTTCTTTTTCTAGTTTGTGTTGCTTTTGCAGTTAATCTCTTTCCCTTATATAATATTCCTTGTCTGTGAAACCAAACAAAATCATAGGTCCATGAGATATGGTGGACCCCTCCTGGGTTCGACCTTCGGCTTTTTTACTTTTTTACAGGCCTTCTCATTCTGACTGCCTTCTGCCTGTGTAACTATTTATCTATAGTAACTATTTAATATAATTTTATGTTTTTATTCATTATCTCAAAAGATTCTCCTTAATATATAAAATCAGCGTTTGTAATTAAAATAAAAAAGGTTTTCCTTTCTTACATAACATAAAATTCTTTGTCTGGAAAAAAAATCAATGGTCAAAGGAAAAAAATCTTAATTACAAGAATAAACTTATTTTGTTTAGTTGAAGGAGTCGTGTATTGTGCTTGATCTTGTCTTTGTTACCTCCATAAATGGCATGCCTCAGAAGCATTCACTGGATTTTTGAACTAAATGTAAAAGTTGTGCCAAAATGTTCTCTAAATAAATACCAATTCATCAAAATCATATTATTTTCGGTTTTGGTGTTGAGGTAACAAGTGTATGTGATGTCAACAACCTCCTGTGCCTATTCTACATGAGCTGTCAGTAGTAGTTGTAGTGCTGCAATGAAGGTGCCTAGTTACAGAGTATTTCCCGACTTTGACATACCAACTAGAACCCCTCAACCCTCGCTAGCTCCGTAGAGGTTGGTGGTGACTGCTGACATCATTTCACCAAGTTTTAAGCATTTTTAGGAGGAGGAGTGGCTTCTTTGGCTTTGACTACCAAATTCCATATATATTCTTTATTAGAACATAATAATTTTGCGTAAAGATGATATACTCTTGTACTGTTCCAAGTAGGAAGTCAAATCATTTCCAGGAATTCTGCAACTGAGCCTACATTTCTGTCCACTTCAGAATCCAAAAATGATACTCCAACTTCAAGCCAACTGAAGAAACCATCCTTTTTTTTTTCTCAAGCAATAGTGGTGGATACTGTTCAAAGTGTGAAAGGGTTTGTCATTTCCAGAAATTATGGGCCATACTTGCACTAGCTCGACTTCGAAGTTTCACTACAAACAAAAAGAAGGATAACAAGCTGTTGAGTCCTGTCAGTGAACTACGTATATTCTTCAGTTCCATTATGAGGATATTTAAGTACTAATATAGCAACACAGTTTGGTATGCCAAATGGTGCAGAATAGAATGGTGACAACATATTCCCCACCTTAAGCAATAGTGAAATCTTTAAGAAAAGAAAGGGGCCATCTTAACAATGAACATTGCAATGTCCTTGTTCTGACCCACCACTGGATTCTTGTCTACTCACCATATCTCAAAGGTGTTTATATCATATATTATATGGAGAAAGGAATGAACATAAGGTCTAGTTCTTTAGTCGTTATATAATCGTACAAGAAACTAAATAATAATCTGCATTTTTTGCATTAATTCTTGACTCTGTTTTATTCACAGACGAGCTTTCTCCACATGCTTTTGATTGAGAACTTATACAGGGTACTCTTTTGACAATCGAATCATGCCGAGTTCTTCTTTTGCAACTTAAGGAATACTTGCACTGGAATAAATTCCTCTTTCATGTCCTCTTCTTTGAACTCACTACATCATTGTCTTATTCTTTTACGATCGTTTGTGAGGTTAAACATGTGAAGGTTTTGCGCAAAAAAAAAAAAAAAGATAAATCATTGGTGTCTTGCTCCAAAATCAGCTGAAGTGTATAGTTCTTAATAGACTTCCTTGACAAGTATGAACTTCAACAATGTTGCAGATAAAGGATATGGCATTGAAATTCTCAGGAGCTTACCGGCAATGCAAGCCCTGCACAAGCTCCACCGGAGACAAGAAAGGTCATCGGCCGTATCCTGACTTTGATACTGCTTCAGAAGGTGTACCATATCCCTACCTTGGAGGTGGAAGCTCAAGCTCAACACCTGCATGGGATTTCACAAGTGGTAGTCACCATCATCGCGGCACGAGAGCAGACTCAAGATTCAGTTCAGCTTTCAGCGGTGATCACATCCCTAGAGGAGTGGAGTCCTGTGATGTGGTGCTTGAGGACGAGGATGAACCCAAGGAATGGATGGCACAGGTGGAGCCCGGTGTTCATATTACCTTTGTTTCTCTTCCTAATGGTGGAAATGATCTAAAGCGTATTCGCTTCAGGTGTGTAGTAGATATCCCTTGTTAACTCCCTGCTTTTCAGACTTAAAAGTTAAAAAACTAACTCTAAATCTCTCTATCTTCCCTATCTTGTATTCTATTATTTACCTGCCGTTTGATGAGCAGCAATCATTTATCAAGTAATTTCGGAAATACTTGGATTTTCACTGGAATTTTTTTTAAAAAAAAAGAAGTTTCAGGGATCAATAGGTTCAAGAACTCACCTGCTCATGAGAGCTTGTAGATTCTATATATTTTAGTTAAATTTTTAGTATGCCTAGCTGTATTCATGTCTTGAATATCATAAATTAGAACACCATGAATACATTTTAATTACTCATAAGTTGCTAATTTCTTAGAACTTATTAGCTTCTACAAGCATAAGCTTACATTTCTTGGATATTTGGAGTTTGAAGCCGAGAGATGTTCAATAAATGGGAAGCTCAACGGTGGTGGGGTGAGAACTATGACAGAATCATGGAGCTCTACAATGTCCAAAGGTTTAATCGTCAAGCTCTTCACACTCCACCAAGGTCTGAGGATGAGGTAAATCTCTTCTTATTTTGAATTCAAATTCTCTGGAATTTAGATTCACTTAGTTCTTTTAGATTCAAATTCCTTTCCTCTTTTCCCGGTTTTTGCTGACAAAGGCTTCATACCAGCTACCTTTAAGCTTAATAGCCTAAACCAGTTTTACAGATTCACAAGCTTTGAAACTTTTTTTGACCACCTTCGTATGCTTATCAAGCCCAAATCATCCCTTTCAGTAAACACCTGTATCTTTGTAGCTGGAAATTGGTAGCATAAATTTCACACCATAAAGATAAAATCATATACGTGACAAATCTTTAGATATTGTGAACATACTATCATTTGCAGCTGTTGGTTGACTGTAAAAAGTGAAAACTATGTTGCCAATGCCCTTTGGTTTGGTATGCGAGATATGCAAGACCTGCATTAGGCCCTAGTTTTCACTATTCTCATAAGTATAAACTCAGGAGCTGACAAAAGGAGATGAGATGCAATGAACCTTACAGAAAGATGGCTATGAACTTCTTTTTATAACCTACGATTTAAGCATAAACGTATATTCTTTGTGTCTTTAATTATCTTAAATCTTACACCGTAGAAACTCCTTCTATAGTTCTAACAGAATGACTGTCTTGTTCATCAGCCGAGGGATTCAACTTATACAAGAATAGAATCTGCAAAGGATAGTCCCATAGCTCCAACTTTCACACCAAGAAACTATCATAGACCTCCTGGAAGTAAAGGGTATTTTCCATCTGAACATGTGGATCATGGTGGTGGGCAACTTTACTATGGTGGTTCTAGTGGATACAGTATGGCTGGTCCAAGAGGCGAAGCATCTTTTGACCCATCGAGGACAACCACGTCGTCTAGAGATGAACCTTCCATCTCTGTTAGCAATGCTAGTGATATTGAGGCAGAATGGGTTGAGCAAGATGAGCCTGGAGTATACATTACAATTAGACAATTAGTGGATGGCACTAGGGAGCTCCGGCGGGTCAGGTTCAGGTAACAAAAGCTTATATTTGTTCTACACTTGAATTCTCTGAACTGAAAATGAAAATGGCACAACAGAAAATGGGTTACAATTAGAACAACAAAAGGATTTCAATTTTTGGGTCTTCACTTGTTTTCTTTTTTGTGGCTAGCTTTCATGGTTCTGTATTAATTTGGAAGTAGTATTTCTTAGTTTTTAATTTTCAACAAGGTAATGAGAACTCCCTATCTGTTTATACAGTCGTGAAAGGTTCGGGGAAGTGCATGCGAAGCTCTGGTGGGAACAAAACAGAGAAAGAATACAAGCTCAATACCTATAAAGTGGGAGATTCTACATTGCGGTGAATTGATTCAGTACAAAAGAAAAGAAATGATCTAGAGGGTGCATTTGGATACACTTCAGAGGGGAAATTTTTTCCGTTATATCAGCTCCATTTCATACAATGGCATATAAGAAATTAGCAGTTAGAGTTGAAGATGGTGAGAAGTGATGTGGGCCATCAACTGCGGTGGCAACAACTGACAATATTATTTCATTCAATAGTCCAAAAATGACTTATGATCACTTGCGTGATTGCTCCCTTTGTTTTGTATCTTTACATTGAAAGAAAATGTTAAGATGTGCCCAATTTTGCCTCTACTGCAGTAATTTGGTCCAATTTGCATTGTTTTTCTTCTTTCCTTCATTGCAACAAAAAAGATTATTCTTACTGAAATGAAATTGACATCTATTTACGTTCCTTTTGTTGGATTTTTTTGGGTGAGATTCGTTCTTGCATATAGTTGAATAATACCAAATTTTCTTGTTTAAATATAATAAAATATTATTTATAAATTCATACTTTATTATGTAATTTGATTGTTCTTCGAAACATTTTTAAAATTGACTCTTCGTAATTACCATAAACTTATTGGACTTTTAATAATATTCATACCAACATGTTGAAAGAACTTTACAAATTTTATAAAGAGGGTAGGTAAGAAGCGTTATTTCATTTCAAGGATAAGTCTATTTATAATACAGGTTAGACCTTTTTAATAATTTAATTGAAATAAAATGTTAATTTCAAATAAAATTGAATTTATTAAATATCTCATATCTAATTTTAAAGTTTTTCAAATTTTATAATCAAGTATAAATTGATTAAAATACATTTTTCTCTTTTTAACTATTTTTTGTGCTTGGCTCATTAGGTTCCTAAATATGGTGACAATGGATATAAATTATAAATTTAAATCATATTTAGGATAAGATAATTTATCTTTAATTTTTAATTAAATAGTATATATCAATATATTAAGATTGACTTTTAACGACTTGTCATTATCATCCAAATATTAGGAATGTTAAAGTGATTTTGATTATCCTTCTCTTGTATTTTTTTGTATAATTCAATCATTTCATCATATAATGTTTTAATTAGACATTGAGTATTTGATTAATGTCTAATCTATTTTTATCCAATCATATTAGTTCTCCACTATTAGTTTATTAGTGACATTTAATTTTTTTTTCAAAATGTCATTTCACCTTGGATAAAGATTTTCTAGATCAACATTAATCGAATACAATGGAACATTCTCCTTAATCAGTTTAAGGTAATGAATCTTATACTTATCACTCAACTACCTTCATATAATTCATGTTATATCCAACTTGACAAGAATATATCATAAATAGTATCAAAATATAAAAATTCTTATGTGAGACACTTTGTAGATCATAAATTAAAGGATCACTTATACAATCATTATAACGAGAGTTTCCATAGACATATAAGTAATGTTTTAAATGGAATTCTTATGTAGGGTTATTTGTTCTTTATTAAGTACCACTTGTTTGTTTAAATATCTCTATACTTTAACTTATAAGTTCAACTACTTATTTCATAAGGAAGAAATATAAAGTGTATTATTCTTTATGCTCGATTAATGTCTAACATCAAGATAATATCGATCATAAGCAATTTAGGAATAATACATAAATGCAATATGAATCTTATAATTATGATCTTATTATAATTGTATTTGTAATATACATTTATTCTATGGACTTTATGGTATACATATAAATAAATATAAGATAAAGAATGTTGTTAAATAATTATGTCACTAAAGTATAACCAATCGATTAGTTATAAAGCATAAACCAACAATCTCCTACTTACACTAAGCCAATTGATAAATGTTAAATAGACTATATTTTTATTCCCATATTTAGTGCATTTTTATTTATTTGAAAGTTTCTTATCATTTTTGGTACTTAATTTATTTACATTATATTTTTAGGTCCTAATTACTTAATTTATTTACATTATATTTTTAGGTCCTAATTACCTTCATAGGTCAAAAGGAGCGAAAATCAGATAGAATCGAGGCAGAAAAGTAAATGATTAAATCTGTCTATGAGTGACACCATCTATCCATAGCCTTGTAACTCTTTGGGTCCATGTGTTTACTCAATTTTCTAAGAATTGAAGCAAGATTGAGGGACACAAGCATATACACGACCGTATAGGTAACTGTGTCCACTCTACAAATGCTAATTTTGAGCTATAAAAGGAAAAAATGAAGAGAAAATAGGGGGAGGTTCAAAGGGTTCATAAGAGGCTTAAGGGAGGCTTAGGAAAACATATAGTGATGGGATAGGATGATAGAAAGAAGAATAAGCAAGGGAACATATTTGGAGTGGATTTTTATCACTCTAATGTAGATTTCATTAAGATTAAAAGAGATCTCATCATAATTCTTTTAGTTTTCTATTTTTCCTTTAGTCTTGATCTTATGATTATGAACTAAAATTTTGTTGGTATTTGATTAGATAGACCTTGTAGTGACTTTATTTTAACTTAATTCATTCTTTAGTTTCATTGAACTTTAATTATGTATTCTTAATCATCATTGAATTGATATTGCTAGCATGTTATTTCATGTATGACTTCAAGTAATTGAGATTAAGAAATCCCTTTGTATGAATAGATTTACAATAATTGAAAGGAGTTGTATATAAACATAAAGATAGGTCAACATAAATCCTCTGGATTAGGGTCAAACCTAATCGTAAATATCACCAGTCGATAGATGCAATCTTAGGAGTGTTAACTATAAAGAATTTAATTAATTAATCGAGGATTATATGCTAATAGTGTTGAGAAAGATATTAGCATAATTAAGAAATTTTTATGGTCCAATGAAGTATAGATTAAATTGTCTTAGGGGGATTCAAAGACCAAGTACCATTAGTTCCTTTAATTATTTTTTAGTTTAATCTTTCTTTTGGTTAGTCAATTATGTTGCTTTATTTTAGTTTGTTTTTTGAATTTTACATTATTATCACCATAAATTGTTAGACTAGATAATAGAATGATGGTAAGTACTAATAATTCTAATACTTGTGGGATTAACCTATACTTGATAGTGCTAGCTATAGTTATACCATACACTTGCGGTTTAAAACCATAAAATCATAATCTATCAAGTTTTTGGTGTTGTTTCCGAAGACTTTAATATTATGAAAATCTTATTTTTATTGATATAGTCATTTTTAGGTATTTTTATTTCTTTTATTTTTGTAATTATTTGTTTATCCTTATAACTTTATTTCTTGATCTTTGTATTTATTTTTTTAATCCTTATAGCTTTATTTCTTAATCTTTCTTATAGCTTTATTTCTTGATCTTATGTTTGTGGCTTATTTTTAGGATTTGAATAGTTAATGTTACATCTACCAAACACAATAAAAGGATTGAAGGGACAGTATTCTCAAGGGGACTATGTTAGGCCATCTCTTAGGGCATCTTTGGGTGCTTTGAAAGCTTAATTGACACTTTTAGCATGATGTGGCATTTGTGGGGGTGATCACCCTATTGAAGGATGTCAGAAATCATTCACGTTGGAGCTCCCAATTGGTATACAAAACTAGCCTTGTGACATCTATGGGGGTGTTCGCCTTAATCATAAATGTACCCAATTTGCATGCAGAAGTGGCCTCAAAACACTTCATATGAGTATATATAAACTCTAGAGTGGAGCAATTATTACGAATGTGCATGGAATGATTATGCTTCATCTGGACTTCTATAAAAACAGAAGCAATAGGAGTAGCAACATGTTGAAGATGCTCTTATAAAATTCATTGTATTACCGAGGCTGGCCCCCTTGCAACTAACTAGTTAGGCGTTGTGCCCGAATACATTAATTAAAATTTGAGGGGACATATGGATACAATTAATTTACAAAGTAGATAGAAGCTAGAGGTTGAAGAAAAGTAGGAAACTTTTATTAAAAAAGAGGGAAGATGAGATGACAAAGAACATAGAGGAAGAAGAAATGGAGGAAGCAGTTATTTAAGAAGAGAAGAAATATTACATATAAGAAGATGAAGGGGAAAAGCTAAGTAAGGAGGCTATTGAGTAATTATCTATATTCGTCTTAAGTACAGAGGTCTCCTACTTCTCACAAAATAAAATTTCGGATTCAATCAGAGATCTAAGGGGTTTTATTATTCCTTGTATATTGACAGTTAGTTACTAAAAAGGGCACTAGTGGATTTACTCTATTTTATTAATTTGATACCTTATATCCTTATTATTTTGTAGCATATGACCTATTTGTAGGGTAGTGAATCTTCATATGGGAAAATGGATAGAAGCAAGTCATTGATTATATATCTAGGTTGAATAAGGACTTGCTAAGAAGTCCAACTATAAGACTCGTAAAGAAGTAATAGTTAGAAGGTATCCCAACAATTAGGTGTTCTTATTTTAATTAAGTAGTTTGTAAGATTTTCATAAGTAGTTTATTTTGACAGTCCTAATTTTGTACTTAAGATTTGTTGAAGTTTTACATGCTACGAAGGCATCATTTACCCTTTTTATAGAGTAGAAAAGATTTTACTGATATTAGATAGAAGCTAATAACATTAGATACGTTTGAAAATCTTTTATTATTAGGGGAATACCATTTATCCTCACCCCTCCTTTATTTTTCATAGTTTTCATTATTCTTGCATGTTTTGTACATTAAGGGCAATTTATAACTTAAGTGTGGGGGATGGACTTAACAATCAAACTTGCCAATTTTGTTATAATTAGCTTAATAATGAATAATTCACGAATTTTTTTTAAGAAGATGTTGATCAAGATGATTCATTATGAATTTGGATATAATGGTGATTTGATTTATTTAGGCAAATAATTATAAGTTTTGATGATTATGTTGATTGCAATTTAGTTCATTAATATTGTGAATGGATACTTAATATGCATTATGATACTTTATGGATAATTAGAACATATATTAAGTTAAATGTGAATCCTTTTTGAGCAATTTCAATATCCCATATATATATATATATAAAAGAAAAAAGTTAGTAGGTGAGTAAACAAGCACAAATAATTTCACTTTGTTGGCTTTATACTAATAAAAAGGTAAAAATTGTTAGCAACCATTTGAGATAGTGATCTAATAACTAGGGGTATTCATGATAAAGTGTTTACTGTCGCATCAAATGATTAGATGATTTTTCAAACAAGCTTCTAAATTCTCTTAGATTGTTTGAATTTGGTGTTTTATTCATCAAGTGAAATGATGTGAATTTATTGAAATTTGAAGAATTATGGATTAAATTGGATTGATTTATAATTTAATGCAATTAACTAAGTGTTTAACAATTCAATAAACTTTGCAATTAAATGAATAATGGAGAAGCTTGATGGAAAATTTTTATTTGTCTAATAGTTTCTCAAAGTTGTTTCTTATTAATTTGAGAGTAATGAAATTGATTTGTTTAAGGACAAGCAAATGCTTAAGTATGGAGGAGTTTGATAAATGCTAAATAGACTATATTTCTAATATCATATTTAGTGCATTTTTTGGTTATTTGAGAGTTTCTTATTGTTACTTAATTCATACATATTATGTTTTTATGTCCTAATTTCCTTTATGGGTTGGAAGGAGTAAAAATTGAATATAATTGAGGTAGAAAAGTGAAGGACTAAAGATATCCTTATGGGACACGGTTATGTGAAGGTGGACACTCTTGTGTCCATGACTATGCAACTCTTTGGGATCATGTTTCTATATGATTTTTTAGGAATTGAAGCAAGACTAAGGGATAAAACTATGCATATGGCATGTGGGTGATCGATTCGACTTCAAAAATCCTAATTTTGAGCTATAAAAGGACAAAATAAAGAGAAAATAGGGGGAGTTCCGTGGGGTTTGTCAAAGCCTCAAAGGGGCTCAAAAAAAGCACATATTGATGGCCTATGATGATAAAAAGAACAAAGTACAAGCAAAGGAACATATTTGGAGTGGACTTCCATTAATTTAAAGTGGATTTACATCAATCCCTTAAAGCTAACTGAAAGTTAAACTCTTTTGAATCACAATTGTTTAAATTACCTTGGTCATTTGACATACCTTCTTCATATTGTGTCAGTCTTTGGCAAAGGCTCACCAATGACTAGCAAAATGGTCTTATAATTATTAAAGGGCTAACAATTATCCTCTCGATGCATAAATTAACCATCCATATTTTAGAATTATTAATGTTCTAGTGGAATCATGATAATGAGGGGGAAATATACTTCAACCTGGCAATTACCACAAGTACTTTTAAATTTTACACTCAATAATTCTATATCTAACTTGATAGATACTGTCACTGAGTTGAAGGATCAACTAAAATACAAATTACATCTAAGGCCTTACGAGCATGTATTCATGCAATTAACCAAAAAAAAAACAATAGTTCCATCAATTATTGTTCAGGCTTTAATCATGTCATATTCAGGTAGCCCTCACCATCATAGGTAACAATTATTATAAAGATGATATGGAATGAGGGAGTTTTGAAATTGTTTTATAGTTTGGGAAAAAAAAAGAACACCTTGAAAAAGAAAAAGGAAAATAACAAAGTAAGGAGAAAAGAAAACTAAGAAATAAGGGTTAATAGCTAACAATAATGTGTAAACCTTTTATTGCCAACATTTTCACATTTCCTAAGTAGCAAGCTAGAGAAGGAAGACATTGATCTTATCATAGGACTTATGAGATTGCTAAAGAAAGGCTGCAATAAAGCTAAACTAGCATATAATCAAGACATTTGACAGAACTTCATTCAACAAGTAGTGGATGAATCAACCTATCCTTCCATTTTAGTGGTCATAAAGTTAAAGGAAGCTTTAGATGGTTTTTGAAATGATTATTAAGGAATTAAAAGATAGATATCTAGTATTCACATCATATTGTTTAGCCTTATTGTTCCTTAAGTGTTACCAATCCTTACAATATTGTCGGACCATACTCTCTATAATTAAAGATGGAGGATATTGACCTTGGCATTACAAAGCTGTATAAATGAGATTTTAGTAGTTGACAAACATCTAGCTATTAGAATTTGTGAAAGCATATTACTTAACCACGCAACAAGTTTGGTCATTGGTGAAACTATTGTGGTAAGAGATAAAGTCTCATTAATTCACGATATAACGTTAGGAGGGGCCATTTAAGAGAATGGTGATTGTTATACAAAAGTAGGCAATGATGTACTTATTGGAATACATGTGGTAATACTAGGAAATATGGACAATGAATTACAAAGCGTAATACTTTTTTTTATGTTTTCATTTTAGTATTCAAAATTTTAAATCTTTAATTAAAGTTTATAAACTATTAGAAATTAAACAACTCAGTTTAAATGGTTATTCTTCATTAATATTTTAGTATTGTGATTGACAAAACACATAAAAGATTAATGTTTAAGGAGGTTACGAGATATCTTCTCTACATGATTTTTTAGCTTTAAATAAGCAACTATATTTTAAATACATAACCACTAACGTGTTTGTGATAAGAGGCTTAAAAATTATGTTGACAAAGATGAAGAGCCATATATCCCCTTAAATGTTTATAAATGACATCAATAAAATATTAATGAAAAAGTCCTTTTGAACTGAGTTATTTAATTTTTAAAAGTTTGAATACTTAACTAAAAACTTTAAAAGGTTGGATAATAAAATTAAAAATTAAAAATTTCAACACTTTATAATTTGTTATCCCCTAAGAAATATAAAATAGGTAAAAAGGAGCAAAGTAATAAAGATGTGTTTGAGAGGGGAGAAAAAAAAAAGAAGGCAAAGTGAATGTGACCTTTTATCATGCTTGCTCTATCTAATGAAACTGTTAAATTTATACTTCCTATTTGTTGAGTACTCTATAGAAGAATTCATTGATGATATTAAAAGTTTTTAGATTATTATTGAGTTAACAAATCTCATAAAACCACAATCCTAATTTCTTTTTGTATGAGAAATAAGACATAAGATTATATGTCAATAATGTCGAACAAACAGTGTGAAAACGTATAATGTTTTACAATGCTATATAGAAACAAAGAAGGGAATTTGTTGTTGTCCACTTAGGTTTCTTGCTTGTAAGTTTTATAAGGAATGGTGCCAATTTAGCAACAGGTATACTACAGGAATGAAAAAAGTCAAAAAACAAACGTTGAGAAATTATTAGGTCAATCTCTTCTAAGCACATGATGGAAACTTGCGTCAAAGAATTATGCACTAGAAATAGTTACTATACATTATGCACTAGAAATAGTTACTATACACTCTTTTCAGTTCCTTATCAATTTTACTTCAAGCCTTAAGCTATAACACTAGGCGTTCCTTTTTAATCCAAGCCTAAGACTAAGCTCTAGTGAATCCTTTGTAATTTCAAACCTAGGCATTCTTTTTAACCCCAATTCCTAAGACTGAACTCTATGCATTCCTTTCAGTCCCAAGTCCTAAGACTTAATTTTTGATTTTTTTTTAATTCCAACCCTTAAGGTTTAGTTCTGGCCATTCCTTTTAAGCCTAAACCCTAAGACTTAATTCTTTTCAATTTTAATCCCTAAAACTAAGCATTTTATTCAATTTCAAGTCCTAAGACTTAACTCTAAGTATTTGCTTTTAGTTTCAAGCCCTAAAACTTAACTCTAGGTATTTGTTTTTAATTTTAAGCATCATAGCACAACTGCGGATATTCCTTTTGATCCCCAACCCTAAGACTCATCTCTAGGTGTATCTATTTAATTCCACAATTCTAAGCATTTTCTGTATTTTTAACTTTTTTTAATTCAAAACTTGAGATTCATTTTAAACATATCAATTTTAATTTCAAATCCTAAAATGTAGGTACAGAAATTTTCTTTATTTTTCAAGCACTACAGTCAAGTTTTAGGCATTTTATTTTAATTTCAAATTGTAAGACAAATAACTATACCATTTTCTCCATAATCCTAAGATTCTTTTTAGGTATTTCACTTTTAGTTTCAAGTTTAGATAAGATCTTAAACTCCTAAGTTTAATTTTAAACCCTAAACATTACTTTATATATGGTACATTTAAGTTTTAGATAAAGCCCTAAATTATTAGGTATTTAACCTAAATTTTGTCACTTCTTTTAAACTATTCAAATTTGTAAAATAATTTTAACTCCGAATTCATTTATCTGGTTTATGAACTTTTTTTTAATCTGTTTTAAGGTAAAGGGACCTTTATTCGATATTCGATCACATTAATTCTCTAACTAGAGAAGGAATTGACATTTCAAGGTATGTTTTCTCATGTCCTTCTTTAACTTCTTGTGTTCCATTTTCAATTAATTATTCTCCACGTTCAAAGATATGATCAAAGACTTCGCCCTCTTCAACATTTCTTCGTATACCCAAACAAAATGGGAAAAGGGGCATCCGTCGCCCTACAATATCAAAATCGCTGTCTAAATGATAAATAAAATATGAATTATCTGGTCCGTTAACAAAAGTATCCCATAGTTAAGGCATCAAACCTCCTCCTGGGATTGTCATTAGCCCATGAGGTCATCAATGGACTTGAGTCTTAAAACTTAAAAAATGACACAGCAATTGTGACTCCTCAAACGGCTTTATCATTCTTTACTTCCATTCCTTCCAATGGACATGGACGAGTATGAGTTACCTTTCGTCATTTTCTTGGACATATTGGGAGAAGAAAAATAATATTTATTACAATGATAAAACAAAACAAAAAGTAAAAAATTGACGAATAAAATTTTTTTTCAAAATGGTTTTCAGTAATAGAAATACTCATTAAAACTTCCAAGTTCATCATTCGGACAAACCCGCATACAGTGGAGCTAGAATAACAGAAAAAATTTCGTAGATGTAAGCCAGTTCCAATGCAAACGAGGAAAGGAACTTACTTGGTTACGTTATTCAATGTTTGATCGGTACAACAATTTCTCCTAACTCAAGCTTAAACAAATTTCTTCTATTGAGCTTCATCAGCTTTTGTTCCAATTCATACAGTTTGGGAGTTGAGACATTTTAGGGCCCCCTATTGCAGAAATTTTTGTTTCACGTCAGAAATGCTATGTGTCAATTTTATGTAAGTTGGATATCATTTTTGACAAAAAATAAAATTAAGTTGTAATACTAATATCTATTATGTAATACAAAATGAAACTTATGGGGCAGCAAAGTTTTACGAGGGTGGAAGAGTTAAATAAATGCCTTTCAAATTTTCAGACAATATAAAGCATACAAAGCATTTCCTGGCTCTTTGAAGTGACAGAAGACTTGAAAGCAATATTTGCTTTTAGGTTTCAAAGCCTCCTTAGTAGAAAAAGGGAAGGGATTGACCATTATCTCAATCAGCACCTTAAGAACACTACCTGTTAATTACAAATAACCAACTCGATCGACATTTAGGCATCTACCGTGTAATTATTTGAACAGTTGAATGGACATGGAAAGTTATATCGATAATCTGTTACTTATGCTGGCCATTTAACAGTTGATTTGGACACTCCAATGACTTTACCATAAATTGTGTACACTACAACATTATTGATTACCATAGTGAAAAATGAAAATTAACGAAAATATCAATCAAAGACAAAATACAGACTTCACTTACTGGCCACAAACAATAAAATCTTTCCATGACTGGAAAAGCAAGCTAAAGAAAACGATTTCTTATTTGCCAAATTAAACCATCAATAACAATCCCACTGTCATACAATAGCAGCAAACGATACCACGCATGTGTGAAGTATGAACACTCCGTTTACCTTCGCCATCAATATATATATGAAAAAAACAACACTCAGGTTTTCTTATTCCCCGTATTAGATAAAAGTAGCGTATAGACACTGAAAAGAGCCCATGTTTTATCAACCGGAACCTTTCCTCGTAAAAGTTCTGCCAGGCTAGAATTGTTGAGATGACCTGAGAAACATGTCACCACTCTCCCCAGTCCACTGCACTCCAGCCCTCATAGCCATAGGTGGTGGTCAAGGCCGCACCATGGACTGCCTGCGAGAACCAATTGCCATGTTGCCAAATTCATCCACAGTATCAGAGATCGCACGTACTGCTGCTCTACCCTTGTTTACGGAAGCTGTAAGTTGACATAGAGTCCAAGTTAGGTTTTTTTTCCCCTCAATTCACATTGTTCACTGTTAACAAAATAGGTCCAGATTATCCATGACATAATGACCATGAGACTGACAAGCGTCATGCATATTAAAGGTTGCTAAAACTTACGAGGGCTTTTCCTTCCTGGGGGTCGATATTTTGGTTGCCTTGTATTCATTGATTTCTCATTTCTATTTGCACTCTTCATCTACAGAAACATCGAAAACAAGACTATCAATGAAGATGCACACCATGGTAACAATAGTCAAATATCCACACTCCAAAGTCAAAAGCAATTCTTTAAGATAATTCAGTTTCTCCAGAAAAGAACATCATAAATCAATTGTATATTTATGTTTAATGGACTATTAAATGACAAGTTTCGATTTCGATCTATGATATTTTATGAAGCTCAAATCCAGTTATAGTTCCTTACTAAAATGACTATGTTATACAGTTGCTAAAATTGGTAACAGTTGAAGTCACATCAGAAATTTGATAGGATTAAGGGAATCAACTAAATGATTTACTTCAGTCATGCTCAATAGACCCGCTGACAGCATTAACCCAATGCTAGATATCCCAATTTCCCAAAAACAAAGTAGTGAAGCTTTCATAGATAATGACATTTTTCAAAAGATGGCCTAAAACTAATCCAAGTTTACAAGGCATAGAGTCTGTTATAATTGAATTGATCTAAATGAGAGTGATTTTAGTCTATCATTTCCCGTTCCTCCAAAAACGAGCAAGTATAAATTAATAACATTAGTTTACCTTGTTAGCCATATCCAGCTTCCGTTGCACACCTGCAACATGATGCATAACGTGAGGATCATTCATGAGACTAAAGGTGTATCATATTTTAAAAGTTAGTCAGTAAATGAACATGTCCCCTACTTGGAGTCAATCTGTCCCACAAAGAGAAATTCAAGTCACATATGTACATCGGTATCAGAAAAAAGAGGCACATACTCCACACACACACAGAAGTCCTGGAAACACTCCAAACGACTATGTTTCTCTCATTTGTCATTGTAAAATATAGCAGAGACTCTCCAATAGAAAATTATTCACAGGTCTATTGAAAGCATAGCAGTATTAATGGCAGTTTGCAACATAATTCCCAAATCACTGTAGAATTCACAACTTGACAACTCCTAAAATTCTAGAGGAACTTTTCATCAAAAAAAAAGTCTAGAGGACCTAATAACCTTAAACCCATTAAACTTGTGCCTACCTGAGCTCAAAGAAGCATGCATCTTTGGAGAAGGAAAATTGTTAACAAGCTTCGAATTAGTCAAAGCCCCAGCATATCTCCGAGTATTCTCTTTTTCCGACGATACCTTAGTTCCAGCTATAGCACAGTAAAATGATCACATTTCAGGTGTACAGATAAGCCAAGCTATACACACATGAAAAGTGGAATAATTTATCAATCAAATTGGACAACCACAAAGCAGACAGAATAACCAACCAGATAGAGGTGTTCTAGTAATGGCTGTTCCATAACGAAGTGATGGTGGGACATAAAAGCAACTCTGCAAATAGATAAATTTGAATGCTACTCAGAAACACAAATTAAAGACCACTATGAAGCCATCACAATAAAATGGAAGAAAAGAATGCATAAAATCAACCTGGAAGAATGGATGCTGAAGGGCCTCTACAGCTGAGGGTCTCTTGCAGGGATCCCAAGAACAGAGTGACTGCATATACAAAAAATAAGAAGCAAATGAGAGAAGGAAAGAACAGGAAGTTATGCAAATACAGAACCAAATAGACAAAGGCAAAACTATTAAAAATTATACTAACCGTGATAAGGTCGATTGCATCATCACTTGCTGATGGTATCAGAACAGACAGGTGGACACCAGCAAACTGCAATACCATGGAACACAAATCATCTCAAATTTTGATCATGGATTGCAAAACCCAATATCCCTAGCAAGTTTACGTAAGTCAAATGCATTCATTTATATCTTGACCAATCCAGCTACTAAAAACCACAACTCTCAGGAACCAACAAGACTTGACATACACCCCAGGTACAAAATTCAACAGAACCACAATAACTGAAGAAATTTAAACATGCCTCCAGCTTATATGAAATGAAAATAAACAAGTCTGACCTGTGGAAATTGGTAGTTAATAGCTCTTGCAAGATCAAGTCCATCAACCCAAGAATCCTCTGCTGGAGTGCCTATT
This sequence comes from Erythroxylum gracilipes, assembly GCA_026413385.1. NCBI lineage: Eukaryota > Viridiplantae > Streptophyta > Magnoliopsida > Malpighiales > Erythroxylaceae > Erythroxylum > Erythroxylum gracilipes. The sequence goes on along the minus strand of JANZLC010000005.1, from coordinate 11,367,042 downwards.
ACACTGCATATTTTGTAGATCTCATCCGATTCACTGTCAAATCATGTGATAGCTAGTGAGCAAAATGTCAACTAAACTGCAGCTAGTTAAGAGAAATGATCAATATTGTACCTGCTGCCTGGAAAAAGAGGACGAAGAGTGAATAACTCAGCCATAATAGCACCCATTGCCCACATATCTACAAAAAGAATGCAAGTAACGTTAGGATATATGATATGGATAATATTGCTTTAGTTATCCTTAAAATGTAGAACATCTCAGATTAGTCAACTACTAACCAACTTTAGAACCATATATGTATGTCTGAAGCAGAACTTCCGGGGCCCGATACCTAAGATATTCAGAGAGAAAAGCTCAGTATCAAACCAAAAAAAAATAAAATTATTTCAACAGCAGAACAAAATCAAAAGGAAAAGGGAAGATAGCATACCACCGTGTTGAGACGTATTCAGTATATGGTGGTTGAGAACTTATTTCTCGTGCAAGACCAAAATCAGCAATTTTAATTCCGTCCTTTGATACCAACAAGTTCTCTGGTAGAAGTGCCAGTTATCAGTCCTACATTTTAATGAAATATTTGCATCCTTGCACACACAAATTCTTAATAAAATTTCAAGTCCGGCTATCACCAACAATGTGCAAGATTGATTATACCATCTCAATATCAGAAGGTTCCAAGAGAAGATGGCCAAAGAGGACATAAAAAAAAAAGGAGAAAGCAAAATTGTCAATACTAAAACTTTCAATTCCAAGAAGAAGAAATATTTGTGTAAGCACAAGTTGCCACTTTGTAGTATCAATTATAATCAGAAAGCCGAAATTTAACCATTATTTTCACTAGCTTGTTCCGTCTAGAAGTTGTCTAAAAAAAAGATATAAAAATTTACCTGGTTTAAGATCACGATGAAAATATCCACGCTGGTGCATGTGAGCAAGACCTTGAAATACTTGGAAACACCAATTTCTAACCTGAGCTTCCGGGAATAACTTTTCCTTGTCTTTAATGAGTTGGTAAAGATTGCACTCCTGTGTAACCAATATGTCAAAAACATGCGCCTAACAAGGTAAGGAATCCAACTTGATTAACTAGAGAAAAAGAACTTACCATGTATTCAAAGACAAAGTACAAGATATCATTTTCCCGAATTACTTCCTTGAGCTTCACAATAGACGGATGATTCATTTTTCGCAATGACTTCACTTCTCTAAGATTTATGCACTCTTCCCAAGAATAGTATCTCTTCTTCATCTTTTTTACAGCAACCTGTTCATCATTACACACATCAACCTGATTACAACAAAAGATCATAACAAACAGTCCATAAGATGTCAAATCTAACTAAACTTACAACTTCACCAGTCTGTTTATTAATCCCTCGCCACACACTCCCAAATGTTCCATCACCAACTTCCTTGATTAACTTGTATCTGCATCAAACGTCCCCATTTATAATTGATGATAAACAGAAAAATAACCATTTAATATGGGAAACAAACTCACCTCTCCATCTTGCGTGGAACACAAAGGAGCTCTTTCTTTATTCAGAAACAAGTATAAAAATCAAAAGGGCTATATGACATTTATGGTTGATTATCCTTGGTGAAAATGTGAAGTAAAATGAAAAGCCTTGCTGGTCCAGGAAAACTCCAACTAGTTTTCTCCAACGGCAATTGAGAGCGGAAAACCAAAATGTTTATAATGGACAAGCTCCATAAACATAATCATCCCAGCACCCGAAACTTCAGGATAACAGAGAGAAGAATGAACACGGAAAGAAGCATAGAACATAGTGACAACAAAGCAAAGGACCAACCGCTATGATTGTCGTTGTCAACAAGACAGACACACCAATCTTAAGAAACTCCAAAACTAAAATAAAAAAGTGCTGCTGATATAGGTAGATAATGTTGAGTAAGCAAGTCTGTCGACACTTCAAGCAGTACCCATCAGGAGCAATGGACGATAGATAACAAGCCAACAGTCAGCAGAGACTTCACACAGTGGTGTATCTAATCTCAAACTACCTAATCAACTTTGTTTGATCCTTGCAGACTTCAGTCCTGCAACATTATCCCATGGTTAGAGAAACAAGCCAATAAAGTCAAGAAGAAAAGTCCATTTTAGTCCTTTAACTGCTACCAAAATTAGTTTAGTACCTTAAACTTTAATTTTCATCAGACAAACCCTAAACTTACAATTATATTTTGACAGACCTCTTAATCTTTTAACTATAATAAGGCATGTGTTCTACTGTCTCGGGCTAAATGGTATGATGATAATTTACAAGTTCAGAATTTATTTGATTAAAAATAGTGTCAGTGATAAGTGAACTTCTAAGAAAAGTTAAAGGACTTAGTCTTTTCCAATATATTAACTGAGAAAAGAGACACAGGATACAAGATTTTACCTCAGAACACGTATTTGATATTTCTTCAACTGGATGTTTTATCAGCAATGCACTGTCTACAAAACAATTATCAAGAATATGAGAAAACAAAAATCATATAGAAGCATTGGTCAGTGGGAAAAGGATAAGTTCTTTACCTGAGAATATGCTCTAAAGATTCAACACCTATCTCAGAATAACTTTGCATCACGTCTCCTATAGTCCTCATTAAACATAAACTGACCACTAAGTGCAGTTCACAAAGGAAACACGAAGAAAATCTCCAACAATGAGAAACCTCCAATCAAGCACTTCTTGGAATGAAAAAACCCGATACTGGTGGCATCTTGACCAGATCAACAATTTCTCCATGTCTCAATAAAAGAAACTAAGCTGTTTAGATCCAAGTTCCACGCAACCTAATTACAAGCAAAACAAAAAAAGTATGTTACTAAACATAATTGATGTGATCATAACACCCACGTAGATTTTAACTACCAAAATCAGTCAACTTCAACATCATGCACATCCACAAAACAAGCACAATTTCAAATGGATTGACAATCAACACGTAGTAAACTGAACCGGCCAACAGCATTATAATAATTCAACTGAAAAGATTAAACAAAACAGCTAAGCCAGATTTAAGTTTCTAACCTTGTTAGCTAATTGTCACACACTAAATCATACAACTATCAGCTAACCAGCTACAGCAAGCTAAACAAGTACGCTAGAAAAACATAACCAGCTAATTCATTACAAAGTCTATATTCAAATAATCTATGAGTCAAACAAGAAGAACTGAAAACATACAAATTGCTCGTTATCCACAGCAAATTCTTCTCGGTAACTAAGTCTAAGGCGCATAAACTAGGCATTAAACAACCGGAACTGAAACGACACAAAAAGCTGCTATCAAACAAAATATTGTTATAAACCATTAAGAAGACAATGAACTCATAAAACGTCATTAAATTAAATAATGAATGTGTCGAAGACTTCCAGATCGTGAATACTTGGATCAGAATGCAATTCATATCACAAGCGCGGTAGATCAAAATCATCAAGAATCCAAAACAATTCATGCAGAACGAGCACCTTGATTATCATGATTCATATAGCATTTAATTGCAGCTAAATTCAAAATCCGTGGATTAAAAACAATCCGTTAAGAAAAAAAAGGCTTAAACAACTAAAAATAACAACCTCACACAAAACTCGACAATTTAGCCGTTCTTATCCAAACGCAAAACGATCACCAGAAACCCTAATTTTAAATCGGAATGATAGAAAAGAAAATATCGAATTAATCAAAGACCAAAGACCAAAACCTAACCTTTGAAACCGAGAACAAGAACCAAAACCCCTATCAACTCATCAAAAGAAGAATGAATCAGATCAGATCAAAATCTGATAAGATGAGATCCCAAGAAACACACGAGAGAGAGAGAGAGAGAGAGAGAGAGAGAGTAGAACCTAAAAGCCAAAGGGGCATATGAAGAAAACCGTCACTTAGAACGGGAAGAGGAGGAATCCAGTGCTTCCGCTCCCTTTGTTCTCAATCTCCCAATAACGAACCTCTCTAGTCTCTACCTCCAGGCTCCACCAAACCATATAATATTTATACGTGCATATGTAAAATATCAATTGTTGTTATAACCATGTTCGTGCGTAGGAAGAAAATACCTACTCTGTGGGCCCCGCTTTTCTCCTACGTCTACGTGTCGTTTTTTAGGTTTTTTTTTTAAAAAAAAAATCCCGTGGGTGAAGTCCTTTTTAACTTCGGCCCCAGTCCCAGTTTCAGAAAAACCAATTCAAATATCAAAAACCTTCTTTCCAAACGTTTAGTGTGATTAAAACAAAACAGCTAATGTGTGTGGGTAAGTTATATAAGACGCAAATAATAAATAATCGGCTGGGGGTGGCTCGCGGGACCATTTTTCACCTTATTTAAAATGTTTTTTGTCTTTGAACTTTACAAACAAATTGTTGGAAACACAAGCTTCATCTATTTGATGATTTCCTTTTCCTAACCAATCAGTGTTTAAAGATGGTAAGTTTTAATTTGTTTAACAAACGATTGTTTTAGAAATCTTGCTGCATATAGAATTATATTTTAATTGCTTACCTCTATCAAATTTATATAAATTATTCTAAATTATAATTTAATGTAGGCGCAAACAATTTTTTACATAATTCATTGACTAGCAAGTTTAATACGCAAGTGACAGATTTAAAAAAAAACGCAAGTGATAGATTTTTATGAATCATAAGCATGCAACTTAAGTTATGGTTATCTTATATAAGAGTTGTTTGGTAAATAATTTATTAGCTATTTTTTGGTGGATTGAAAAGTTTTAGTGGTTTAATTATGTCAAATCGCTGATAATTATGTTTAATAATCAACTGATTAAGTTGGCGGAATTTTAAAAATGCCATTATGAGGAGTGTTTTCTTCTAGCGGTTGAGAAATTAAGGGATTAAAAGATTATTATATCCAAAAGTTATTACAAATTACTCAAAGTCATAGAGATAGATAGAGATATAAACTTGACTTAATTTATACAAATTTTAAAAAGTTAGTCATTAAATTAAAATTTAAAAATATTTAATACTAAATTAAAATTTTCAATTAATTAAATACTTTTAAATTTGTTATCTATAATTATATTACATTAATTACTTTTGTATAGACTTAATATTTAGGTCCCTTTTTATATCAATATTTCATATATAATATTATTATCACTTGTATATTGTGTTTAATTCAATTCAATTTAATCTAAAATTAATAAGTCAAATTTAAATTAATTATTTTATCTAAGTTTAAAATTTACGAGATTAATATAAACAGGTTTTTCAAAACAATTTTATTTTAATTTAATATATTAAAAAAATATAGTTTCAATTTTTAAATTTTAAATTTTAAATTAAAATAACAAAAATTATATTTTCTTAAATTAGAAATTAAATCGATATCATTTTTGCAAATCCAATTTCATATTAAGTTCGTTGGTGTTGCATTTGAAGAAAAACTCCTGATGTGATTCAACCGAACTCATTCACAAGCTTATTTTTAATCGCATTTTAGTGATCTCTCAAGTTCTTCAGTTGGCTCTTGCTAACCTAAGAGGATCTCGAGAAGTTTTTAATCAAACTTATTCATCATTGAGAAGTTGTATTCAGAGGGCTTTCAGTGTTTTGAAGGCTTGATAAAAGATATTAGAGAAAATGATGGTGTTGATTTCTTTTGCTTTTTCTAAATTCTTATGAGAATATTCAGAGAAATACTAAGATATATATAACTAACACCCATGTCCTTATAAATCCTTTTTTAAAGTCATACTCTCATAAGTCAATTTACACATAAACAGCTAATACTAAACAACTAATTTTATCAAACATCTTTAAATAAATGTTGATGTTATCCGCTAGTCAAATTAGCTATATTAATCCGTTGTTAGCTAACCGCTAATAGAATCAACTAACAACTAATGCAATCTGCTGATTGTTCAAACAGGACTATGATTCCAAGTTTTTGCTCATATTTTCGGGGGGAGATTTGATCCCTCGTGCAGTAAAATAATTTCAAACTTTTCTTATACAATTTTCTAAAAGTCAAAATCACTTAAATTATATAAAATGATCAACACATAAATCACAAGAAAACAGAAATCTTAATTGTACCTTATTTTGAAGTATAATTCTTTTTCTTGTTGTTTTCCTCAACTAATTTATAAAATCGGCTCATCTCAACCATCGCAATTGCATATCTGATCTTTAACGATATCCACATAAGGTTTTAAGAGAGCTCTACAACTATTATAGAGAGGATTAGCTTCCATAGAGTTTATGCCTATTTATAATAGGCTTTTGATATTTTAGTAATTTAATTATAATTAAATTTATTTCAATTAAACTTTAATTAAAATTATAATTAATTATAACTAAATGCTAATTGGACTTAAATAAGATTCGATATGTTATATTGGTCCTTATTTATTAAAAATGTTATATTCCATCGTAAAGTTTATCAAATGTTATAATCAAATCCAAGTTAATTAAAATATGTTTTACCTCTTCAACCGTTCTTTGTGAGTGACTTATTATGTTTTCAAATATATTATTGCAATAGATATAAATTACAACCCTAAATCATATTTAGGATTAGATAAATTAAACTCTTTTTATTTATCTTTAATTCTCTAATTAAATAATTGATATTTATATATTAAAATTGGAGTTTAACAAAGCATCATGACCACTTAAACATTTAGAAATATCAAAGTAGTTTTAACTAAGCTTTTTATATATGATTTTTCGTATAATTTAATCTTTTAATCATACAATATTCTGATTAGATATAAAGCATGAAATAAATGTATACTCTATTTGAGTCCAATCATGCTAGTTCTCCATCATTAGTAATTGATTCAATTAATAACATATGTAAACTATTTTACAAAGTGTCGTTGCACCTTGACCAAGGATTTGCAGAAGCAATACTAATTGAGAGTAGTAGAACATTTTCCTTAATTACTTTATAGTGATGAATCCTATATTGATCACTTAACTATCTTTATATAGTTCACGTTTATCCAATTATTACCGACTGAGCTTCCATTGACTAGAATAGGTCATAAATAGTATTAAAACATAACAATCCCTATATAAGATACTTTGGAGAGCTCAAGTCAAATGATCATTTATACAATTATCACAATGAAAATTTTCATAGACATACAAATAATGTTCCAAATGGAATTCTCAGATGGGGTCAATTTTGTAAACTTCTTCTCTAGCAAACCCCCACATGTTTGTTTAAGTATCTTCATATTTTAGTCTATGAGATCAACTACTTTCATCATAAGGAATAGTCATAATGTGTGTTAGCTTTTTTTACGTTTTATTAATATACAGTCTTTAAAGAACAATTTAGGGATAACACATAAATGCAATATAAGTCTCATAATTATGATCTTATTATAATTTCATTTACAATGTATATTTATCTTATAAAGTGTATCATATACGTCAAAATATGTATAAGAAAAAAAATGCTTTTAAATAATTATTTTAAATAAACAACAACCAACCGATTAGTTGTAGAGTATAAACCAACACTATAACTTCAATAAAAAATTCTCATAGTTTTATTCAAATCATTCACAAAAAATGTTGCTTCTTATTGGACTTCTATAAAGTAATAGTGGGTAGTGCAAGTCTGTTGCAACTTTATTTTCATGGGAGTATACGAAATTGTTTCTTGCAAGATTTTTATAAGAAATAAAGTTGTTGGGATGGAGTTATGTGTGTTCTTACCAATCAATTCACACCACAAAGTTACCCTAACTAATGAAGTAGTGATATCTAGCATTTATAAGAGATTCTTGATTTTACATATGCAATATATGTTTTAAGTTCCACTATTTTTTCCTTCACAATCATTAGAATTTGCATATCTTTCTTAAAAGTAGACTCTTACCATAAGAAATATCAGTGCATAATCCCTCACTTGTTAGTTTTAGATATATTAATGATTCATATGTCGTAAATTTTTTATTTTTCAAAAGAATTCAACCATGCCAAACATACTAAACATTTTTATTAACAATTAATGTAAAATTTTATCTTCCAACGTATTAAAAATATAGAATTTTCATTCATTTTATGGCAATCAGGTTCTAAATACTTTGTCCACTGTACTTCAAAACTTAATAACAATATATTTACTCTATCTTTTCTTTTCAAGTTTTTGAATTTTAAAATTTAAAACACTACTTATTACATTTAAGTCTAATAAACTTGATATTATTATACCTAAATGAAATTAATTTATTATACATGACAAGTGATGTTGGGCCCCGATTCGCATTAAGCATGTTTAAATGGAGAAATTAGGTTATTGAGATGAAATGAGAGATGAGATTTACTTAGAGCTTGCATGGGTTTTAGAAATTAAATGAATAAGAAGGTTTGAGGATAATTGCTTTAATTGATGGAATTTAGAAGTCTAAATTGGAATTATTGCTAAATTGTTAGAATTAAAAGCATAAGATGGTGTTAGAATAATTTGGGATTTTTGTGTTTAAGTAATGTTTATAAATTGAAGGAATTTTGTTAAATTAGAGTTTGTTTTATAAGGTGTTGGATTTTAAAACAATAGTTGAATTGAAAGAGGAAATTCAGAAGTTGTATATGGTTTAAGGCTTCGGTAAATCAAATGGGTTTTTAGCCCTTATAAAATGTCATTTAAGTGAGAATTGCTAGGAAGCCCAAGCCCACAAATTGTTTTAAGTTGAAAGGAGGGAAAATTGAAATTTGGTAAAAGAATTTAGGAGGGAAATTAAGGAAATGGGCTAGAGCCCATTCAAGTTGAAATGAAATAAGAAAATAAAAGGAAATAAAGTGGAAGGAAGGGAGAAACATGTGTGTGTCGTGTATGTTAGGAGTTAGTGAGTTAAATAAAAGATAAACTTAAGAGTTGTGGCTTGGCTTACGAAAATGAAGAGGGGTTTGGCAACTATGTCGTTTTTTACCTAGGTTTTAGTTAGTTTATTAAGTCTTGTGCTAGCACCACCGAAACTTCTAGACAAGATGGAGGCTCACGGTTTTCGTTTAACAAAAGAGGAGGGTGGATTTCGGTTGAAGAAGAAGAAGAAGAGAAGAAGAGGTAAGTGGTTTTCAAGTTATCTTCTCCTTAGTCTTGTAAGAAGCCATACGAAATTTTCAAGAAGAGAGGAGAGAGAAGTGATTTTCGGCAAAGAGAAGAGAGGAAGAAGAAGGAGAAAAGAGGTAGGCTTTGTGATGTTTATGCTTGAGAAAGAAGGGTTAAGAGTGGTATACAAGAAGCAAGTGGAACATGGAAGCAAAAACAGAATTTCGTGGGTCATCTTCTTAAGGTAGGATTTCGAAAATTTTGGTTTTCTAGCTAGGATTTCTTGTCTTTCTTGCTTAATCTTGGTAGATTGAAGAGTTATTTATGGAAAAAACTAAGAAAGAAGAAGAGTTAAGAGAGGTAAGAAAAATCAGAATTTTCGTGGGTTTCCTATGAGTGAGAGGAATTTCGAATTTTTGTTGTTTTTATGAATTAGTTTTGATGTTAATGGCTTATCTAAGTTTTGGATGAGGTTATATGAAATAAAGTTCATGTTTTACCTTCTTTAGAAAATTCCAGCAATGATTTTCTTGTTAAAATTGGAATTATTGTGCTATGAAGGTGAAGTGATTTGTGTAGGAAAAAGAAAGAAAAGAGTGTAAGCTTGTATGAAAAGTTAAAGAGGTTTTAATGGACAGAAGAAGAATTATGAAAGTGGAACAAAATCTGATTTTTGTGGGATGAGAAATTCATGGTTGATTGACTATTTATTTTGATATTAATGAAGTTAATGGATTAGAAAAAAAAATAAGGAAGGTTAGGTTAATGGAAATGAAAGTTTTTCCATGTTTTTTTTTTTAAAAAATTCAGCATTTAATCTTTTGTTAATTTTGATGTTAGTGTTAGATGTTGGTGTTAGGTATAAGTGAAGTCATGTTGGTTTAAATTCAAGTTTTTACATTCCTAAGAAAATTTCAGCATATTGATCATTTGTTAATTAGGGTGTTATCATGAGAGTTTTGGTTTTCATGCTTTAAAAGGTTGATTAGAAGAGTTCTTGAATTGAGAATGAACAAGAAAAGGAAAGAGTTTAAGCTTTGATGAAGAAAAAAATCTGATTTGCTTGGGTTTCTTATAGGCTAAAGGAAATTCGAAATTAGGTTTTATAGATGAATTTTGGTTGTACATATGAAAGATATAAGGAAAGTTAAGTTAGTTAAAATTCAAGTTTTCCAATCCTTGAAAAAAAAAATTCAGCATTGTGTTATGCTTTGATTAAGCTTTGATGAAAGGTTAAGTGAGGTCTTTGGAAGTTGAGGAAGGTTAGAT
>JANZLC010000005.1:11298507-11309863 GCA_026413385.1 Erythroxylum gracilipes | reverse complement strand
TTTACAAAAGTTCTCATTTAACTTATAATTCAATAAATAAATATACTACCCACCTCATATCCATGCACGTGACTTGTCCAATGCATCAATTTGTCCTTTTTCCTCTTTCCTTCTTCCAATTAAAAAATTCCCTTCTCTCTCTAATGTCGGCCATTGTTGGCTCCAAGGCAAGCTTTCATCTTCTTCTTATTTCTTTCAAGCCTTCATAAGTTATTTTATACATACACAATTAATATTAAACAACTAATTTTATCAAATATCTTTAAATAAATAGCTGAAATTATTTACTAATCAATTCAACTATCTTAACCGGCTATTAGCTAATAATTAATACACTACTGAATGTCAAACAGAGTATCATATTGTTACTTTCCGCCGCGTTTACCGTCTTGGGCAATGCCGATTTGAAGCTCCCATATACCACGTTTTTGCCATGTTTCATCTACGATCGTTTTTCCCCCTTTACACAATTACACCAGAATGTTTCAAGATTTGCTTTGAGTTCTCCGACGTTTGGACGTGTCTTTTTCTCTAGTTAGTCTCTCTTTCTCTTCAATTTTGCATTCTAATCATCATCCACTGTACAATTCGGTCCTTACGCAATTTTTTGTTCACTTTTTCAGCTTCAAGTTTTCATAACTTCTAATTTGAACCCAAGTTTTTATTATACTTTTTTTATTTCCAAAACTCCCTAAGCCATTAACAACCCTTTAGGACATTAAACTATGTTGTAATAAAATCAAAACTAATAAAATGAAATTAATTGAGACTAAGTTTGTAATAAAGTTTTATTTACCAAAAAAAAGTATGAATAAAGTTTTTAAAATAGAGAAACAAAGTGATTTAAAATATAACTACACAAATTAATAAGATGCGAAATAGATAATTAAAAATTCATTTTTATTAAAAATATGTTTTATTTTTCGTTAATTTTGTAAGCAAAAACTGATTAATTAAAAGTCGTACACCATCTCTACTTGATTCGAAAATGATGAGTTATAATGATTCACTTTATAAATGGGGCAAGTTTTACCAGACTTCTATCTTAGGTAATAGAAAGAGGTTTTTTTTAGAAATAAATTATTTAGTTTCTTTTTCTTCATGTAATTTTTAACTTATGTTTATATAGAATTTTGGTTCAAATTTCAAAATATATTAATTTATGTTTTTTATTTCTTTAATTTCTTTTATGATGAATTTAAATAAAAACTAATATTGTCATGTTCATTTCGTTTTCAAATTTTTGTTATTAAAAAGTCTTTAATTAATTTGAATTCCTAAGATAAAAGACTATAATAAAAAGATTTTAAATTTGAATACTTCAATAGAAAAAATATGAAACTAAATATATTGTTGCACCTTCTGTTTGTCAAAACATCAGGGTATGTTTCTATGTACTAAGGGTCCTGGTACTCATTGGGAGTAATCTACACAATTCTCAAAATGTTACCATTACACTGCACTGAAAAATATAATTGTCTCGGTCCAACTTAGAAAGCATAGCCCTTAGCCATCATGTTGGGCCAAACATAGATGAGCTTACATTATTTGTAAGGAAAATTATAAAGGGAGAAATAACATAATAAAACCAGTAAATTTTGCTTGACACAATAATTTATCAAATGTGGAATCTGAAACCCACAAAGAGTTCTTGCACACACCACACCTAATAATTTAATTTCAATAAATTACAAATACTAATAAGAAAAAATGAGAGAAAAAAAAAACTGACAGATTGTCCGCAAAAAGGTTTTTTTTTTTTATTGTAATACCAAGATCGTGCAGTATAGATGCCTAACAAAGAATGCTATATTCATTTTGGCATCATAAAATTATGGTACAAAAATATGTTATTGGGTGGGTGCCCCTAAATATTGCAGTGCTAATTATTATCGTGTCTGAAGTACTATACTTACTTGATCTCCCCCTCTCTCTATGCTTTGTAGTCCCCGGCGTCGAGTGTCCTAAGCCACAGTAACAGCCATCGCGCATCTTTGATTCCACCATTGTTGGTCATCTCAAGCTCTGGTTGGATGCGTACTGAGCTTCTTCTGGCAAATGAGTATCTTCTCCTTCTCGACACCGTACTCAGTGTCTTCTTTGCTGCAACTCCACCTCATGCCCTTTGCAATGGTGGTTATAGCGTCCAAGAAGTAGCTTGATTCTCTTATGATAGCATAACCTGTGGGCCTCAGGATTCTGTCCATCTCCAAGAGCACGTGCTTCATATCACATCTGTCCATGTACCAACATTGGTCAGAAGAACTCGGGAACATAAATAAATGACAATGCACTGCGAAATTTGTGGGTTCTTTATTTGGATGGGACCGTCAGTTATTGCAGTAATCGTGATATTTCTCCTGATCACACCAAACTCAGATTGGTTTTGTTTTTGGTTTCAGGGTTCTGTTTGGTCCGCCGTATTATGTTGTCTAGTCAATCAAAAAGGTACATGGAATGAATATTCAGGTAGATCAAAGATAGCTAAAAGGTTTTCCAGGTCAACCTTTAAGTGTGGGGCAAAATGTATGAGTTTCAGTTAGTCAATATATTCCGGGCTAAATGCAGTGAAGGATTAGGCCCAGTATAAATACCTGATAATCAAATCACATATTCGAAATGCTAGAAACTTAAAAGAAACAAACTCCATGCTTACCTGTGGCTTTCGGCGGTGAAGAGACCATCAAGATGGAGAAGATCATACGTTCTTGGATATGTTGAGAATGCTTCACACCTGGAAATAAACAAGAGATGAGTTACGCTGTTTCTGTCTTAAAATAACATAGCATATCACTTTGTGCACAGAGACTTACCAGTCATGGTAAGTTCCAATGAGGCCTCGGTCGTAGACAACTGCAAGTGTATTCACAGCATAGGATGATACCACATTCATGACCCACAGAGGATCTTGAATTACAGCAGCAGCAAAACCTCCATAAACTGTGTTCATGTCCATCACATTTCTTATTTTATCAGTTCCAATTGCGGGCAGCAACTTCTTGTAGTGCTTTGCTCGCACCTTCCACTTGCCATCATCATGTTTGAAAGCACTAGCACTCCCACCATGAATTTCAGCAAGGCGTACAGGTGCAACATGCAACCGTTCTGGCCATTTTGGGACAGATTGCAGAACTGATTTTGCATTTTTGGGATTTGGAACGACAACGCATGGCCGAAGTGGAGTGTACCATGCAGAATCTGGTTCAAGGCTGTCATCACACTTGGGTGGGTAGGCATCAGGGGCAGCAAGCCTACTATAGCAACTAGTATCCGAATCTTTCTGCCAGACAGCAATATCACCCTTCTTATTATACAATTTGAAGCACATTGAAGTAAGCAGTACTTGCAAGCTTTCGTAATCTGATCTCTGCTCTTCTATGGTAGTGTTCCACCCTTTCCAATGGCTTTCATAATTAACTGGAGGACCAGAAAGGACCCAAAAACCACCAGGACGAAGTATTCGGTGAACTTCCAGGAGATAAATTCCACCTGAAAGCAAAAGAGAACTGTCAGGAAGAGATATCAGAGGAATGTTTGGTACCACTTCAAACTTTGAGCTTGAGAAAAGGAAAGAATGGGTTTGACCCCAAGTCTATTTTCCCGTCAATTGCATCGTGGAATCAACTGATCAACCTAGTTACTGTTTTTACAGTGTAAAATTCAATTACCAAATTCTGTCCATGGTATAAGGCATCTGGAGCAATGAGCCATGTCAAATGAGTTTGAAGGGAATGGAAGGCGTTGGGTAGAAATTATGCCAAGGATTGCAGGAATTCCACGTTCCAAAGCAAACTGGACTTGAGCTTCGTGATTGTCTCTTGGGGCAAGAGAAACTGTCAGGATTCCACGGTCCAATAGATCACCTCCCCAGCTAGCAACCTGAAAATAAGAATTACTTTGATCAAGTAATTATAGACAATAGAGGTAAACAACTAAGAAAACATAACAGAGGAATTCAATTTCTATTCCTATAGAACGTCCCACTTATATGTAATGGGGTTTGTTGCAGAAACTGGAAGAAGAAAAGCAAACCGAAAAAAGAAAAGCCAACTGATGGAACTCACCCCACACCCGGTATCAATAGCATTTCGTACTGTCCCGTCCTTCATTTCTGGGATCAAATCCTGCATATGATCAACATAGGCACTCACTCCTTTAGGAAACATAGTACCTCCGCCAGGAAAGAGGAACTTCTCTCCCTGTTTTCTTAGCCAATTCTGATTAGACTTTTGTTTGTTAATCCAATCATATGGTACGTTCCTGAATTCATAGTCGTGGAGCATATTAGATGAGACTTTTTTTAACAAAAAGTAAAACCTAGCAATTCAAAGTGACAGAGGCTAGAAGATAACTGGAAGCAATCATAATACCTGTACCAACATTCATCCCTGCTCTTTGGCCACTTGATTGGAGGCTTATACCCATCTGGTGGAGGCACTAAGCATTCCTTCCTTTCAGATGGAGGAGGACAGTGTCGTTCCATGAAAGTTAGGCGATGGAGACCATACTTCTTCCACCTCTGAGCAATAGATGTATAACATGAATATAGAAATTCTAAAACACATGCATTCGGGTGAGATATTAAATAAATCATGTATCAAAAACAGCTCCTACCCTTGGATCAGTGCATGGAGTTAAGTCCTGATAGTCAATGGTGCATTCAGGAAAGGCAATGGATTTTATTTGAAGAGGAGCAACTTCGGCATCCTTGGGAGTTTGGACTGCCTTCGTTACATCCATGGCATTCTCGGTCTTAATGCTATTTCTCTCGGAACAAAAGATCCCGCCTAGATAAAATGAAAACCCACAGAGTGCAGCGACCAATATTAGCATGGGAATAACCTTAGACTTTTTATCAGGATGTACAGCCGGCTTTCCATCTTTATGCTTCATGATTCAACAGAGAGAATTATCTGCAGAGTCAACAAGTTTTCGGTCAGAAACATGATGAATTGAAGATAAAAATTGCCAATTGCTGTGTTCTAGCTCAACTTAAAAATCAGAAGTCCTTCATATAATGACTTGGGAAGAGGCAGTTCTATTTTAGATTCCTGTAATATAGTAGGATGACTTGGATATGGAAAATCTAAAAATGAGTTGATAACCAACTTCTATTATATGTGATCTTCAGGAACATGAATCTACCAACAGATCAGCTAGTAAGACAGATGTTGAACACACTCAAGAAGAAGTGATAAAAAGAATCGATCAAGTGCCCACTGAAGAAGAAGAATCGATCAAGTGCCCATGAACTTAATAGTATGGATAAACGGGATAGCAACTTTTCAAGCACAGGGCCACTAAATGGTTAGTGAATAAGTTCAATCAAAGCCCGAAAGAGAAAAGGACAGAAAGCAAAGGAAATTAGTAAATGACAGAAATGCCGTGGTCCATACTAAATTCGTAAATTATTAAGACATGAAAAATATGTGCAACCTCCGACATCTGAGGGCAACTACCAGCACGAAATTTCCTTTTCCATGCTACTTTGGCATCAATACTTCTCACATGACAATGGGCCCTTAACTCCAAACCCAGCCGTCCTAAAAGTAGATCTCTCTCAATTTTCTTTCCATATATACACGCACGTAGGCCAAGTCAAAAAGGAAACAGACAAAGCCGGTGGATCTATAAAAAATAATCAACTGGGAAAATAAAAAGAAAAGGAAAACAATAAACTTTATCAATTTAATCATTTCCTTCAGAACCAAGAAAAGTTTCCACAATTCAATCGTCACTAACTTCCAAAGCTGTATTATTTATTTCTCAAACGTCATAAGCGATGACTACACCGATATAGACTCATAGAGGATAATAATGGTCATCATGATCAAAAAAGAAAGCAGAAGCACGTAAGTCCTGTTCTACCACACAAGGGTATTTGATATTTTTATCACAATAACAAAATCCAAGAATGAGGTTCGTCGTCGGAGAGGGTGATGGAAAGAGAGTGCAAGAGCAAGCCAATGTGGAGGCCTGGAGGGAGCAAAAAGTGAAAAAAAAAATGAATAGAGGTGGGAAACTGACTTTGGTAAGCATTGTAAAAAGGATTCTCTAATTTTCATTAGAATGGTCATATTACAGCCTAGAATTAGCAAGAGAGTGGAGAAAGTGAAACACGAATTGGAAGACAGCGAAAAATGTCAGATCTGCAACGCAAAAACAAGAGAACAAAAGAAAACACATGAAACAAGAAGGGCTAATGGCAATGTTCAAGTGTTTAAAAACGATTTAAAAAAAAAAGAAAAAAGAAAAAATACAACCTGATAAGCAATCTGTAAAAGGAAATGAAAAACAGATGTCCCAAAAAGAAATGGAGACAGTAACACAGAGCAAGCAACAAAATGCAAATATCAAAGACCGTACCTTTCTTCTTCTTCTTCACTCTATATCCACAAAAGTGAAAAATTTGTGAATTGTGAATGTGGGGGATACACAAGAGACAGCAATCTCCTACCTCAAAAGAGAAAGACCCGAGGACAAGAAGCACAGAGACCCAGATAAAATGGGGCTAAGAAAAAAAACGCGGTGCATTAAAAACTTGTGAGATCTACCGATCTCTGGAGTTCACGCAAACACACGCCTTTGCTCTCAAAAGCCTTAAATAACTCTGTCTCGTCGCCCTCTGTTTTGCATAGCTGTCCTCTCTTTGCTTTCTATTGGAATCATTTCTCCATTTCTTTTTTATTATTATTATTATTATTTCGTTTTCCATCATTCTTTTCGTTTTGTTTATTTACTTGGTTGTAACGGCAAATACTATTGGTGGCATTGAAAGGTGAAAAGAAAAAGTGGAGAGAGAGGAGGCTGAGTTCAATTTTCAACCCTCGCCTAAATTTCATGCACAAAGCACTTTCCGATCTCTAATGTCAAAACTCAAAACTCAAAAAGTTTCATCCCTCTTATGAAATAAAAGACATACGCTTGCAGTTTGTAGTGAACCCGTGTCTCGTGTTTTTAGCCGACGCAGGCGACAACCCATATGTTTGGACTTTTCAGCGTCATCGAAGGATTCAGTAATTAGTTTCTTTCTTTCGAATATTTGGAGTAGACTAATTTTATAGACGTAGTTCTCATTTTCCCATGGGCGTTAACATATAAAAAAAATGTGTAATCATCAAACTGATTCTTAAAACACTTGGTTAGAAGGAATATTAAAGTATTTCATATTGAGTAAATATAAAAATATAAAAATGTTTATAAATAATAAGGGTAATCTATCCCTTTAGTCCAAAATTTGGAATTCCTCTTTAACAAAAAGTCTTCGACAAGAGAACGTGGATTGACAACATCAAAGTGGTTATTTCAGCGGATGCTGCCTAACAATTAGAAATGCTTCTTTTCTTTTTTCCAAATTTTCTGAACATGCAAAAACAAAATTATAAATGTTGGTAATGTCAATCATTTAGCCACTATTCAATTTGCTTAAGTATTTCACCGACTGTCTTTGGTTATGTTTATCGTATATTCGTGGCGTCAAGATAGAACACCATGTTCGTGTAACCCGCATAAGTAGCCCAGTTAGTTTTTTGGGAGGGTAACTGAGATCAAGGACTCAGGTTCGAATCTCGACAGCGGCAGTATGAGAGTTCATCCAATGTGGTGGCTCCTTGTGCGCACCGAATACTGGGCCGCTCTCCTGAGGGACTGGCTAGGATTAAACCATGATTCAATCCTCCAGCAGTGATCGGGTCTGCGACTGGGGGCCCTTTAGGTCGGGGATCAACCTTATGATGAAGTCAAGAACACCATGTTCGTGAGTCATGACAACGCATTGGGAATTAGTATATTTAAACCAGAATAGTAGATCTTGACCTTCTGTCAAAAAGACCAAGTACTTATTGACAGTACAACTGTAATTACAAAACCTGTTTACTTCATTTGAAAGTAGTCTATAATTTAGTATAGTATAGTTCTACTATTGTTTAATCAGTCGAATACTTGTCTTTTCAATGAATTTTATATTAAAAATATTGAATTCGATTTTCTTGACCTTCTCAAATAATTTTAAATAATAAAGATTAAATTTGTACTGATTATTGATTCAGCTGGTCAATGTAAGAAAGCGCGTTAAGTAACAATGAGAACAAAGGAACAAGAGCCTTAAAACTATTGAACTGATCCACCGACACCAGTTTGTTATGCTTTCTCGTATCATATGCTTTTCCTTTAATCCTTTTGCAACCAAGTGGACTCTTTCTTTGAATTGAGCACAAAAGAAACCTGTCCATTGCCATGAATGTGAGCTTGTGAAACAACTCTTGCAAGCATGTTACTCTATGTGTACTATATGTTAATAGTTATCATCATCATCAGTTGTCTATATGGGTAGAAAGTGTCATAGTCCGTACTTGGATGATCAGATTAGTAATTATGTCTGCAATTACTTTCGGTAAATAACTAAAACTCGCGTATTAAATTCATATGTGGACTATACGTTCGTCTGCTTTTGTTTGCATTACCAGAGTGTTTAGACTAGTACGAGTTAGAATTCAATTCATGTGTTTAAAAACAGAAAAAAAAGATCGGTTTAATTCATACAAGAATTGAATTCCATCATTTTTTATAAATTAAATTTATCTGAAAAATATTAGAATTGAATTACGAACTGAGACTTCAATTTTTCTTTTAAATGTTGAAAATATCATTTCAAAAATACCCATCTAATTCTACCGTATATCTCTACACCTCAAGCAGTCCCTCTCACCTCAAACAACCCCTTTTATTAAGAAACGAAACAACAATACCTTCTTTATCAATCAACACCTCCCATTATATCCAATTTTTCTATTTTCTTTGTTTATGGGTATCTTTTCTTTTTTCGTTTTTTTTGTCTATGATCGTTGTTCTCTTTTAAACTTTCAGGTTATAATAGTTTTCTATTGTCTTTATAGCTCGGTCTAGCCTAATGTTATTTGCAATCAATTTTTTTATTTTAATAAATAACTATGTTGATGATATCACTTATAATAAAATGATGTTTATAACTTGCTCTATGTAAGTGTGAATGTTTATTATTTAATAAGATTATTTTTTAGTGCAAGGTAAAAATGACATATAAAATAATTGAATTTGTTTTGATTGTGTTCCAAACAGTGTAATTAAATTAAATTCTAATATTATTGCGTTTATTCCAAACAGTGTAAATTGAATTCAATTCAATCTTATTAATGTAATTGAATTTAATTCGTTAATAAATTTAATTCGAAAGTTTTAAAACATCCAATAAATTCATATTATATTTCCCAGGTAAAAGTATTAAAATCAGGGGAAATCAATTATTATCATCAGTGCAAGTTCAACTTATAAAAATGATGGAAACAATTAAATTGATCGTTACCAATCATGCATCTCTCTTTATAGCTGCACTTGAGTTTAAAGCTATTTAATTGTTATGTTGCTTATAAGTTAAGAACATCTTTGTCGTCCATGATTATTGCTTATGCATCTCTTGTGCCTGAAGACATAACAAGCACTTATAGCACTTTATTTTCCATCGTTACAAAGACGTCTGACGCAAAAGAAAGATGGTGGAAAATTCTTGAAATATAAAAGGTAAGAGTTTGTCCGTATTAGAAAAAGAGAAGAAAGAAGACTAATATATAAATTTAGTAAGCTGCTTTACCTATCACCAATTTATTTTAAGATGAAACCTCACTTAAACTTATATGTGGTCTAACTTTTCTTCTCGAGTGGAACTGTAGGCTTATTATAAATTCTAACAACAATTAGCTTAAATGGTGAAAGATTAGCTTAAACGAGAACGAACATGCTTCGAAAGGAGTTCTATTGGTATCTCTGTCTACTAAAATTTTGATTTCTAATTTAGGTGAACCAATAATTTACTAAATCCTCACATCACATAAGAAGACATCCGCCAATAATTAAATAATTAATAAAATTATAAGAAATATTATATTTTTTATTTAATTACGATTTGAAAGTGATCTATTATGATGTCAGGGGCTTAACACATTTTTTAGACTTTAAATTAATACAAAAACTGTTTTTTGTTGTGCAAATTAATATATGCTATCTTAAACTCTACAAGGTTAACTAGTTGATGATGTATATAACTTCTAAGCTACTAATTATTTTAAAATTTTGAAAGGAAATAATAAAATTTTTACTATAGGATTTTTTTTTTTAATGTATGAATACTTTTATCTCACCGAATTAGAATGATGTAGGTGGAGTTGGGAATGCAGACCACAAACACGCAGAAGAAGGTTACATCAGAAATTAATGATATCACATGGTTTAGCGGTGCAATTCAAAATAGGCAAAGCTGACAATGACGGTGCCCCAAGTCACACTGGCCGCGTTGTTTAGAAAGTTAGAACACTTATTATTTTTGTAGTACCCTTGACAATAGAGACATCAGGCCACTCCTCCTAAGCAGGTAGGTCCATAGCCAAATCCACATCCTTTCCCATGTGATGTGGCTCCTCTTCATTCATAACTTTGCGCTTTCAGGCTTCAGCCCCAGGCCCCATTCTCTCGTGGCCCCTAACAAACATGTATGCGTTGTCTAATTGTAGGACGGGGAAGCTTGCAGCTATTCAGAAAAAATGATGAAGCTTCGCACTGGTTTTTTTTTTTTTAATAATCGCAACTTAATTAAAGATAAAAAAAGAGTAATGATATGGTAACAATCAGTTCTTTTAGAATTAAAAGCCCAGATTTCATCATTCAGTATAAACTTGGCTGAAAGGCCAAGAAAAGTCTGAAAAGGTACAACTTGCTAATTACACCGCCACTTTTATCATTCTTGCTATTCCTGCTGGATGCTTGTGGACGCAGTAGAGCTAAACACAGAAAATTCCGGAAAAGAAAAGTTGACTGTACGTGATGAAATGAACTGGAGAAATAGAAATAGAAATAGACAGGACAATGGAAAAAAAAAAAAGACAAAAAGAGATTAAGAGCAGGTTGCTTGTTAGTTCAGACTTCAGATATTCACTTACTACATTCTTTTTGCTTTGGTATGTCCAGAACAGAGTATCCGTTGGCATATGAAACTATTTTAGGCACGCAAAGCAAAGCACCGGCCCAGACCATTATCAAGAGCTTACAGTTGCAGATAGGCGGGACCAGTGGGCCGCACGAATAGTCGATTATTGGCAAGGGCAATGTTTTTACTGAACCTTCACAAGGAACGGGCAAACACTCACGTTAAACAAATTCCTGGATTTGGAAGAATTTCAATGAAATTTTCTTTTCAAGTCTAATTATATTTCCCTAATTCTATGTTTAGTCCAACAATCAAAGCACAAATTCTTAATAATGATAATATTAACTTGCTTAATCCTTACCGGAACAAACTACTAATTATGTGTAAGAAAATACAATATAT
>JANZLC010000005.1:11279880-11291992 GCA_026413385.1 Erythroxylum gracilipes | reverse complement strand
TTGGTAGGAATTTTGTATATGGCATGGAATGCCATTAATGTATTGTAAGTATTTATTTTTATGATGGATATGAACTACGAATTTATGTATGGAATGGAGTTATAAATTGTGTATGATTATGGGATATGAATTATGATTGCATATGTTTGTGAGTTGTGTTTGATTATGTTGGGATTCCGGACAGAAGGTCCGATGAATTTGAGGATTGAGATTATTGAAGTGTTTTTGTATGAGTTTGATTAAGATGAATAAGAATGAAAAAAAATTATACCAATTTCAGATTGTGCTTAGTCTTAGGGTTTCCAACGCGACTCTGTTTCGAAAAAGTTTTTGTTCGTGGATGTCGGATGTCGGAAATTTGTTTCGATTCTCTTTCGATTCTCCGTTCTTTTGTTTTTTCTTTGGCTTTTCGTTCTTTCGGATGCGATTGCTTCCGTTTGTTTTCGTACGCGTTTGATCGTGTTTCCGTTCGCTTTGGATTTGCTCCCGATTCTTTCATGTTTGCTCTGTTTTGATCTGTTTTCGTGTAATTTGTTTCTGTTTTCCGGTTGGGGTCTGGTTTCGAGATCGGGTCCCAACAGTTATGGTACCAGAGCCCAGTATTAGGATCTTTACTTGGGCGCATGTGTATAAGTGATATGCTTGAGGAATTGATAAGAGTTTGAAAGAATAAGATTGAATTTGTGAGAATGTGATTTTGATGTAAATAAAATTTCATGGGTTATTTGAATTCGATTCACTTTCGATTCTCCGTTCTGAATTCTCGCTTTCGCTTTTCGTTCTTTCGGATACGATTACTTCCGTTTGTTTCCGTACGCTTTTGATCACGTTTCCGTTTGCTTCGGATTTGCTGCCGATTCTTTCGCGTTCGCTCCATTTTGATCTAATTCCATGTAATTCGTTTCAGTTTTCCGGTTGGGGTCCGGTTTTGAGATCGGATCCCAACACTTACCGTTTAGTCTTAAATATAAGTGATTATTTAGACCTATTAAAGAATTTTTATATACCTTCAATTTCTAGGAACCTTATTTCTGTTTCAAAGTTGGATGAATGTGATATTAATTTTACTATTGGACATGGTTGTTTCAATTTATATAAAAATTCTAGACTTATTAGTTCTGGTAGTCTTGTTGATGGTTTATATAAATTGACACTAGATGATCAATTTTCTGAATCCTTACTTACTGTGCATCAAAATATTGGAATTAAGCTTAGTATGCTTAATGAAAGTTCAGTTTTTTTGTGGCATAAATGTTTAGGTCAGGTATCCAAAGAAAGATTAGAAATATTATTAAAAAATGAGATTCTACAGAATCCATATTTTACCAATCTTGGTTTATGTGTGGATTGCATTAAAGGAAAGCAAACAAAACATAACAAGAAAGGAGCCACTAAAAGCACCCAATTTCTTAAAATTATACACACTGATATATGTGGATCTTTTGATACATAATCTTTTGGTGGAGAAAAATATTTTTATCACCTTTATTGATGATTTTTCACATTATGGATATCTCTATTTGGTTTAAAAAAATCTCAAGTAGTGAAGGCCTTAGAAGTATACATTAATGAGGTTGAAAGACAATTAGACAAGAAAGTGAAAATTATACGATGTAACAGAGGTGGTGAATATTATGAAAATATGATGAAAAAGGACAATGTCCAGGTCCATTTGCTAAACTTCTTTAAAGACATGGCATATGTGCACAATACATTATGCCATACACACCTCAACAAAATGGTGTGGCATAAAAGTATAATAGAACGTTGATGGATATAGTTAGGAGCATGATGAGTAATTCATCATTACTCAAATTCTTATGGATGTATGCGCTAAAAATAGTCATGTACCTGCTGAATATGGTTCTTAGTAAGGTAGTTCCCAAAACTCCTTTTGAGTTATGGACAAATAGGAGACCTAATTTAAGGCACCTATATGTTTGGGAGCAGATGCAGGAGTTTATAATCCATATAAAAGAAAGTTAGATTCTCGAACTGTTAGTGGTTATTTTATTGATATCCAGAGAAATCTAAATGGTATATATTTTATTATCCAAATCATAGTCCAAGAATAGTGGAAACCGGTAATGCAAAATTTATTAAAAATGGTGAAGTTAGTGGGAGTAAGGAATAACGAACTGTGGACATAAAGTAAAGATAAATTTTCCTTTATCTGTGAGTGTTCCTTCATCCATTGTTATTCCAAGTGTTGTTCCAATTGTTGAAGAACGTATTGACAACAATTAACAACATTTGAATGATGAAATATCCCTTGAAGAAACTAAACTCACACAAATCTGAAGCAAATGAGTCACAAGAAATACCTTTGAGAAGATCTCAAAAAACAAGGAAATAAGCTATTTCAAGTGACTATGAATTTTATTTGCAAGAATCAAATCTTGATATTGGCATTAATAAAGATTTGGTTTCATTTTCACAACCATAGAATGTGCTGAGTTAAAAAAGTGGATTGATGCCATGAAAGAAGAGTTAAAATCAATGAATGATAACAAAGTCTGGGATATCGTTGAATTGCCAAAAGGTTCCAAACGAGTTACGTGTAAATGCGTTTATAAGACCAAACTTGACTCAAATGGCAATATCGAACGATATAAGGCTAAACTTGTTGCTAAAGGATATACTCAAAAGGATGTCGTTGATTATAAAGAGACATTTTCACTTGTCTCAAAGAAAGACTCATTGCATATTATTATGGCATTAGTAGCTCATTTTAATTTAGAGTTACCTCAAATAGATGTGAAAACAACCTTTCTGAATGGAAATCTTGAAAAGGAAGTTTATATGAATCAACCTGAAGATTTTTCAATTGAAGGAAAAGGTCATATGGTGTGTAAACTTAAGAAATCAATATATAGACTCAAATAAGTTTCTAGGCAATGGTATATTAAATTTAATGATACTATCACCTCTTTCGGTTTGAAGAAAATCTTCTTGATCATTATATATACCAAAAGATCAGTGGGAGCAAAATTTTATTTTTAGTCCTATATGTTGATGATATCCTGCTTGCTACTAATGATTTGGGTATGTTGCGTGAGACAAAAGATTATCACTCAAAGAAATTTGAAGTGAAAGATATGGGAGAGGCATCCTATGTGATAGGAATTGAAATATTCCATGATAAATCACAAAGACTGTTAAGATTGTCTCAAAAAACCTATTTTAAAAGAATTTTAGAGAGGTTTAATATGCATAAATGTTCTTCTAGAACTTTTCCGGTTTAAAAAGGAGACAAATTTAGTCTTATGCAATGTCCAGATAATGACATAGAACGAAAGCAAATGGAATCAATTCCTTATGCTTCTGTTGTGGGAAGTCTAATGTATGCACAAACTCGTACAAGACCAAATATTAGTTTTGCAATTGGAATGCTAGGCAGGTATTAAAGTAACCCCATAATTGGTCATTAGAAAGCTGTAAAGAAAGTTTTAAGATATTTTCAAGGAACAAAGAATTACATGCTCATGTATAGAAGATCTAATCACTTAGAAGCAATTAGATACTCAAATTCAGATTTTACTGGATGCATTGACAACAGAAAGTCAACTTATGGTTATTTATTCTTTCTTGCCGAAAGAGCAATATCATGGAAAAGTGCTAAACAATTTGTTATTACCTCATCCGCCAACGAAGCAGAATTTATGGTATGTTTTGAAGCCACAATACATGCATTATGGCTGCAAAATTTTATTCAAGACTCGTGGTTGTCGACACCATTACTAAGCCGCTGAAAATTTATTGTGATAATTCTACAGCTATGTTCTTCTCCAAAAATGAAAAATACTCAAGAGGTGTCAAACATATGGAACTAAAGTATTTTGTCGTTAAGGAGGAGGTTCAAAAACAAAGAGTGACTATTGAGCATATTAGAATAGATCTAAAGATGTCAAAAATCGCCCGACCCACCTAGTCAAACTTGACCCAGCCTAATTTTGGCCCAGGTTGACAGGACCACGGGCCGACCAACCGTTAGAGCCCAACCCAGTCCATTGACATCTCTAAATAGATCTTATGATAATAGATATGTTAACTAAAGGTTTACAATCAAAGATATTAAAGAACATGTACAAATAATATGTCTTGGTTGTATTTTTGAATTATGTATCTAATTAACTTGACACTTTGAGCTTATTGATGTGTTTTTGATATACACCATTTATTGTTTTTAGTTATAATGTGCACATAATTGTATCATGACATATCATAATTTGAATTTACTAGAAACATTACTATGGACCATGATGAAAATTATGTGTCATTTATGGGTCTAGTATGGTACAACACTGGTGTTTGTGGTATATGGAAGCGAGCATGTTATGTAATAAATATACAATCACCATAACCCAAATTTAGTGTTTTATCATATTTAGATAGTTATGATATTTTAAGGATGAATTTTAGGGCTTAATTGTAAATGCATCATACTTATACATTAGTTTCATCCAATTTTAGGCCAAGTGGGAGAATTTTAGAAGTTGGCGTAAGGCAACTTTGTCAAGTGACCTAAAAATTAAGGATTGAGGCGACTAAGTTGCCATTCAGATACAACTACTCAAATATAATAATATTAGGGAAATTATTAATATAGAAAATTCTCATCCGTTAATTAATTACATATTGCTACCTAATAGATGTATCAGATTAAAAAGAAAGGCACACATACAATTGGTCCTCTCTTTGCCCTAATATATATGTTTAAGAACAAACTTATGCATCCCTATGAAAAATGTATAAACTGAAGAAAGGGAGAAGGGGAGAGAAACTGATTGTTCTAAAAAGATGAAGGTAATTGCTATCAAGATCAAAATTCATGTCTTCTTTCTCAAATCCAGGTATGTGAAAATTATTGGTTTCAAGATTCTTTATCATATAGAGAAAATCATTTTCTCCTTATAATTATCACTCACTTGGGACTCGGTTTAAGTGATAAATTGCATCACATTGAAACTCTATGGCATTGTCACGATCAATTATAAATGATAGGGATCTATTTTTCATTCACTATTTTTAGAATAAAAATATTCAAGTTGTTTAGGAACAAGTTGAAAATTAGTTCAATATACCACCGATGAATGAATGGTTGTCAACTGGTGCCTTAAATAGTACCTTTGATGCTTTGTGTACCAACAACCCCACAAGTGCTATTCATTCTTACTAAGGGTTGAATGTTGGTATAATACTATTTACCATGTCATTGCTAGAATGTCACCATTTCAACATCTTTATAAACGTCCACCACTAACCATTCCTCTTTATCATAAAGGCACTTGCCCATTCATGAGGTGAACTAACAGTTAGCCACTACAAATGCCTTAAATAACTCAAAGACAATTTAAATGGTGCACTAGAGATGCCTTACTTAAATAACTCAAAGACAATCTAAATGGTGCAAATAATTTGATAAAAACAAAGAGCATATGCTAAGAGGAGGATATAGCAGATGCTAAGAGGAGGATATTAAGGTCTAAGTAGGGGAAATGGTCTTCCTCATACTGCATCCATATTAACAATAATCAGTCTTTAAATAAGCCTATCAAAAACTTACAAGTAGATATTATGGACCATATAAAGTTAAAGAGCATATTGGCCATATTGTATACAAATTTAACTTCCCTTTACGTCATGAATACATCCGAATTTTTATATATCAATGCTCAAAAGACATATTAGAGATGAGCAAAATTCTTGTTATGATTTGCCTCCTATTTTCGATGATGGAGACTTCATCATCGAGCTTAAAGCAATACTGGATAGATGATTAGTTAAAAATGGCTCCAAGCTTGTCGAAGAAAGCTTGTTAAATGAAAAAAGCTTCCAACAGAGGAGGCCCATCGGAAAACACTTCAGAGTTAAAGGTTCAATTTATAAACCTTAAGAACAAGGTTTGCATAAAAGGGAAGGGCAATGGTAAGCCCAAGAGAACTTCAACGCCACTAAAGAAGAATCTCAAAACCTAAGAGATCTTTAAGGCCACAAAAGAAGAATCTCAAATATTTCTCCAATGTCAGCTATACACGTATAAA
Source organism: Erythroxylum gracilipes (assembly GCA_026413385.1). Lineage (NCBI taxonomy): Eukaryota > Viridiplantae > Streptophyta > Magnoliopsida > Malpighiales > Erythroxylaceae > Erythroxylum > Erythroxylum gracilipes. The sequence goes on along the minus strand of JANZLC010000005.1, from coordinate 11,285,948 downwards.
GCGAATGCTTGCTTAAGAATAATTCCAATTTATATTTCTATTATTTAAATTCAATAACTCTTGCTACTTTATAGTTACTAGCCGTTATGGTCTATGATATTAGGGATATTATTACTGTTTCTTTTATATTTAAACTCTTTTGAATGAAAATTATACTTTTGAAAATAAGAAAGATCCTAATTTAATCTCCAAAGTATCACTACAATTAAATGACTTTACCTTTTTTTAACAAAAAAAAAGATGACTTAAAATAAAAAGGGCATTATACGAAATATAAAATAATCTTACTTTTATATTAAAATTCTTATGGTAAAACTCGATAGAGCTTCATCATCATCATCAATACTCAGTTGAAATCCCGCTGAGGTGCGAGGTCTGGGAAGATCCAATAGTACATAACCTTACCCCTACGTAGTAGAGCAGGTATTTATGATAGACTCACATGCAATGAGGTCGATAGAGCTTGTTACAATATAATATATAGTGCAATGTAATAATTATTATATTACTTTTTATACTTGATTTGGTTGGTTAACAATTTATAATGTAATGAAATACTAGTTATAGTTAATTACTTAATACATATCTTTTTTCTTTCTATTATGGAAAGACTCCTTGTGTAATGACAACTCTACAAAATAAGACATAAAACCATAACAAGATATGCCACATAAAACATTTATTATATATCATTAACATTTTGGTTTAAGTAAATATAGAAATAACATAATCTTTCATAATTTTTAAATATAAGCATAATATATACATAATTTAAAGATAAGATAAAAAATTAATTACAATACGCATGAATTGCAACATTAGAGGAAGTAACGCTTCTTTAAATCAGAAAATGAATTTTCAAGTGTAAAATATCTCAAAATATGAAACTATACAAGTTTTAACATTTTGGTACGGCATATTATTGCATGAAACTTAGGACAACATATGAGCATAAACAAGTTTTGACAGCTCAATTAAATGGAGCAACTGGGGAACCATCTCGGGTGGAATGACAAACTCAAACCAAAACTATTAGCATTGCTAGGTAGCGATACAACTTATATACAAAAGTCAAAAACTACAAAAATAAATAAATAAATATATGGAGGGGATAGGCAATAAGATACGACACCCACCTTCTCCAAAACTTGGTAAGGATCATAATAATGCTTAGCAAGCTTAGAGGGGCAGTAGGAAACGATGTAGTTTATTGGTAAGGACGAAGATGAATATAAACCCAGTCGCCGGGTTTGTAGTCAACATCTCAGTGTTTTGAATCTGCTTGTCGTTTCATTGTCTCCCGAGCTTTTAATAACTTCTTACGTTAAAGCGCGAGCAAGGCATAACGATTATGAAGTGAAAAATCTACAACTTGATTACGTGAGGTTCCTAGGATGTATTGTGGGATTGTTGGAGGGGGTTTGTGTAAGTAGCCTTAAACGGGAGATTCTATCACTGAATGCACAGTGGTGTTGTAGGATCACTCAATAAACGCAAGAAATTTCTACCACTGTTGAGGTTTGTTATGAACAAATGCTCGTAGGTATAGCTCCAAGGTGCGGTTAACTACCTCCGTTTGCCCGTCCGTCTGAGGGTAGTATGTCATGGTCATGCGTAGGCAAGTGCCATTCATCTTAAATAGTTCTTTCCAAAATTGGATGACAAAGATGAGGTCTCTATCAGACACTAAACTTTTCAGCATCCTGTGCAATTTTCATACCATTTTCATAAATAAGTGTGCCACCTTGTAACCCGTATAATGCTACATGAGGAAACCAAAATGGGATCCATTAGAAAAATTGATCGATGACCACTGAGATAGCAGAGTACCCAGTTGAAGTAGGAAGGCCGGTAATGAAGTCTAAACTCAAGTCTTCACATGGTGCGAGGGAATGGGTAACGACTGCAACAATCCAGCTGGTTTCTGAGTATCATACTTAATTTGTTGACAGATTCGACATTCTTGAACAAACCGTTTGACATCATTAAACATGCCAACCCAGTAAAAATTTTGTTGTAAACGATGAAATGTCTTGGTAACTCCCATATGGCCCCTAGTTGGCGTGCTATGGAATTCTTCCAACAAATTTGGTTTTAGAGAGCTCGAAACTGGTAGCCAAATGCTGCCTATGTAAATGATTAATCCATCTATGTGTTGATAATCAGGTTGATTGCTCTACCGGATAGACTGATGCAATTATAGTGATTCTGGTGTTTGTAGTAGCTCTTTCCATATCTTATCAAGCCAACGAAAAGTGGGCATGGTAAGAGTGAAGCATTCAGTCGATTTTGACACTCTGGAAAGTGCATCTGCTACTTGATTAAATTGACCCTTTTTATACTAGATTTAGAAATCGTATCCCAATAATTTGATTAAGTATCCTTGTTGCTCAGGTGTTTGCAAAGTTTGATTCATCAATTCTCTCAAACTTTGGTGATCAGTGCAAATAATGAATTTATGGACTAACATATAATGTTGCCATTTCTTTATTGTCGTCGTAATGGTATACAATTCACGGACATAAGTTGAAGCTCACATGAGTTTTGGGCAGAATTGTTTACTAAAGAAGGTAATAGGCTGTGACTTCTGCATAAGTATCACTCCCATTCCTATTCCTGATGCGTCAGTTTCGAGAGTAAAGGGAATTGTGAAATCCAATGATGAAAGGATTGGGGTTGTTGTCATTGCCATCTTCAAAGCTTCGAAGGCTTTTTGCGTTATCTTCCTTCCATCAAAATTGGTCCTTCTTCAGCAAGTTGGTTAGCGGGTTGCCAAGTGAGCATAGCCTTTGATAAATCGATAATAGAACCCCTTTAATCCTACAAATCACGAAGGGATTTAATGGTGTTGGATGTTGACCAGTTAACCATTGCTGTGATTTTGGAAGCATCCGGCTGAACCCCTTTTGCGGAGACTACATTATCGAGGTAATTGACCTATTGCTGAGCAAATAAACATTTAGACAACTTCAAGAAGAACTGCCCTTGCTGCAAGATGTCAAACATTTAAGCTAAATGATGAGTTAGTTTCTTACCATACACTGATATGTCATTGAAAAAGACAATCACAAACTTCCGCAACAAAAGAATGAAACAACCTGTTAATGGTTGCTTGAAAGGTTGTCGGTACGCTGCTCAGATCGCACGACATGACACAAAACTCAAAGTGGCTTAAATGTGTTCTGAGCATCGTCTTTGGTATGTCTGCCTTTCTTATGTGAATCTGATGATAACCATGACATAAGTCTAATTTGGAGAACCATTGAGCTCCATTCAACTCGTCTAAGAGTTTATCAATGGTAGGTATCGGAAACTTGTCTTTGATGGATACAACATTCAAGGCTAAGTATTCTATATAAAAATGCCAGTTATCATCTCTTTTTTTTTTTTACTAACAAAATTGAAGAAGAATAAAGACTTTGATTGGTTTGGATTATTTCGATTTTTATCATCTGGGCAACGTGATTCTTGATCTCTCGTTTTTGGTGACTATGGGTATCGGTATGGTCGTATAGTGATGGCTAGAGTATTTACGTAAAGGTGTATGTTGTAGTCAATTTCACGGGTTGGTGGTAAGGCTGTGGGAGTTTGGAATAAGGATTGATATTGGTTCATAAGGGTTTGGATCGATTTGGGGGTCTCTTCATTGTTAATTTGTGTAGGTGGGTTAGATGGACAAATTTGAATGTGAAAAAACTAAAAAATACCAACAGTTTGGACCAGTCGTTTTATTCGGTTGTTTGTGGCTAATTTGGGTTCTCGCGACCCCTGTTCCTTTGAGTTTTACTAATTGGTTCCCTTTCATGAATTACACAATAAGGTAAATGTAATCCATTATAAACGGTCCCAATTGCTTCAAACATTGAACCCCCCAAAACAACATCAACCCCACAAATTAATGTCTAGTGCTTGCAGGTCAACATGAAATTCATGGCCTGTATCTGAATTTAAACTTTAGGACATAATTGCTGGCAATTAATTTTTGAACCATTGCTCACTAAAACTCGGAGTGGTCTGATTGGTCGAGTCTGGAGTGGTCTGATTGGTCGAGTCTGCAAATTCAAGAAACGAGCAATCCTCTCTTGCACTAACTCTCAAATTTAGTGAGGTAGTCATTCACAGATCCTTTTTGCATTAATTTATATAATGCTCCCTTGAGATCGTCATAATACAATGGAGCAAACATGATCTCCAAAGCTTGTAACAAAGAATCCCACATTGTTATGAAATTATTGCGATGCATCTATTGATACCAACTCAGCGCCAAGCCCTCCATATAAAATGAGGCCATCTTGACTCGATCCTCATCTAAAGTTCCATGGTACTCAAAAAATTGGTTGATCTTAAAGATCCAACCTATGGGATTTGTACCATCAAAGTGTGGTATTTCAAGTTTAATAGGAGGTCGCAGGTGGCTAATCTCGCTTGTTGTTGCCGTTGGTGGTAAGGAGTTCATTTGAGTGGGGGTCGTGGTTGTTAGTTAGGATGAGTGGCCTTTTATTATGGCTGCCATTTTTGCAATGATCTTATCCAAGTTGTTGCCTAAAGCAGTATGAGTAGTAGCCAACGTATTTTGATTCACCGTCAACTTTGTATTAGCTGTAAACTTCAACATGCATTCCATACAGATCATTCACGTATAAAACACATATATATAATTATAACAACATATAAACTGTATATATATGTTGAGCAAAGCAGTAGCGGAAGCTGTAAATAAAACCAATACCTCCAGCTATTGCCGTGATCCACCGAGGAGCTGTTTGGAGCGTTTCTATCCTCTTCCGTAAGCAACAGCGATAGTGTCAATAATGCTTGGCGAGGACAGGACCGAAAGGTTGTTTTTAACAACCTAAAACCACTCAATACCCTCTGGCCATCACAAAAAGTGGTGTTGGGTAGATGGGCAATATAAACTAGTGGTAGGGTTCAACCTTTATAAATGGACCACAAATAAACTTACATTAGCTTCTTTTAGACAATCAGTAATAACCTTGGATGTAGTATTTTTAGCCATCTTTAGGTCTCTCAATGCAGGCACCACAATTGTTAGGTGTTGTCTCTATTTTTAAAGTCAGAGATTCCTCCGGAAGAAAGAGAAAGAAACAAAATTCTATTGTATTTTCTTATACTATTTCCAAATTATTACACATATTTAATGCATGTTATAGCTCAACTTATCATGCCTCAACATGCGCATTCCACTAATAGAAATAATAATAAAAAATTAAAGAAGGGAAATAAGCGCATGTGAATGGACATTGCCATGTACTTAAAACTCATGAATGAAAAGCCCACTACGTATATGATCTTTAACGAATGTAATCCTCCAAGTATTTTGGACCTTTGATGATCCTTGTGGGATGACTCATATCCTGAGGTTCTTTCTTGAACTCCATTTCTTGACTCAACTTCTCATATTGGGTCTCAAATTTGCCGTGGCCTTCAAATGCTTAGTTATCAATATATATGTGTGGTTAAACATAGTTAATTAGAGAACTGAATAATAAATTTCCAACTAAAATTTCAATACTCAAGAATTTTGATCCATAAGTAATGTAGGGATGGCAATTGGCCTCCCATTCCTAAGGGTTAAGTTCAGGTTGACCGATTCTCAGGCCCAATTTTTCTAAAAGTTGGGTATCAGATTGGACTCAAGCTCAGACTTTGGCTGCCCAGATCCAGCCCAATTCGAGGCCTTACTCTTATAAAGAAAACGATGTCATTTTTTGAAAATGATATCTTTTTGCTAAGAATGACGTCGTTTTGTATTTTTAATTTATAAAAAATTCGACCAGGCCAAATCAAGCTTGGGTAGGGTCAGGCTGCTTTAGGCCCTGTTTGGCAAACAGCTGATTGCATTAGCTATTAGTTGATTCTATTAACTGTTAGCTAATAGCTAATTCTATCAGCTGATTTGACCAGCTGATTGCATTAGCTGTTTGTTAAAAATATTTGGTAAAATTAGCTGTCTAGTATTAGCTGTTTATATGTAAAATGACTTATAAGGACATGACTTTAAAAAAATTATAAGGGTATGAATATTATATATCTTAGTATTTCGTTGA
>JANZLC010000005.1:11258619-11279780 GCA_026413385.1 Erythroxylum gracilipes | reverse complement strand
TGAGAGTAAGCGAGATAAGAACGACGAGACTAGAAGGTAGAAGGGAATAAGAGAGATAGAGAAGATGATAACATTTTTTCCTTCCTTTTCCCATTGTTCATCGTATAGTTTATAGGATTCTTTGTAACAGAATTGCTAACAGAATTCTAACAGCTAACGAATTCAAAACGTAATTGAAAAATGATTTCCAGCTATAACTTGAATTAATTTGCTGCAACATAATCCACAAGCTTTCTTGGTGCACTCCTTATATGTATGGACCTGGGCCGAGTGGTTGTTTCTCCATTCTTATCATTACCCACTCCATTAGAAAAAACCTTGTCCTCAAGATGGAAATCCGGATACAACATTTTAAATGCCTTTAAATCCTCCCACGAAGTGTCCTCCAACGGCAGCCCAATCCATTGAACCAATACTTGAGAAATCCACCTGTTTTGAGCTTTAATAGTGCGGTGATTCAAAATAGCTAAAGGGAAAATTAAAGGGTGGTTGTCGACTGAAGTTTGAGGAAGGTTAAAATTAGGTGCAGTGGCTGGATCATGACAAAGTTTAAGTAATGATACATGAAATATAAGGTGTATCTTACTTGAGCTGGGTAAGTGGAGTTTGTAACCAACTACACCAACTCGTTTAAGAATCTGAAATGGCCTATAGTAGCGCTTACTGAGCTTTATGTATTTTTGTCCTGTCACTGAGGTTTGCTTGTGTGGTTGAAGTTTCACATAACACCACTGACCTTCTTGAAAGAACACCTCTTGGCGATGACGATCAGCTTGTAACTTCATACGATGTTGAGCTTGTTGAAGACGAGTCTTTAAGGTGTGAAGGAGGGTTTCACAATCAATAAGAAGTGAGTCGGCAGCTTCAACAGAAGAAGAACCCGATGTGTATGCTGGTAAGGTGGGTGGAGGTTTGCCAAAAACAGCCTCAAATGGTATCATACCGATGGAAGAGTGAAATGATGTGTTATATGATAATTCTGCCCAAATCAAGTACTTGAACCATGTTGTGGGTTGGTCCATGACAAAACAACGGAGATACTGCTCCAAACACCGATTAAGAACCTTCATTTGTCCATCGGACTGCGGATGATAGGAGCTAGACATACAAAGAGACGTGCCACTGAGACGGAACAAATCTTGCCAGAATTTGCTAAGAAAAACAGGGTCACAGTCTGAGTCTATTGACTTAGGAAAGGAATGGTGTTTAACCACCATATCGGCAAATAAGGAGGCTACAGTAGTGGTGGTAAACCCTGGCTTTAAGGCTCCAAAGTGGCCATACTTCGAAAGTCTATCAACTACAACCATTATCACTGTGAAGCCATTAGAAAGAGGGAGGCCTGTAATGAAATCCATAGAGATGTCTTCCCAAACATTAGAGGGAATGGGTAATGGTTGTAATGTTCCAGCTGGTTTTGTGGTAGCATATTTGGCTTGTTGGCAAGTATGACAATCTGTAACATAAGTTTTGACATCCCGAGCCATGTTTTCCCAATAAAAAGTAGAGGCAATCCTGTGCAAAGTCTTTCGAATCCCTGCATGACCTGCTAGAGGAGTATTATGGAATTCAAAAAGAACTTTTGTTTTTAAGGGAGAAGTGGGGCTAAGACAAAGGCGATTGTGTTTATATAGAAAACCATCTTTGAAGTGTAAAGGGGAATTTGTCGTTGCGGTCTGAGATTTGGATAAAAGATTTGTATAATATGGATCAGTTTGGGTTTCTAACTTCAAGTTATTGAGGAGAGTAGTGATTGGAATGGTGAAAGAAAGTAAGTGAATGGGTTGAGAGTGAGTTGGACTAGGGTCAGAAAATTGACGGGATAACGCATCAGCAACTATATTTGTTTTACCGGGTTGATAAGAAATATCAAAGTCGTAGCCGAGGAGCTTAATGATGTATTTTTGTTGCTCTGATGTATGTATTTGTTAAGAGAGGATGTCTTTGAGACTGTGGTGATCAGTGATGATGGAAAAATGATGGCCAAGTAGGTATGGTCTCTATTTAGTTACTGCTTGTGTCACAGCATAGAGTTCTCTCACATAAGTAGAAGATCTGGTAAGTTTAGAGGGAGTTTCTTGCTGAAATAAGCAATTGGGTGGCTTGATTGTGTGAGAATAACACCAATGCCCGAGCCCGAAGCATCAATGTAAATCTGGAAAGGGAGGGAGAAGTTTGGAAGAGCTAAAATGAGAGTGTTTGTGAGGGCTGTTTTGAGGTGGTTAAATGATTGTTGTGCTTCAGGGGACCATTGGAAGTTGTCCTTTTTGAGTAGATTGGTTAAAGGATTGGCAATATAAGCATAACCTTGAACGAATTTTCGGTAATACCCTGATAATCTAAGAAAACCTCGCAATGATTTGAGGTTATGCGGAGTAGGCCAAGCTTGAATAGCTGTGATTTTTTTGGATCAGGTTGAACCCCCAAAGCTGAAACTATATGGCCTAAAATCGATCTTTGATTGGCCAAAACAACATTTTGATTTTTTAGCATAAAAGGAGTGTTGCTGTAGACAAGTCAGGACAAGTTGCATATGTTAAAGGTGGTCATCAAGTGTTTTGCTGTAGATGAGAATGTCGTCAAAGAAAATGATGACAAAACGTCGAAGGAATGGTTTAAAGACGATATTTATGGTGGCTTGGAAGGTAAAGGGAGCGTGGTCAAACCAAAAGGCATAACAAGAAACTCATAGTGACCTTCATTGGTACGAAAAGTTGTTTTCGGAATATCATGAGAGTGGACACGAATTTGGTGGTAACCAGCCCGAAGGTCCATTTTAGAGAAAATGGTAGCACCCTGAAGTTCATCTAGTAATTCATCCACAGTTGGTATAGGAAACTTATCCTTAATAGTAACTAGATTTAAGGCTCGATAATCAACACAAAAATGTCACGTCCCATCCTTCTTTTTTACCAAAAGTACGGGGGAGGAAAATGGGCTGTGACTGTGGAGAATTAATCCAGCATCCAACATTTTTTATACAAGCTTTTCTATTTCAGATTTTTGGCTGTGAGGGTAACAGTATGGTTTGACATTGATAGGAGCAGTGTTTGGTAACAAATGGATTTTGTGATCAATGAGTCTATGAAGTGGTAATGCAGTTGAATCCAAGAATACATCCTCAAACAGATTAAGCAAGGACAATAAAGAACTAGGAACATAATTTACCTTTAGCTGGTGTGTGGGATCAGCAGTTAAGGAAAAAAGTTGAAAACATTGTGAAATTGAATCAGTTCGGAACATCCGTCGTAGCTGGTGGGATTGTACCTGTTGGGCTTGGAATGGAGAGTTCCCTTGTAGTGTGATCTGACGACCTTCATGAGTGAATTCCATAGTGAGATTTTTGTAATCCATAGTGACTTTGCCTAACAGCTGCAACCACTGTACACCCAAGACCACATCAGCACCTTGAACTGGTAAGACATAAAAATCAATGGCAAAAGTTTCATTTCCCAATTGGAGTGTGACTAATGGACAATATCCTTCGCAGACGAGAGTTTGGTCGTTTCCTACCATCACGTTGAAGTGTGTAGAGGTGATAATAGGCAACTTGAGAAATCTAGCAACCCGTTCTTGTATAAAATTATGAGTGCTCCCAGTGTCAACTAAGGTTTGGATGGGAAAACCAGATATTAATCCCTCTAGTTTCAGGGTTCGTGGACAGAGTTGGCCCGCCATAGCATGGAAGCTAATCTCAGGTGTCTCGTCGAGAGGCTGATTATCTAGGGAACTTGAAGAAGGAGCAACATCAGAAACCTCAACATCCTCATCCTCAATCAACAAAAGAAAGAGAGGTCCCTTACATTTATGGCCTACAAAAAATTTCTCATCACAGTTATAACAGAGACCTTTTTCCCGTCTAGCTAGTGGTGGACAACTTCTTAATGGGATATGTAGGAGGTATAGTTGTAGCGGGGAGAGGCTTAGTGGATTGTGGTGTGGGTAACAAGGGAGGTAGCATCTCAGTTTTGGGTGGTGTGTATGGTTTCGCCCAATGTCTGTCAGGCATAGGTCTGCTAGGAAATCGGCGATCTGTTAACTTATCAGCATACAATCTAGCCAACCCCATGGCTTGGATCAGAGATTGTGGTTTGTAAACTTAGATTTCGTTTATAATATCATGTTTGAGACCTGAGACAAAACAACTGACTAACACATGTTCAGGAGTACCTGGGATTTTATTGGCCAATTGTTCAAACTGCTGTTGGTAATCAGTAAGGGAAGAAGTTTGAATTAGCTTGCAGAGTTTACCAAAGTGGTCTTCATATTTAGAGGGGCCGAAACGCTTTTCCACGTCAAGTAAAAACTCAGTCCATTCGACAATTAAATTGTTCTTATGTATCCAGTCAAACCAATCTAAAGTAGGGCCATCGAGATGAAAGGAAGCAATCAACAATCGTTGAGGATTAGGGGTATTATAATAGTCAAAATACCTTTGAATACGAGAAATCTAGGCGGTTGGGTTGTCGCCAGAGAATCATGGAACATCAAGGCGCATAGTCTTGATAGAAGGTGGGTGCGGTAAGGAATGGTAATTGGGTGGTGGAAGTGGCTATTGGGGAGGGATGGCGTGTTGGATTTGGACTGATGGTGTGGAAGCTCGACGAAGATGTTGCTCAACTCGAGCTTCCAATGTTTGCAAGCCCAGAGTAATATCACATAGAGAGGTGGTCAAAGACTCGATGTTGGCGTTTTGATTGGTAAAGAGAGTTGCTTGGTTCTCTTACATCGTTGTCAGCTTTGTGAGAGCCTCTTCAATCCGAGCATGACGAGTACCTTCAACCATAATAAAAGCACCAATGATACGAGTGAGCCAATTTGAGGTGGCTGACCTCCTCTGTATTTTCTGAGAGTAAGCGAGATAAGAACGACGAGACTAGAAGGTAGAAGGGAATAAGAGAGATAGAGAAGATGATAACATTTTCCCTTCCTTTTCCTATTGTTCACCGTATAGTTTATAGGATTCTTTATAACAGAATTGCTAACAGAATTCTAACAGCTAACGAATTCAAAACGTAATTGAAAAATGATTTCTAGCTGTAACTTGAATTAATTTGCTGCAACATAATCCACAAGCTTTTTTGGTGCACTCCTTATACGTATGGACCTGGTCCGAGTGGTTGTTTCTCCATTCTTATCAGAAAGGGTACAGTTGGATTTTGATCCATATAATTTTAGTTGTTGGAAGAAAACGCTGGTATGTAGCAGCATTTTTATTTTCAGCTGTTTACCTTCAATCAGCTGATGAAAACGTTATTCTCCAAACAATGTTAATCGCTGTTTGAAGAGTCAAACAACTAAAATCAACCAATTAGTTAAAAAAAATATCTGATTGGTTGATAACAAAACGAGGCCTTAAGCTCGATTAACTCAAACTTGGGCCCTAACAGTAAAGGGTCGAGTTGAGTTTGAGTCTGGGTGGGACCAAGCTTAGCCGAGTTCATTACCATCTTTAAAGTAATGAAATTAATATATATGTAAATTTTAAAATCTTTAACATGTGACATATTTACTTTTTATATTTGGCATATGTTAAGCTCGATTAACTTAAACTTGGGCCCTAATAATAAAGTGTCGAGTTGAGTTTGAGTCTGGGTGGGACCAGCCTTAGCCGAGTTCATTACCATCTTTAAAGTAATAAAATTAATATATATGTAAATTTTAAAATCTTTAACATGTGACATATTTACTTTTTATATTTGGCATATGTTATTATGCTAATTAAGTTATAATAATTTTATTTATTATTATTTTAGCTAATAATAATGTTCACCTTTTATTTTATAATTGATTAGTGGTCACTACTATACAAATATTTGTTTAATGAAAATGCATATATTGTTTAATTTTTAATTAAATAGTATTTTTAGTTATAAATTATGCTTAATTAATAACAATTATTTTTATAATTCAAATACGTGAGAAAAGACTTTAATTTTTAATTTTATATTTTATCGGAATATATAAATATACATGTACTTTTATTGTTATGCAATTCAATTAATTACAAATACTTCACTAAATTGAAGTTTCTAGAAATAAGCAAAATTTAATTTAGTGTGTATATATTATTTTATCAATTTGAACACAAGGTCTGAATTTTGTGAATACCTCTCACCGACTCATTAAGAAATAATAGAATTACATTTTTCCTAAACATATTGAGAGGATATAATTTATTCCAACTTGTAAATCATACGATGTCACACTTGTCAAACACCCCATATCACCAGCGATCGAGCGTGCAAATTGAAAACAGCCACGTGTACTTTCTTTGTCAAGTTAAAATCTTCTAGAAAATAATTTTTTCCAGAGGACGAAAAACAAGACCCACGAGTACATTTCGTGTGGAGGTATCTGTGTCCACCACGCGCCATTTCAGTTTCTGCGACAAGAAACCAAAACTGCAATTTTTGAGGTAAAGTTTCCTTTTCTATTTTCTCTGCTACCAAACGCTCCCAAATTCAATCTCACAATTATAAGTTCTTTTTAATCTCCGGTTCTTAGGAGTTGGATTCTGAGCATGATGTTCCATTTAGATCTGTTTTTGTTGATCATTTGTGCTGCGTATCGTTTTGCTTCTATTAGCTTGAATTGCTTTTTATTTAGAGGCTCTGTCGTTGTTGTCATTATATTTTGTGGTTGTATGAATCTGGGCCTATATGGATAGCGGGACCCCAGCAATTGTTAATCAGAATTTCTAGCGTTTGGTCGGCATTGTAATGGTTAATTTTTTTAATATGATTTTGGATTACAATCATTGGTGTTTAATGCTGGAGTAAGGATAACTACAGAGGAAATGGAGGAATTACCATTAGAGTCTACCTATAAATTATGGTTTTTCTTTGTAGGACACCAGATTATGGTGCAAAGCTATGTGCAGAGTGTTCTTTTGCTGCTGCATCATGTTTTAGGAGAACGAGATTTAGATTTGGGGAATTAATTTTCTTAGGTCCTTGTTTTTGCTTGACGGGTGCCAAGTATCTGTATATAGATGAACCAGTCCTACTCGCTCTGCTAGTTTTGTTTTCCCCCTTTGAGATTGTGATTATGGAATTAATTTCCGAGCGATGAATTGTTACTTCACTCAATTTAGTTTTGTGCGGAATTTTCCTTTCCTAGGAGAGTGGAATCCTAGGAGATTGTTTTTCCTTTCCTAAGGAGTCCTAGGAGATTGGTTCTTATTCTTAGAGATTGTTTCCTATTTTTCTTCCTACGCTAAGGTGTATATATAATTAAGTAATTCTAAAGTATTTGTAAGAGGCAAATTTATTTTCCTTCTAAATCGTGTCATGGTATTAGAGCCATAGGATTTTTCTTGGGAAATTCTTCTTTGAGCAACCTTAATTGCTGCGTTTTTCTTTGGACTTTATTTGTATGTTTTTTTTCTTGTGCCTAATATGTCTGCATCCAAAATTACCATTCCCAAATCAAATGAAGGTTGAGATAAAAGAGGTTTTAATGTCGAGGAGATTGAGAAATTGAGTAATTCATTGAGACCTATTAACAATCTCTTTGGAGTGGGTTCTTTAGCTCTCTCCGATAAACCTTTATTTTCTTTTTGCATGAATGCCTCAGTCAAGCATTACGACAATATTTGGATAATTGACTTTGGTGCCAAAGGTTGTATGACTCACTCCTAACATTTATTGCATAACTATACCCAATAACCTAGTAATAGGAAGATTGTAGTGGCCAATGGTTCATAACTACTGTTGCAGGAGTAGGAGATGTATATAGTACATCTTCTTGTGAAATTCTTCTTTGAGCAACCTTCATTGCTGTGTTTTTCTTTGGACTTTATTTGTGTGTTTTTTTTTCTTGTGCCTAATATGTCTGCATCCAAAATTACCATTCCCAAATCAAATGAAGGTTTAGACAAAAGAGGTTTTAATATTGAGGAGATTGAGAAATTGAGTAATTCATTGAGATCTGTTAACAAGCTCTTTGGAGTGGGCTCTTGAGCTCTCTTTGATAAACCTTTATTTTCTTTTTGCATGAATGTCTCAGTCAAGTATTATGACAATAGTTGGATAATTGATTTTGACTATGGTGCCAAAGATCGTATGACTCACTCCTCACATTTATTTCATATCTATACCCAATAACCTAGTAATAGGAATATTGTAGTGGCCAGTCGTTCATAACTACTATTGCAGAAGTAGGAGATGTATATGTTACATCTTCTCTCTACCTGAAAAACGTTCATACGCCAAATCTATCAACCAGCCTTGTGTCTATCCAAAAACTTACATATGACCTTAGATGTTATGCAATTTTTCCTCTTCTTATTATGTTCTTTAAGACCAGAGCTTGGGGAGGATGATTGGACTTGCTAAGGAAATGAGCGATCTCTATCTTCTTGAATCTTTTGGGAAAAATCATGAATAATTTGTCCACATCATTTCTTAGTACTTCAAATAAAGATGTTATTTGACTTTACCATCTATGCCTTAGTCACCTATCTTTTAGAGTTCTAAAAGTTGTATTTTCATATTTGTTCAAAGGACTAGATATCTTAGTTTTTCATTGTGAAGTTTATGAATTGGTAAAGCATAACCATATATCCTTTCCTATTGGTACTAAAAGAAGTCCTTATTCTTTTCATTTGATTCATAGTTATATTTGGAGTTCCTCTACTATTCCCAATATTTTTATGGCTCATTGGTTTGTCTCCTTGATTGATGATTGTACTTAGAGTTAAATGACTTTTCTTACTCAAACACAAATCTGATGTTAACACTGTTATTCCTAATTTTAATTCCATGATACAATACCAATTTGGGGTTAAGATTAAAAGCTTTAGGTCAAATAATGCTAGTGATTACTTTAATAAGATTTTGCCCCCTACTCTTAAAAAGATAGAATTATTCATGACTTGTCATATGTTGACACACCTTAAAAAAAAGGGGTAACTAAGAGGAAAAATGTGCATTTACTCAATTTAACTTGGGCTCTACTCTTTCAAAGGAATGTTCCTAATTCCTGTTAAGGTGAGGCAGTTCTAATTGTGACATATATGATAAATGGACTTCCCTCACATGTGTTAGATAATATATGTCCTATGGAAGCCCTTAATACCTTTTATCCCAATTTCAGAATATCAAATGGGTTTATTCCTAAGGTATTTGGTTGCATTGCCTTTGTACATGTTCATAGTTAGCATAGAGAAAAGTTAGATTTCCGTGCCAACAAACATGTCTTTCTAGGTTACTCACCTACACAAAAGGGGTATAAGTGTAGTAAGGGCCCTAGCGTATGATCTCGTCACTGGACGATTAAGAGAGAGTCCCCCTTTCTTCCCTTGTTGGTGTTCTTCTTTGGAGGAAGAATCAATGTTGAACGAATTACAACTAACGTAACTAAAATTTTGATGATTCCAATCTCCTTTATTCATTGATAATTCTGCGATTATATAGGTAGAAAAAGAAATAACAATCCACCCTGAATAGGACTCCTATTAGAGTGGGACTCAAATAAGAAAGAAATAACAAAAAATCAGGAGAGAAACTTTCAAAAGATAACTACTCCTTATGCAAACAATATCCTAACCTAATTCTCCTATTTTTTCTCCTGCCTAATTTAATTCTCCAGCCTTCTCCTGCTTGTTAGCTGTTATCCATCTTCTTCCCTCTCCTTTGATAAGTTCTTCCAACAAAAGCATCCTTATCAAAGTGCTATAACTCTTCTTCAAGAAGGTTCTATGCCTTAGTTGATGTCACTTTCGTTGAAAATAAACCATATTTTACCAAGTTATATCTTTAAGGGTATCAATGATGGAAGATAGTATATTTGGGTCTTTTTTGCCATTTGACCTTCTTGTGTTCATCCCAAACTCATCTTCGACCTCTAGTCTTCTGTCCCAAAAAGTACAGAGATCTCTCGGGTCCATCGTTGTCACTTAAGTTTTTTGAGATATTTACAGGTGTATTCCGAAAAAGCAACTGTTCCAAACTTGAAATAAATCCATGAATCCCAAACTCTAGAAATGAGTACACAGTAAGAACCGATCCTCCTTTACATACACAATCAATTGTAACACCTACAGATTACTCCCACCTTCCTATTTATGTCAAGAAAGGTAATAGAGAGTGAACCAAAAGACCATTACACCCATTGTCCTATTGTGCATCACTAAACACTTTTCACCAACCTGCAAAAGTTTTATTGTGAGTTTAAATACCATTTCTATTCCCAGTACCATTTATGATGCATTGTTAGAAAGGGAACGAAGGAATGCGATGATAGAGGAAATGCATGCATTAGAGAAGATTAAGATAAGGAGATTGTTGATAAACCAAAAGAGAAGAACATAGTTGATTGTAAGTGGATCTCACTGAAATATACAGTTGATGGATCACTAGAGAGATGTAAGGCATGGTTAGTTGCAAAAGGACACACTGAAACTTATAGGAATGATTACTAGGAGACATTTGCCCTAATGATAAAAATTAATATTGTGAGGATTTTGTCCTTGGCTACACAATTTTACTGGCAATTTTTGTAGTATGATGTAAAGATTGCCTTCCTTAATAGAGATCTAGATAAACAAATCTATATGAACATTCCACTGGGCCTTGAAGAAAACATGGATAATAAAGTTTGTAGGTTGAAAAAGGCTTTATATGGGTTGAAACAATTTCCTTGATGACTTGAAGACTTGTGCGAGTTGTTATGGTTAAAGATTATTCTAGATAACTTGAAAGTTAAATGGGTAGGTCCTGTGAAACTCTATTGTGATAATAGATTAGACATCAGTATTGTTCATGACCCTATTCAACATGATAAGACAAAACACATTGAGATTGATAGCCATTTCATCAAGGAAAAATTGGCGGAAGGGCTTGTATGCATGTCATATGTTCCATTAGGAAGCCAACTAGCTGATTTTCTAACAAAGGGGGTTTAATTGCACAAGTTTTTGTGGTATTATTTCTAAGTTGGGAATGGAAGACATATAGCCCTCAGCTTGAGGGGGAGTGTCGAGTTGTATTTTAGTTGTATACCTTTTGAGAAAAGTTAATGTCTTGATATTCTAAACATTGTGGGATCTTAAGAGATTTTTCTCCTTTCCTAAGAGAGTGTGGAATCTTGGGAGACTGTATTCTTTTCTTAGGATAATGTGGAATCCTAGGAGACTTTTTTTTTTCCTAGGAGAGTGTAATCCTAGGAAATTAATTGTCATTCTTAAAGATATAAATGTATAATTGTAAATCAATTGTGAGAAGAAAAATCTTAAAGATATAAATGTATGCTCCAGCTTGAGGGGGAGTGTATGAAAGATCTATATTAGATGTTAGGAAATATCTATATTAGGAAAAGTATGATCTCCTCCTTATTGTGTGATTTTCTCTTTATTCCTAAGATCTTTTTCCTTATATAATTGGTTCTATATAAAGGCTATAAGGGTCTTAAGTTATTATCAAGCCCTCAGTTAACTATTCTCTTATTTTCACAGTACATTCATAAGCAAAGGATTGCCTCTTGTGTGGCCTTTTTTCTTGGTCATAACTATAGGTTTGCCTTTAGGTTTAGCTCCTTGAGAAGCTTTGTAGTTGTTATTTGGTGCAAAGTTGGATCCATTAGGTGTTGGTCTAAAAACAGATTTGTAGTTATCTTTATGTCACACTCCTCGACTTGACTTTAAAAGTTTTAGTTACTTGCTATCCTAAGTGTTGTTCTGCTCTGAAGGCCAAGTGATATGTATCTTCTAGGGTGTAAATCCTTTGCATTGCTAGTTCCTTGCAATTTTTGTCCTTAAGTCATTTTTTTTACTGAGACATGAATTATTGTTTAGATTCCATTCCTTCACAACAGAGAAAATTTATCAAATATTTTTGTCTATTCTGTTGTAGAAAGAATTCCTTGTCGAAGTGTTTTGAGTTGAACTTGGACATCTTCTTGATAATGAAATGGTAAGTATTTTACCGATAATTTCAGCTTCATCTCATCCCAATCAACTATTGGTGGTTGACCTATTTTTAAAAACCTATTCTCTATTGATAACCACCAAATTTTAGCATGTTCAACTTGCTTCATCTTTGCAAATTGGACTTTTTTTTTTTGGATCTTTTGATATGTTGTACTGATCAAAAACATCTTCAATGGCTTTTGTCCAGTCCAAAAATAAGTGTGAGTCCATCTTTTCTGCAAAATCAGGTGCTTCAACACAAACTTTCTTAGTAATATCATCTGCTACGTCATGTGTTTCAGCTCTATCATGACCTCTGAAATCTTGTATGTGCTCTTCAAGTGCTTCTGGTTGGTTTCTTGGTCTTGGATCTCTTGGTTGACATTGATTTCTTAATGCCACTAGCTATCAATTAGCTTCAGCTTCTTCACCTTGGATTTCACCTTCTCCCCCCTCAATATCAAGTGTATTTTGCTGTTCGGTTTTATTTTTTGGACTAGTTATTGGAGCATCTTGTGATCTAGGGTCCTTAAAGCTCAAAATTTTCATAATTTTTAGAAGTAGTTTTTGTTGCTCTTAGTCTCTAAGTACTCTTCTATACACCCTTCTATTATGTGTCGCCATTATGAACTAAAGTTGATACTAAGTTAATGTAAAACAAGTAGAAATATATCAAATTAGTTGTTAAAACTTACAAAATTTATGAATTCTGTCTGTTGGAATTTGAGTTTTATGTTTGGGATTTTAGGTTTGCGAAAATTTTAGTGTTTTGATTATTGAAAATGTAGTCTAGAAGTATTGGAATTTTAGTGATGAAACACTAAATGGAGGATAGGGAATTATAAATTACTTATAGAGTCTAAAAATCACTTTAGAAGAAAGCATCGCAGCTTCCAATTGAAATCTCAAGCTTATAGAGAAAATTTAGGTTCTTTTTTATTGATGAGCTGAGTACATGACATAGAACGCCCATGCATATGTAGAAAAGTTCTTGGACAACTTATTTTAGTAGGAAAGGGATTCCTAATTTAATATCCAAAATTTTATTGAATCCTACTCTAATAAGGATTCTTTATTCTTAAATGAGTTTAACTCCTAAATAACTAGGATAATATATTTAATTTATTATTACTTCATATTTAATAAGTGTTGCAACAAAGAAGAAGCGAGAAGAGGATAAAGATTAAGAGGAAGATGGTATAAACAATGTTGGATTAAGTAGCTCATTTAAGTAAGAATGTGAGAAAATGCATTGTGTAATAATAATGATTATAACAACCCTTAACCAACATGACCACATATCAGAAAGGGAGGGAATAGTGCACTATGTATGAGCCGTTGTAATGGCCACAACATAAGGCATTGAATAGGATTTGTATTTGGATATTTCTATCTCTTTTTTCTCGCTCTCCTCTTCTCCTTCTTCTTCTTCATTTCTGCTCTACTTCCTTCAATTATGCTCATTCACCTTCGCCACCCACATTATTCTATAATAGTTGGTATCAGTGCAATCGAGCCTTGACATACTGTTATGGTGGAAGGCACCAGATGTGTAGAGTTGCGTCGAATAGAAAAAGGCATGAAGAACTTACTAAAAGCCCAAATGAGAACTGAGAGACTACTAATAGAAGGACACTTCGAAGTGATAAACAAGAAATGGAGATTAATGATATGAAAACTATGTTCCAATAACTGATGCAGAAGAAGAGGAAAGAGAATATAGGTGAGGTGACTAAAGCTGTAGGAGAGAGTAAAGGCTATGCAGAACTAGCCTAATTCAGTAGAATAAATTTCCTAGTGTTTGAGGGAGTGGGCATAAAAGCATGGATCTGCAAATACGAATAGTTTTTCTCATTAGATCACACCCCGGACAGTTTGGAGGTTGGAATAGCTTTCACGCATTTAAAAGGTTAAGCTCAAGAGTGAACTATAGTTGAGGAATAGAAATACGTGGAGGCTATAGAATGGTTCGAGTTTGCAACCCTCCTTAGTAAGAGGTTTGATGAAGACATCTTTGACGATCTAGTCAAAAATCTAAAGGAGCTCAAACAAATGGGCTCAGTATTGGAGTATTACGTGCTATTTGACAAGCATTTGAATAAACTTTCACTTCCAAAAAATTACATGGTGGGACTTTTTTGAAAGGATTGAAACTGAAGTTGGGAGTTAACTATCAAGATGATGGAACCTCAAAATCTGCAACAGGAATATGTGCTTGCTAGGAAAGGAAACAAAAAGCCATTCTTGAAGCCAGTGCACTTCCTTATCAAAATAAGGGGGGTTTAAACCATATCCATAACAAACTGGAGTAGGGAACATGATGTTAAGCAGGGCACCAACCTTGATTGCCTCACCATCCAAGACTAACATGGAGGTTGGCATACTACCAACTTCGAATAACCAAAGGGGTATAGGTAAAATCATTATTTTAAGAATATTAGAGGGCAAACATCTGTGAGTAGTAAGGAGTTTGATGACAAGAGGGCAAAGGGATTGTATTGTTGGTGTGACAAACGATACACACCTAGGCACAAGTGTAAAAAGAAGCAATTCCAGCTATTCATGGTGGAAGAGGAAGGATTGGGAGAGTTAGAAATAGACGAACCAGATGAAGAAGAAGAATAGGAACCATTAAAACCAATGTTTCTTTACAAGTTGTGATGGGGTTGAAGGATCAAGAGGAATATAGGCACATTAGAGTCATAGGCACTCACCAGAGTAGACCCCTACATATCTTGATTGATAGTGGGAGTACCTGTAGTTTTGTGGATGAAGTAGTTGTTAAGAAGGGTGGAATGAATTTCATAGAAGTCCAACCTATATAGATCATAGTAGGAGGGGGTTTAAAATTGCACTGCCCAAGCTTGTAAGGACTTTACTTGGAGCATGCAAGGCCTCAAATTTAGTACCAATGTGTTGATCATTTAGCTAGGAGGGTGCAACATGGCTTTGGGGGTTCAGTGGTTGGTGACCCAACATGATTTGTAACTTCACTAATCCCACCATGAAGTTTGTGTGCGTAGGAGAGATGGTAACATTGACGAAAAATCCAAATAAGCCAGCTAAGGTGATCTCAAGTAAAGGTTTCAACAAACTTATGAACAACTCAATAAAAGCATCTCTATACATGATGCTATCATATCCCATCAATTTTCACATGCAACAACTGGGCCTAGAAGATTATTCCAATACTTTGGAGGAATTGAATGATTTGTTAGCAAACTTTAGTGAGGTTTTCAAAGAACCTACTGAACTCCCACCTAGAAATTCACAAGATTCAATTCAAAGAAGGAATATATGCCGTCAACATCAGATCAAATCGGTATTTTGGTGAACAAAAAGATGCAATCGAGGAGGCTATTAAGGAACTCATGGATCAAGGATTCATTTGACAAAGCTTGAGCCCTTATGCTTCCCCGATAGTATTAGTCAAGAAGAAGGATAATACTTGGAGAACGTGTGTGGATTATAAACATCTGGAGAATGTGTGTGGATTATAAAGAATTAAATAAACACACTATTAAGAGTAAATTCCTTATATCATTGATTGAGTTTTTGTTGGACGAATTACAGGGATCCAGTTGGTATTCTAAGTTAGATCCAAATACCAAAAATTTTGCATGAAGGTTTGACATTCCTAAGATTACATTTCGAACACAGGAGGGTCATTATGAGTTTCTAGTGATGTCTTTTGGGCTCATTAATGCTCCTTCAATGTTTTAGAGTCTCATGAATGAGATTTTTAAGCCATATCTTTAAAAATTCCTCTTTCTCTTGGTTGTCTTCAACAATTTTCTCATTTGTAGTAGCACTTTCCAACAACACCTAGAACATCTACTTCAGATTCTACAAACATTACACCCTCACCAACTATTCATTAAGGGAAGCAATTGCACCTTTGGAGCAAGACAAATCAATTATTTGGGTCATTCTATTTCTTCCATGGGAGTCTACAAATTCTAACAAGATAAAAAGAATCCAACAATGACCAAGACCTCAATCCTTGAAAGAATTAAAAGGGTTCTTAAGATTAAACGGATACTATAGGAGGTTCATCAAGCATTATGGGGTGGTGGCTAAACCTTTAATTGAATTGTTGAAGAAGCAAGCATTGGGAACCTATAAATGAAAAGAGAAGCAACAAGAGGCATTTGAACAACTTAAGAAGGCATTAACATCAACTCATGTATTAGCCTTACCAGACTTTTCATAGTGACTCACCATTGATGCAAATGCATGTAGGTTGAGTATTGGAGCAATACTCCAATAAAACCAACATCCAATTGCCTTCTTGAGTAAAGCTTTGGTACCTAAGCACTTGGGGTTAATTAACCTATGAAAAGGAATTCCTAGCCGTTATCAAGGCAATCAAATAATGACACCGTCACTTTAGTGGTTGTCCCTTCAAGAGACAAACAGATCATAGAAGCCTCAAGTGTCTATTGGAACAAAGATTACAACTCCTTTTCACTATTGGAACAAAGATTACAACTCCTTTTCAACAATCATGGTTGCCAAAATTAATAGGGTATATGACTTCAAAGTTATTTATCAGAGTGGGTTGGAGAATCAAGCTGTTGATGCATTGTCTTGCATCGCAAGCAAGGGGTTGTTAACCTTTTTAGTATCCTAAGTGCATACACTTCCCATGGAATAGATTAAAGAATAGGAGAAGGATGCCAAAATTCAGGATCTTATAAGGAAGATGGAAACCAAAGAATTGAATTCAGGATCGTATGAATGGAAGGATGGTCTGGTGAGGTGGAAGGGACACATAGTAGTGAGCCATGATCAAGAATTAACAGGAAAGTTAAAATCCTTGGCTCATGACAACCCACAAGGAGGTCACTTAGGTGTAATGGCCTCTATTAAGTGAGTCCAAAACTTGTTTCACTAGAGGAATCTGGCCAAGGATGTGAGGAATTACATTATGAAGTGTTTAGTTTGGCAAAGGAACAAGCATTATAATGCGGCTTATCTAGGCTTAAATGTGGCTTATCCAGGCTTACTTCAATCTCTCCCTATACCCTAAGGTTGTTGGGGGGGAAATTAGCATGGATTTTGTTAAAGTTTTGCTATCGTCTAAGGGTTTTGCTATCTTTGTAATTATGGATAGATTCAGTAAGTACTCTTATTTGATGACTATTAAACACCCTTATACAACTTAACAAATAGCTCATATTTTCATTAATCATGTATTCAAGCTCCATGGGATGCCAGAGACAATTTTGAGCGATAGGGACATTCTCTTCTTGAACATTTTTTGGCAGGAAGTGCTCAAACTTCTCGGGGTCAGTCTAAGGTTTTCAACATCTTACCATCCCCATACTGATGGGCAAACCAAGACAATTAACAAAACTTTGGAAACTTATATATTTTTTTGCAGAGATGTTCTCGAGAAATGGTCAGGATGGTACACTACAAATTACCATTCAACCATCCATTCTATTCCTTTGAAGATTCTCTATGGATATCCTCCACCTGTTTATATACCCTACTTTGCGGGCGATTCATATAATTTTCTGGTAGACCAGCCCATGTAGGATCGAGAAATGGCTCTTCAAGTTGCTAAGTTTCATTTGAATAGAACACAACAGAGAATGAAGCAATAGGCGGATCAAAAGAAATCAGATAGAAAATTCATGGTGGGTAACTACAGTCCTAAAAGCAACACTCACTACAAAGAAGGGTACATCAGAAGATATCTCCTTTGTATTATGGACCTTACCAGATTATTGATAAAATTGGTAGAGTCGCAAACAAGCTGTAACTACTAGAAGGGTCTCTTATTCATTGTACATTTCACGTATCCCAGTTAAAGGAATCTGTGTGGGATAAAATACCAACATCCTTTCGATAACCTTCATCACTTATTAATAAAGACAAGGCACCATTGGCTATTTTAAGCAGAAGGATGGTGAGACGTTGCAATATCGCTGTACACAAGTGTAATACAATGAGAGATAAAGAAGAACGCAATATGGGAGACCCTACTGGAATTACAAAGGAAGTTCCCAGAGATCAACCTCGTGGACAAGGTTTTTGAAAGGGAAGGTAATGTTACAACAAAGAAAAAGTGGGAAGAGAATAGAGATTAGGAGGAAGAGATATAAGTGATGACGAATTAATTAGCTCATTTAGGTAAGAATGTAAGAAAATTCGTCGTTTATTAATAACAACAATTATAACAATCCATATCGGATATGACCACCTGCCAGAAGAGGAGGGAATAGTGTACTGAGTATTAGCTGTTGTAAAGGCAATATTGTAAGGCATTGATTAAAATCTATATCTTAAGTATTAGTAGTTGTAACAGCCATAATATAATAAAAAATATATATAGATAATTCTCTCTCGTGACTCTCTCTCTGCTCTTCTCGCTCTGCTTCTTCATTTCTGCTCTACTTACTGCCCTCAATCTGCTCATTCACCTTCACCACCCATGACACTTCTAGTTACATAATTATTCTATAACAATGAGGAAACGCAGATAAAGTAAATTTCAGTCCTTGCTGTTTCTGTTGTCACCTCAACTCCAAATTTTCATCCCACCAAATTACAACTTGTGGCTGAGTTATTTTGCCTCTTTATTTCTTTTATAAACTCGTAAATTCTTTTGCATCACTAAGTCCATTTAAATGCTTTGACAAATTACTTTAACTCTATGTTGTCAACTTCTGATTTTTTTCCTCTAATTTTGCTGTTTATGCCTTTCATTATTGAGCTTATAATATGAAACTGTAACTCTTAGTAGATCTTCTTTTATGATTTGTTGATTATAGTATTAAGATCATTTAGAGTCTCGTGGTGTTGCTTCCTTTTATTTATCCCCAGAAATATTGGATCCTTTCTTCTGAAAATATTTAATAAGTAGTGGCTAGCAAGAGAAACTGACTTGTACAGTCTTAGAAGAAGAGAAGATTGTAGGATTTGCTTCCCTTCTTCTTCTACTTCTTCTTCTTCTTCTTCTTCTTCTTCTTCTTCTTCTTCTTTTTCTTCTTCTTCATCGTTCTATTCTATGTTGCTTAATTTAACTGAGGTTACTCTGTTAATTTTGCAACGTTGTTTGCAGAGAAGAAGCCATGGAGTTTTTGTTCAGGGTAATGAATGAGGACACATCTAAATGTAACTTTGATGAGGGGACCATTCAAAAATGCCCATTTCTAAGGAACATCAATAAGCCGACGTGCTTTTCATTTTCACCCGTGAACTTTCCCATCCCTGTAAGTTATTTCTCTTTTGAGTTGACACCATCCTTTGTTCTAATTGTTTCTAATCTTGAAGAAATGAAGCTGGTTTTGCACCTGATGCGAAAATATTTTGTTTTATTTCTCAGGCACGCGGATCTAAAGGCCCTATATTTGAAGATGGTCCAAATTTTGATAATGCATTTAAGCTTTTTCATGGTAAAGATGGGATTGTCCCACTTTCGGACAAGTCTAATGTTCATAATGACAGCGTAGAACTTGTGCCTGAACCTCAGTTTAACCCATTAGCGGCTAAAACTGCCACCATAAGTCTATCTGTTTTTGGGCCGGGTGGGCCTTTTAGCTTTGGTTCCTTCAACGATAAGTGGAAGAAGAAACAAAAGAAATCTGAATCAAGTAACAAGAGAGATCCATCTTCTGAGGTGATTTACAATATTTCCATTTTAATCATTTTAAAGTTAATTAACTCTAGAATGAAATGGAGGAAAGAAAGGGAATGAAAATGGTTGCTGGGGTGGCATTTATGAACACTGTTACTGGTGGTTTCCTACAAACACACTATTGATGCCATATTTTCATTTTGAAAGTTCCATTTAAATGTTGTTCAGTTTGAATATTAAATGCACAGTTTGAATATCATCTGGCGTATTTGTGAAACTTGACAGAATTAAGTGCTGGTATCATTTTACTCCTGGAATCCACAAGCATCGTAGTTTAGATGTACGATTACTGTTATATAGTTGTACTTATATATTGCATTCTAATCTTCCAGAAAGGAAGTACCTCAAAACACGAGGC
Organism: Erythroxylum gracilipes; assembly: GCA_026413385.1. NCBI lineage: Eukaryota > Viridiplantae > Streptophyta > Magnoliopsida > Malpighiales > Erythroxylaceae > Erythroxylum > Erythroxylum gracilipes. The sequence goes on along the minus strand of JANZLC010000005.1, from coordinate 11,259,863 downwards.
CCTGGGAAATGAGTGGCTAGAAACAGGCAACTGTCCGATTGCAAAATCATACAGAGCTGTTAGTCGTGTCTTGCCACTTGTAGCATCAGCTCTGCAGCCACCTCCTGGCATAAAGCTTAGATGCCCACCTGCTGTGGTTGCCGCAAGGGCAGCTCTGGCCCGAACAGCCCTTGTAAAAACTTTGCGACCTCAGCCACTACCTGAAAAGATGCTTGTGATTGCTCTCCTTGGGATGGCAGTGAATGTGCCCTTGGGTGTTTGGAGGGAGCACACACGGAAGTTCTCTGTGTCATGGTTTGCAGCGGTGCATGCAGCTGTGCCTTTCATAGCCATGCTTAGGAAGTCTGTTGTGATGCCTAAGACTGCAATGGCATTGACCATTGGAGCTTCTATCCTGGGCCAGGTTATTGGTTCAAGAGCAGAAAGGCATCGCCTTAAAGTAGGAGCAGACAGGGAAAGGGTGGTAGCACAGACAGCAGCAGCTGCTGCTGCTGCTATTGCTATTGCAGGGTGTAGCACTAACCAGGTCGATGGCATTACCGGCAGTCACTTTGGTGCAGAAAGAACATGGGACCCACTCGGTATCAAGGGCAGTGGAGCCGCTGCATCATCCTCCAACATGTGCTACTGATATTCATATTAGAAGTTGCAAAGGACGCAATGGAATAAGGACACATTTGGGACTGCTGATCTTTAAAATATGTATAAACCTTTTATTTCTTATCCATTTCTGTATCTTGAGTGGAAACTGAGGTATTTGCACCTTGCAGACCAAGCCCTCATTGGAGTAAATGTACCAGTTTACACTTCTACAGCAGCAACTTTGGCATTCACATGAGCAGCAACTATATGCATTAAAAAATTTAATATACCAGCCAAATAACTGAAAGAAACACTGTAGCTGACATAAAATATACGAGATTCGGTCAGTACAAAAAGAAAAAAAAGGTACTTCTCGCCCATGCGTTCTATATAGGTTACAATTTCAACTTCCTTAATATCCGGGACTTCAGAACCCACTTAGGCTATCTCCAACCATTGCACCAAATTTTTACACCAAATTTGGTGTAAAGTGTGGAATATTTCTAGAATCTTTTTACACCAAATTTGGTGTTACTCCAACCATTCTACACCAAATTTTTACACCAAAATTTTTCAAAGAATATACCACAATAATTTAGTTATTAACTAAATTAATTTATATTTATATAACCACAATAATTTAGTTATTAATTAAATTAATT
>JANZLC010000005.1:11230514-11258519 GCA_026413385.1 Erythroxylum gracilipes | reverse complement strand
ATATAATTATTACATAATTATGATATTACACCGGTTTGATTAAATCAGTCAAACCGATGATTAGTAAAACCTCTAATTTAATAATCGATACAAATTTCAAAACACTAATTAAAACAAAAAGATCTGACCTATTACGCAACCGGCAATTATTAAACTTTGTTTTAAGTATATAATTATATTCGTTAGTGGGCCGTGTCCAATACTCCCAACATTGAAAAGTCCTCCAACCCCACTTCTGAAAATGGCTCCCTGAAAATGATTGACTTTTTGGATCCAAAGCAATAAAGTAAGCAGCTTTTAGAATCATCCATTCACTTTTCCCCATATAACTTTGGAAAGAACGTACAATTATATAAATTAATTGATTAAAAAAAGCTTGTGATTCTAGAAATTACCTAATAAATGTTTACACGCAAAACTTGATATTTTAAAAAATAAAATAAAATTAGTTTTTACTATTTTTATTAATGTTGAAAATTTATAAGTAGAGTTGTCTCTTGTCTGAAAGAGACATATGAATAAAGTAAGTTATATACAAAAAATTATAAAAAATATAATTACATTAAATTTTTAGATTAAAATATGATATCATATCAATTTCTTCCTAAGATCCCTCAAAACTTTTCATTAGTGTCATCGTTAAGTTGACAAAATTTAATAAATAGTGATTTAAAAGTTTAGGTTAGAGTGACACTAATAGTTTCGTATGAGTTATGGGTTATGGGTTTAGAAGGAGCTAGTCCCATATAAATAGATCTAATTATAGGTTAAAATATGATATCCTAGTTATATATAAATTTATTTATACTTAGTTCAATTTCTCCACAGGCTAAAAATAACATACATAATCTTAAATTAACAAAATAGTTAAATTTTGATACTTTATATCGTAATTAATTTTTAAAAATATTTTTTAGACATTGGTTAAAGTTATACTTTTTATTTTAATAAATTTATATCTTTATTTTTATTATCACTTTTATCCCTTATTTTAAATACAGCAAGTATTATTTTAATAATATAAAAATAGTACTGAAAATAATAATAAATAATTTATATTTGACTATTAACAAATTTAATAAAAAATAATATTCTTGAGAGCTAATTTATTATTTACGTGTCTCGTAAGGTAACTTTCTTGTCAATCAATCTCAATCTGAATTAATAATTGCTATTAAGATGGGCGTGAATGGCACGTTGCGTCCCATTCTCAATAATCCAAAGAGCATGACCCACCGGACACTATTAAGATATTTCCACAAGTAATTGCATTTGACATCTTTTACACATAATTTATAAATATCAAATGAGTAATTGTATTTGAAATATATAGTTATTAATATATTTGTTATATAAAACTTAAAATTTATATTAACAAAGATGAAGAAATACATAATTTCTCTAGCTTTCAATCTATTAATTATAGTAGTGAAATACTAACAAAAATAAATTTAAAAATTAAATTTGTTATTTTGTGAGTATTTATCAATAAATAATATTTCCAAAATTTTACTTTATAGAATTAGTAAAATTGTGACCGATTGAGATTATTTATTATTCATTTCTTAATTTAGTTTTTAAATAGTAATAAATTTTGTATTATTAAAATTACTAACTATTTCTAATAATACATTAGATAAAAATTAAAGATGAGATATTTTTATTTTTTGTCATATATGATTTTATTATTAATTAAATAACTATAGTTAATTATTTGATATTGGTTATATTAAATGATCATTGATATAATATAATATAATTATTTTAAATATTTAAGAACTTTAAAATTTGATAAAATATTAAAATTTTTGAACATTTAATAATTTAAAATAAAATTAATATTTTTAAGTTATGATTTCAGTAAAATGACGATTTCGTTGGTTATAAATTAGAACGAGTGAGAAGCAATTATTAGGTGGAATTCAAAGATAAGGTTAACCCACCAAAACAAGTTAATGCTAAGCAATTGTCTTAATACAGATTAAAAGACATCATGATTGTGAAGCATATGATTTTGTTTGTTTAATGGGTCACGCTCACACACACAAAACACGAGAGAGAGAGAGGCCCAGATAATGGTCCATCACTATACGTGTCAGTGAGTGACACACCCGAGACTTGACGGAGTTTTTGAGTCATTGCTCGGTGCAATATCAATCCATTAAACGGAAAATGCTTGGGAATATACCAAACTTTCACGTCCTCGCCCAGTGCCATCAGCGGCTTCAAAGCTAAATCTTGGATAAGTCTTGTGTCTATTCTCGTCTTTTCATACTTTATACCATATTTGCTATATAATAACATCATCTGTAGTTAAAAGTCATAACTTACTAACCTCAACGAATCCCAAAAACTTTTGAGGGTAAATCCAACCATGTCTTCCTCTACTATTCTCTCCATTTCTGACCAAGAAAAGCTCATCCAGAAACTGGGTATCTTTAAGATCCATGGAAGAGACAAGCGTGGCCGTAGGGTTCTTCGCATTATTGGCAAATCCTACCCTGGTAAGCTTTTATCTTTTTTTAAATTTGGTTTTGCACTTGAGTTTGGATGGTTTTGGTTTACTGATTTTGTTGTTGTTTCTGTGTTGATTAGCTCGGCTTGTGGGTAGTGAGGCTTTGAAGGAATATTTGGAGGAGAAAATATTCCCTGAATTGGAGGAGAAATCATTCTCGGTTGTGTACGTGCACACCGGTGTCCAGAGAAGCGAGAATTTTCCCGGAATCACCGCTCTCCGATCAGTCTACGAGGCTATTCCGATGAACGTCAGGAGTAATCTGGAGGCTGTATATTTTGTACATCCAGGTCTACAAGCCAGACTCTTTCTTGCCACCTTTGGTCGTCTTCTTTTCAGTGGAGGGTAAGATAAAAAAAACTGAAGTCACCTTTATCTTAAAGAAACCAAAAACCATTCACGAATCTCTACTTTGCTCATGTTACCTTATATTCTGACAAAACTCTGTTTTTTGTTTCCTGTCTTGAACAGGTTGTACTCGAAGGTGAAGTACTTGAACAGGTTAGAGTTTTTATGGGATCATGTAAGGAGGAACGAGACAGAGATGCCGGAGTTTGTATATGAACATGACGATGAGTTAGAGTACCGTCCGATGACGACTGATTATGGGTTAGAAAGTGATCATCCAAGAGGGTATTGTGCATCTTCAGTGGACAATCCAGTTTCGATGTACTCAATGCGATGCATTGCGTAGGAATTTCTCTTGTTAGCTTGATTAGTTTCACAATGTATAAAGAAAAACAGGGTAGAGAATAGGTTATATGGATTAGAGTATACCTTGTCTTGTTCTGTGTAGGAGTTTCCTGGGAGTTTCGTGTCTGATTTTGTACAAAACTACCAATTCTGCTTTTGGAATCTGAATTCAGATCTCTTTTTTGTTTTGATGACCAAGGACAAGAACACCCAAAGCTAACACAGGCGACGGGGGTACAAAACCCCGCGCTCGCCAGAAGAATGTGCAGGCCCGGGGTAAGACACCTGCACATACCGCCAATCTGTTGGCACACTGTTGGCCTCGCGAATTCAAATCTCTCAATTATTAAAGATTGTATATAACATCACGAATCCCAATTGTATGTAACGTCACAAATCCCAATCCTTTGAATCTGTTCTGTTTAGAAACCTGGGTTGAAGACAGAAATTGGCTTATGCAAGACTCCGTTCCCTAATCACGTCGTTACTAATTGAACCTTGGAATCGAGGACATAGGCCATAAAGAGCATACTTCATCACAGTAAACTTTTACCTTTTGGGTATGCGGTCGAATTTATGGAGTTATCTTTCCGATGTATTTAATGGTCACAAACTTGATTGGTATAAAATACAAATAGTCAATATTTTTATTTTTATTTTTATTAAATTTTAAATTTAAATAAATAAATAAATAAATAATTTAGCAATTTTAAATTTAAATTTAAATTTAAATTTTTCGATAAATTTTTTTTACAATCATATTTTAATTGGATTAAATCTAAAGTTTAATTTTTAAAATATTTATTTTTATGATTAATGGTAATTAAACTAAAAATTATCAAATATTCTCTTGATAGATATTTTTTAAGATATGATTTTATTTTATTTGTGATCTTTTTAACTTTTTAAATAAAAATAAATGAACTATATTTTATGATTATATTAAGGGGTGCTTGATTAATGAGTTTGGGAAGAAAGAAATTAGCAAGGAATGAAAACTGGCTTAGGACAATACTCCATATCCCAATATAATATGTTCATTATAATTTTTATTATCATTCCCCTCCAAAGAATGTCCGGGTCAAAATATGGCTTTCAAATTTAGTTTCGAATTAGTGGATGTTGCCATAGGGAGTGGCGATGCTATACTCGAAAAGGAAGAAACTCATATGACATAGGCAAATAGAACTTTTGCACATTTTCGTTAATTCATGAACAAGATATATATAGACACATAGACTCATAGAACCATATATCTCGAAGGAGTATGGTAGGGGCAGAAGGAATTTCCGATGGAGCGGTGAAATGTGTAGAGATCGGAAAAAAACACCAACGACGACAAAAGCACTTTGTTAGGCCGACACTGACACTGAGAGATGAAAGTTAGGGGAGCGAATGAGATTATATACCCCAGTAATCCTAGCCGTAAATGACGGATACTAAATGAGCCAAACACATCCTAAGTGTTATATAACACCATATTTAATCACAATTGTATTATGTATAATATGATTTTCGTTGCACAACTTAAAACTTAAAAATCCAGATAAATACAATCATACACACCAGAGTTCAGACAAATTACAAAGAGTTGCATTCGCTTGCAGGGAAGTCCCATGTCAGGAAGGATTTGGTGAAACCCATAGCGGTCTAGAATCTAAGCTGCGAGAAGAAGAAGGCAACGTTTCAAAACTCTCATCCTCCAACTTAAAAATGCCCATATCACGTTCCCCATAACAGCTGTTCTCAGAGTAATCATCTGTGTAATAGATTCGATCTCCCAAACATCCTGAGAAATCCGAAGCTTGTAAAGACAAAGAACAGTTTTGCCCAATAAACAACATAGAATCACCCAAGTTCCTAACCCTCTCCCACTCTGATTCCCTCCAATTTAGCCTAAACACCTCAAACCTCCTCGTTTTGTAGCCCAAATGCTCTGGAATCTCAGCTACATCATCCAAATCCATCTCCACATCGATGTATCTCGTAACAAGCAACAGTTCTTGTCCGGACCAGACCAAGTACTGCAAATCGCCGCCTAATTGCGGTGTCATAACGAGAAACGACACCGTAGGTGAATCACCGGACACATCACACACGACTGTTTGACCGAACTTGTTCACCGCATAAAAAAACCCGTTAAAGTACACAACATCTTCGCTATAACCAGTGACAGTTTCCAGAATTGCCCATGATTGGTCTCCCTGTTTACAGTAAGCTAAATCGGAGGAGTGAAGAATTGCCATAGCCGCGAAACGATTGCGTTTAGGGCTTGAAGATAACACCACTTTCTTAATGAACCAATCACGCATGTGCCTTAAACTCACCGTTTCAGGCCTTTCGCGGTCAATTAAACCTCTCACGGTCACGTACTCTCTCCCGACATTGGAGTAACTAAACGCGATGACGTTTGGGAAGGTTGAAACAGGAGGCAAATAAACCTTCTCGCGCGTGATTGGGTTCACGAGAACGATTGTGGGGGAATCGTCGAGGATCGTGACCCAACCGTGAGAAGAACCGCAGAGGCGTTTGTTGTGAGAAGCCTCTGGAAGGTTCAGGAAGTGGAATTTGCCTGAGGAGAGATTGTAGATGGCTCGGCGAGATGGGTTCGGTTGCCTTTGGGGAAACATGAGCCATGGGAGCTGAGGCGGGAGGTGGTCGGGGCATTTGATGGTTGAGTACCGCCATGTACGGCACACGCTGCGGAGGCGGATGTAATCGGCGTAGATTGTTAGGCTTTTGGCGATGGTTTCTACAATCTCCGGTGGGAGTTGTGTCCAGTCGACGTCCATTTTCGGTTGAACAATCTAAAGGAATCAGGAGAAGAGTTAATCGTTATAACCAAGAATGGTCAATTGTTCAATTCAACCTGAGCCGTCCGATTGATTTGTGGTCAACGAGTTCTAGGAATGCATGAATCCTAGGATGGTATAATCTTTTGCTTTATCATACATGACACTGCATCAATATCAAATTAGTAAAAACTATATCTAACTTTACTAAATGCTACCTAATTGTGAATTTAAAATTATCCTTATTTATAGGGATTTCTTTTTACTTCTTAGGTTAATTGACGTCACGAGTGTTGATACAGTAATGGAACTTCGTTGTAGTTAAATTCAGGAAGGACTTTGCTTACGTGAAAGGAAGTCCAAAGACCCTCCCAGCAAGTTGTGAAAAAGAGACGTGTTCTTTTCTGGGTTTAACCGCTTCAAGAATCTAACAGTGGCGGATTTCTCCGATAACCGATTCCTTAGCATTCCACTACCGAAGCCTTTTCATGGAAACAACATAAAACACAATGTGTTACCTCTTCAGACACACGGAAAACCAATATACATGGGAGGAACATCGAACAAGGGTTGGCACATGATGGTTGAAGAGACCTCGGAGATCACTCTTTTGAACGTTAACACTGGAGTCAAAATTCAACTTCCAGAAATCTCAGAACAGAACTCCTTCACCCGATCGAAAGTACAGAATGAAATTGTTCATAAAGCTGTACTATCTTCGCAACCGGACACCGACACGGACGACTGGACTGCTGTGGTTATTTACGGAGACTCGAAAGAATTGGCGTACTATAAAGCAGGTGGTGAAACATGGACTTTACTACAAGAAGCTGGAACAATGTACGATGGTGTTGTGTTCCATGAAGGAAAGTTCTTCGCTGTTGATGAGTTTGGGAAAGTGGTATTCTGTGAGGTGAAATCCTCGCTTAGTGTAACTTTAGTGACAGAAAGATGGTTCTTTTGGGGACAAAAGTTGTATATTGCGCCCATGGAAGAGAGGATTTGTCTTGTCGACAGGGAAACCCGTGAGTTTAAGGTATGTATGTTGGTTAATAAGCATAAAGGCTAATCAATAGGACAATTGAAAAACTGGGTGATACTTGCAGGACGTTACCACTGTGTAGCTCTACCACCTTACAGCATTAATGGATTGAAGGAAAATTGAAGCTACTTCATGGATGATTACCTTCACAACTTGAATGGCAGTGTTCTTCGTGATGAGGATGGTTCTCGTTGCTTTAGCTTGAAAGATGACACCATCCACGAATTGCAGGATCCTCCATATGCCCTGCTCTATGCTTGGCAACGTAAAATAGTTTGTTGAAACAAAGTTTATATCTTTTCCTTTTCTTAGGCACCTGACAATCAAATAAGGTTTACTTGATCGGATTTGATAATAATTCTGCCAATAGTTGTATGCTTAGCATAAAGTATATAACTACTGGGAAAACAATTCAGATATTGATAATTGCTTCGTCGAATTCAGCTCGTGATGTTCAAGGAAGTACAATGTTTGACAAACTAACCAGAACAACAACACAGGGTCAATATTACCACAACTGCTGTTTACGAGATCGTATTCTCTTCGGCGTCACCATTTTCTAAGCCATTCGTAGTGGTTACTTGCAAATCAGGATAGTTTCGATGATTAAGAGAGTGCAACCACAAGGCAACTACTCCTTCCTTATGTTCTGTTGAAGCAATGTGAGAGTATATATGCTTTATCTTGAATTCCTCTGCCTCTTTTGCATAATCTTTCATTGAAAGTTCTTCATGACTATCCTTCCATTTTTTATTATATGATGCAAAAAGGCACTCGTCCAAGTACAGTCCGACCTCTGGAGCAGTAGGCACATTTATGTTAACGTCCCTACAAGTTTATAAACCACAAAGAATAAGATTAGACTAACAAATTTTGATCACAGAACGCAAAGTATTGAAAGAACATAGTGGCATGTTCTTACTTTTGAAAGGCAGTTTCTAATATCGATTCAGGTGCACAATTCCTCATAATTGCCACAGCAAGTCCTATCATCTTACGAATTTGATGAAGCATGAAGCTCTGCCCTACAACCTCACACTTCACAAACTCGATACCTTCAACGTTAATCGTAGTGTTTGCATCAAACGAAATGATGTATCGACGAGCAGATGGATCTTCAGCCTTGGTTCGGGTGGTAAAGTTATGGAAGTTATGACTCCCCACATAAAACTTCAATATCCTATTGAACCTCTCCTTCTCGTCCTCTCCGTAACTGAATCCATTCCGTTTCTCTTCCTCGTTAATTTTCTCACCATCAACAGTCTTCAAATTCTCTGCAGAATCTGATTCTTTCTTATCATGATCAGAGCTATCCACGTTCACTATAGAAACCTCTTCTCTACTGTGACGTTCTGTATCAGATTGCAATACTGAAGATTTTGTTTCTATCCCATCATGTTCAGAGCCCTCAGATTCCCTTACAGATTCACTATTCAAGTTATCACTAATAACATCTTCTGTAACACACGCATCTCCATTGTTCGACGAAATGTCTACTGATTTCGGCTCGAAACTACGCTTACCTACTGCTCCAACAACTTTACGTCCTCTTTCCGAACACTCCAAACACTTGACAAGCTCCTTACCAGACCCCAAACTAGCGAGAACACTCTCTCTATCACGATGCGAGCAAGGATCAAGAGCAAAAACAGGAAGCAAATACACATACCTCCTTCGGTCGCAGAACTTCTTAGCGTTATACGACCCAGTCACACGCTTGTACCCAAAGATCCTAATTTGATAGGGTAAGAACGAATTCAACCGCTCCACGAGTCCGGGAGGGTCGATGTAGAACCGACCCGAAACGACCTGACCCACGGCACTGACCCCTTTATCAGTTCGAGCAGAGCGAGCCCAGTCATAACGTTTGGGGTTGCCGCGGTCCTGCTCCGGCACGGCGCCGGAGTGAAAGAGGGCCTCTTCGAGGTCGCCTTCAATGGTTTTGGCGCCAGGGTTCTTTTGCATTCCTTGGTAACCCACGCCACAGTACGCGAAGAAAATGGCGATCTTGCGGCGTTTGTATTTCTGTTTCTTGGTGGTGTTGGTCGGGTCGCAAGGCTCCTCGTCGGAGGTTGTCGTGGACATTTTGGGTCTTTTGATGTCTGGTTCTCGTTGGGTTGGTGGGGTTTTCTGTTCTGGGGTTTCCATTTTCAATGGCCCGAACAGAGGAATGACCCCATCAAAGTTCTGAGCTTTCTGGGTCTATCGTGATTTGTGTGTAACCTCCGATACAACCCTAGAAGAACAGTTCACGAATGTGAGTGTGTGAGTTCGGCTTTTCATTTTAGGACCTAAAGGCTTGGGCTTTGTTTACCCCGAAGGGCCTAATAAAAGATTCTCTTGAACCAAAAATGCGTCCATAGATTGACAGTAGGACGAGTCAGGAGTCAGGACATGCACGTCACGTCCGCCTATTAGAATTCTTCAGGACCAGTCAAAATCTCTACTCCCTAATTCAAGAGTACCTTCCCACCACATATGTATGGCTCTAGCTGAGATTAACCCCGTGCAACCGATACAGGGACGATGCAGTAACGTGGGGCCGCACAGAATATCGGAGATTCACAGTGAACTCGGCATATGATCTTATCAAGGGGCGAAATACGGATAGAGTTCAAAGCCAGTGGCACTTAATTTGGAAATGGGCTGGGCTCCAAAGAATCAGAGCTTTTCTTCGGCTCATGACCAAGAAAAAATTTCTGACAAACTAACAACTGAGTGGCGAGACATATTGCAACAGATAGCAGCTGCTATATATGCGGTTAGGAAGAGACCATCATCCACGTCTTACGAGACTGCCAACGAGTGAAAGATTTTTGGAGACAATTTCCTGAGGAACTAGTAGATACGGAGTTTTTCTATCAGGAAGAGTAAGAATGGGTGATTACCAACCTAAGGTCATCTCTAACTATTACACCAAAATTTTACATTAAATTTGGTGTAAAGTAGAATCTTTTTACACCAAATTTGGTGTTATTTCAATCATTCTATACCAAATTTTTACACCAAAAATTTTTCAAATATTATACCACAATAATTTAGTTATTAACTATATAACTAAATTAATTTACATTTATATAACCACAATAATTTAGTTATTAACTAAATTAATTTATATTTATACAATAATTATTTATTTATTTATTTATTAAAAATAAAAATAAAAATCATTATTCTTAATTAATTAATGTATACTTTATATTAAATTAATATTATTTACAAAATATATTTAATATTATTGCAACAGCAAATTAATAACATACACAAATATAAACTGATTAAAATTTTTCATTTAACCTCTAATCATTTGAATTTTCATATCGTTCCTACAAATGTTCAATCAGTACATTACGAAATTCATAATGAGCTTCTTTATCTCTAATTTGTCTATGTCTAGTAAGGAATTCTTGAAATATAATTGTATCATCTTTATTGATATTAATTTCAGAGACTGATGTAATATTAGTTTGATTATAATCTCGAGTCTGATTTCCGTTGTAATTTATTTAAGTCTGGTTATAATTTCAAATATTTTTGTTGAGTTTTAATTTTTAAAATCAATGGCGTGGTTTAAATTTATGTACTTTTTATTTCAAATTTATTTTTTGTTCTTAACATATTTTATTAATGAATTTATAACACTTATAAATAAGAATTATAAATAAATATTTAAAATAAATTTAATATTATATTCAATATTAGTCTCGTTTTAAATGTCTCAATGAGATCTTTGTAATGATATATTTTGTGTAAAGTAATAAATATGTTAACTTTAATTACAAAGTAAATTATGTAAATAAATCAATTTGAGAAAAGGACATAAAAGGAAAATGCTAAAAAGTAAAGGGATAAAGTTGTCTTTTTATACTTTTGGTGCAATTGGTATGTTACTATTCATTGCACCATTTTAGTGTGTACTTTTGGTGTCTTGGTTGAAGTGGATTTTTTTGCACCAAAACACCAAATTGAGATGGCCTTACCTTTGAGAAAATGAGCCACTATTTTATGAACTTCAACTCCATTTGCATTCGAGTGACATCAGAAACCACCAATCTGTTGCTTCGACTTACCTCTAAATCTTCAGAAGAAACCTGGACAAGGATGAATAGTTAAAACTTTTCTGCTTCGACGACCGTAGATTTTACTTCTTGTTCATCACTGGACGTCTCCACTTCCACTTTCAACGGAAACATATATCTGCCGAACAGAACTTGATGGATAATTTTTGAAAAGCTCTCATTATCTTGCTTTTCAAATTTCATATGATGCAAATCTTTTGCAGTAAAACCCATTATCTCCTGACATACTCCTAAAATGCTGTCACCCTTCTTATGCCAGTATGGTCCTGTACCTGGATCTGAAGCATGTACTTATAAGTTATAATCACGTTCAGAAACAGACTGATCACATTTTTCACATCGCCACTAACTTTTCCCAGCATTAGTAACCTTCTTATTGCATGGTTAATCTCCAGCCATGATGTAGCAGGCCGTATAACAGAATTTATCAGATCTTATGTATATAACAATTGCACTCACAGTGCTCCAATCTGTCCTACATAGGAGTCAGTAGGAGTGTTCCTTCCTTATTTGTTAAACCAATCCGTTAGCTTCTGAGCTTCAGGAAAATCTGGTTCAATAAGCAGCTGACTGGTAGAGATAGTGCCCACTGTCCTTAACATTAAAATTACTTATCCTATCAGATAGTATAACTGGGAAACCCCCAGAATCACACACAGTTTGTAGCATTCGACCTTCTCTGCAGAAATAACCCAGAGGGTTAGCTTAACACTCTGCCCATACATTCACACACTTGTTATTCATGCCTTCAACGTCACTTATTGGGTGAAAATGAAATTGTTGGCTTGGGATGGATTTTTCATCATCAAAGCATTGCTAAATTATTGAACTGCTCTCTGAAATTATGTCAATATCATTACAAAGGCAGTTAAATTTTTTTTGAGCATGTTTAAAGCTTCCCTCGGAAATCAAGTTCACACTACCAGCTTCAAGCCGGTGGTAGAATCGGTCAGCCACAGCATTGAAACAAGTTATCCCGATTTCTCCACCATCAGGATCGAGTAGATCAAAAGACAACACTTTATCATCAGCACGAGGATTGTTATAGTGCCTTAGTTCTCCCTTTGCTGTCAACCTAGCGTTAATTGTCCAACTACCCTCGTATGGATTCAAAGCAGCAAGTGGAATTATCCTGGGGGAAGCTTCATTCCTAGCCACTGGTCCTCCGTTGGCGCCCATTGGTGGTGGTTGCTGATATGCGGACTGAGGGGATGAGAAATAGTTTCCTGGAGAAGGCCGTGAAATTTCTGATTTAGGATTGCACACGCCTGCAATCTCATTGCTGTATGAAGCATTTAATGGTACAAACCCAGAAAATCCTTAGCAGTTTCTGCTTTCTGGTGGAAAGCAGGCAATTTTTTTTGCAGTATATCTTCCCATATCATAATTACCAGTACGAGAGGCACCATGGATTTGATTTATCCCAGGTTTTGATGAGGTAGCACACTTTGGAGTTTCAACCATGCATCCAGGTGGACCGTTAACAGAGGGCCCATGGCGAAGGTCCTAGAGATTTTTGAACTGATACAATAAGGCCACATTCTTCAGTTATGACTAATTAATTGTTTCCGTTATAAAAAAAAAACAAAAAAGAAATTGTCTATAAAATTTATACTTGCAAATTCCAATAAACTAATATCTTACAAGATCCTCTTGGAGGGAGAGACGTGTCGCAGCCGAACCGCCGCTTTTGCCCACCACCTGCACGAGGAAATGCTTTACACACGCACAGCTTATTTGATATCCCAGCAAAGCGTATTTTGTTTATTTCTCTAAGGAAGCATTCACATTTTTGCCATGGCCTCCACGCTAGTGGCCCAACTCCGAGCAATATCAAGTACCCATGTTTCTAAATTCTCAGCCAAACCTTATCATACACTCCAACTCCTTGATGCCATAACTTGTCAGAGTCAAAGTCCCAATCTTTGCTGTTTTCGACTTATTTCCACCACTACCCTTCATTCTCCATCTTCCGGTGATAGTAATCAGACGCAAAGCCAATTGCAAACTAAGTCGTCTTTGAAAGATATTGAGCTCGCTAAATTCTCCGCCATTGCTGATACTTGGTAATTGCTGCTACCTTTTTTTTTTCTTTTTTTTGATGATTCTTGTTTATGGAACTTTGTACAATCTTTTTCTAGCTTCTTGTTAATTGTCTTTGTAAAATTGTGAAAATGAATAGGTGGGATAGTGAAGGGCCATTTAGACCACTGCACGCCATGAATCCGACAAGAGTTGCTTTTATTCGGTCTACTCTTTGTCGACATTTCAGGTACTGTCTATGATCTTCTACGAAATAATAATTTTGCATCATTTTGAAAATTTAACTATTAGGTGATTTATTTTTCGAAAAGGAAAAAAATTATTAGGTGATTATATTAACGTGGCTTTGGATATAGAATTTCTGAATTTCATTTTTTGTTTTGTCTGGTGCCTAAAGAATAAATTGGGTGCAATTTGTCTTGCAGAGTTATTGTAATTTATGCTAAAAGAGGAGTTGTTTATTAGCTAGATACTTTGTTCGACGTTTATTTTACATTTTTTTCCCTAAATTTGGATACTGGGGCTTTAATTTGTAACTTATTAGCTTTATTTGTTTCAGGAAGGATCCGCTGTTGCCTAGGCCTTTAGAAGGCATACACGTTCTTGATGTTGGCTGTGGTGGTGGAATTCTTTCGGAGGTTTACCATTTGCTTTGCTTAACTGCTTTGGACTTTCCACTAGCTTGGATTACAATATGATTAACAAACAAGAGAATTATTTAGCCATCAATACACTATTATATGTGACTTGCCAACTCTAACGTGTTCAGTGGCTGAGGGATGCAGCCTAGGAAATAAATCAGATGGGAAATAGGTAGATGGAAATTTGAGTTGGTACGTATGGAAAAGGATACTATAAACATCGCTGCAACTTTTCTAGACGTTTTTCTGGACTGATAAAACGATCAAATATCCTACTTAAAGCTGACATATTATTTTCTCATTCTCAATGATACTTGTCTGTTTGGTTGGACTTTTTATGTGTAATCTGTCTGTTGAATAACTAAGATGTCATGATTGATACTGATATTTGTTGCTGGAACTGGTTCCTCTTCTTCTCTTGTGTTGCAGCCTTTAGCTCGAATGGGAGCAACCGTTACAGGAGTCGATGCTGTGGAGAAAAATATCAATATTGCACGCATTCATGCTGTATGATTATAATATAACGTTCTATATGGATGTGTATACTGGAAGTCTAATTTTGATCTTTGTAAAAGATAACTAAATTCTTTCTACTCAGAACAGGGTATTTGCTAATTCACAATGAAATATTTTTACAAGCAATATATGATTGCAATTTGAAGGCCGCTGTTCCAGTTGTAGAAATTATTCTGTGTGGGCATTCATTGTCTTGTCAATCTCTGAAAAGTAGTGGGGCCGTGATAAATCTCCATTTAGCTGATGGATATAGGAAAACTGGGCAACTGACTTGAGAATGATGTATAGCTTGAGATCAACTTTCTTTTCATCTTTCCTGCATATTTTAGCCTTGCTTATCCGAAATTGAGAACCTTATTCAATCAGCTTCTTGGAACAGTTGATGTTGAAACAGTTAGTTTGATGTCATGTTCAGTTGACTTTGGGACATCGGGTTACACATCTGACATTACCCAGATAGAGGATTATTTTTCAATTTTTCTAAAATTTTTATTTATTTCCTGTTTTCATTAATCATGAAATCCAAGTTATTCCAGTTCAGCATCATCTTTTTGGAATATATTATTGTTAGGTCTAAAGCTTTTTAAATTGTCATATTTAAAATGGTCTTGCTTCAGTTTTTCTAATAATCTTTTTTCTCTCTACAGGATTTGGATTCAGCAACTTCGCCAATTGAATACTGTTGCACAACAGCTGGTACAAGACTATTCTGCTTATTTTTCAATCCTTTCAGCAACCTGATTCTTGCCAAGTTGTCAATGTTTCCTCTTCTACCAAGCTTGCCCATCTTGAAACTAAACATTGTATTACTTTTTGATAGATGGAACTCATTAGTTCACTATACTTCATTTTCTCATTTGCTCATTTTTCAGCATCCAGTTTGTGAGATGCAATGCATTTGTTTTTGAAGAACCTCTCTACTGTGTAATTTCTTGTTCTATCAATGTCCATTAGTTGGTGTGAGCTGATCGGACCTTCATAGTCAATGGTGGTCGACTGCATGCTCACTCACTCACGTCAATAAATACTTTATGTTTATTTTCCGTGCATCTCTTCATGTGCGTCTAGTGGTGAACCCAGAAAGTGGTCATTGAGATGCATGAATCGTAATCAAGTGGAAAGACATTCATCACTCTTCCATTTTACGTCCTCTACTTCATGCTCTCTGTGATTTCATCTTTGTTTTGCATTGTAATGAAAAATCCAAGATCCTTAGTTTCATTCTTTTTGAGTCAAGTACATGACCACTGTATAATTGGAATAAAGGTAACTCATACAAGCGCAACTTGATGACAGAAAAGCTGGTTGAAGAACAGAGGAAATTTGATGCTGTGATTGCACTAGAGGTGTGATCTGTCTCTCTTAGTTACTGGATATCCTTGCAATATACAGCTTCCAAGAAAGAAAGATTTGTTTGTGGCTTTTTTTCTGAACACAAATGTGAAATTGTTCCTTTATCTATGTATACTATGTTAATTTATATTTTATTTACGGGAAATCAGTTCACTCTAATAATGGGAAGATTGATTGTGTATTTATTGAGGGTATGGAAAGTACAGGTTGAAACTCAGGTATTTCTTGATGTATTATTTTACCTTACTTTTAATTTTCTCAACTTATTTGCGGTGCACGCTCTCAGTTCATTTATGAGCTGATAAGTTTAAACTTCAGGTAATTGAGCATGTAGCAGATCCTGCTGAGTTCTGTAAGTCTCTCTCTGCATTAACTGATCCTGGGGGAGCTGTTCTGATTTCAACAATCAACCGCTCTGTAAGAGCATATGCAACTGCAATTGTTGCTGCAGAGTACATTCTTAATTGGGTATGGCTCTTAATCTTCCAGTTTTGTCGTAATTATTGATAGTTTCTTGGCTTCACCAAACAACACCTTCATTGTCAAGGCTTCCTGCTTGTCAGTGTTGATTACATGCTATAGGGTTTAAAACAAATGGGTCTTGTTTGAAAAAGAAACTTATATAGAATGCTTCTGAAATAATTATAAGAGCAGGGACTTCGGTAATGGCCTTGATTTCATATCAACTATGGATAGGATTAGCTAGGGCTTTGTGACATCACTTAGATAGGCCTCATTTGCCAGCGATGGTTCCTGAGCAATTCTTACTGTTTCTCTTTGTCCTTTTTTGATGTTTAAAACGCACTTAAAGGATGTCAACTTAGAGTTTCCATGACAAATTCACTTCCTTATAGTTGGTCCACTGTTAGACACGAGAATGCATTAAAATTATGTTCCTCAGTACTCCTGGGAACAAAAGAAATGCATCATTGACAGTGCTGTAGAGAACACTTGTTGCACCCATATCCAATAATTTCAACTTTCTCTACTTTCTTTACTATTTGGTTTATTGTGCTGTAACCATTGGCAGCTTCCTAAGGGAACGCATCAATGGTCAAGTTTCCTAACTCCAGAAGAGCTAGTGCTGATCCTACAACGTGTTTCCATTGATGTAAGATTGGATCTTGACACTTGCAATACTTGCACTGCATCTTATCTTTCTGTGATAAAGTCTTTTGTTTTGAATTGTGTGTATCCAGGTCAAAGAGATGGCTGGATTCTTTTACAACCCCTTGACAGGACGATGGTCTCTTTCTGATGATGTTGGTGTGAACTTCATTGCCTTTGGGGCCAAAATTGCCCAGTAAATTGAGTTCCTTGTATTGACTATTGAATGACATAGGAAAATGTTTAATTATGCGATTTTTACAATCTTACAATAATTAAAAAATTCTAAATTTTATTCAATTTTATAATATTAGCCCAAACTTAAAGAATGATATTAAAATGCTCTAATTTTTAATTTCTTAATACATCGTCCTAGTTGTCATGTGTTTTATGTTTATCACGTAATAAATTTAAAAAATGAAAAACCCCAATCTTGAAGGGACTCCTTTTCTTCTACGTAAGAACTTCGTCTATTTTATTTCTCCCTCGCCTAGCATCGATTGCTTCCTTGGTTTGTATTATCTTGGATTTTCCTATTTATCGCCCTGCTTCTTCATCTTGTCTGCAGAGAATTACTTCTTTATCTTCTGTTTTACTTAATTGCTTCTTCTTCGTCCTATCTTTTTCATGCTCTATCTCTCCTTAATCCAATTTTAATGATCCTGAAAGTTCTCCTATTTGGATTTAAAAAGTTTGGTTTCACTGTTTTGAATTGCCATTGCGGTAATTTTGATGTAAAACTCAACTGTCTTTTTATTTAGGCTACGTTTAGTTAGATGTTAGGTTTTTAATTGAATGAAATAGAATATAATAGAATATTTTATAATGAAATAAAATGTAAATGAATGTAATATTAGAAAATTGTTATTTAGGAGAGATGGAAGGATTCATAATGTAATATAATAAAATATTGTTTAGAAGAAGGGTTCATAATATAATATAGTGAAATATTGTTTAGAAGAAGGGTTCATAATGTAATATAGTGAAATATTGTTTATCATTTTACATTCTATTTTAAACTCTCTAAATCGAAGGTAACTTATTTTTATTGTTTAGAATGAAATGAGATATAATGTGAAACATTTCCTTTCTATCTTATTTTCATTTTATTTCATTATAAACCCTCGTCTTAAACGATAGAATAATATTACATTCCATTACATTTTATTAATAACCATTCAACCAAGCATAGTTTAATCGGTAATCTTTTTCTCTCAATTAGACACTGATGCTTTCTAATAATCAACTTTTTAAAAGCTAGAAAGTTGCAATTACAATTGTGTACGGCTCGATTATGTAGAATATCCTAATAAATTAACTTTCTAAAGCATTTTTACACAGCATATTCAGTCTTAGATCTCATTAAACTCTCATCATTTGTGGCTCTAGGCATAAAGCTTGGTGCTTTATCCATGTTGGATTCTAAATCTTAGAGTTTGAGTTGTTTTCCCTGTTTTGTCTCTACTCTTTCCTTGGTTTTGCCTTTTAACTTTTTCTAAATTGCAAAACCCTCTCTTTGAGGCATAAAGCTTACTTGGTGCCTTATCTACTAAATTAAAATTTGAAGCTTTAAGAAGTGTAAACATTTTTTGGGTGAAACAACTGCCTGTGCCGTTAAATTGTGGATGAGAAGCTTGCTCTATGTATTGAAAGAAGCGGTAAATTGTGGATGAGTAAGGGAGTTTGTTACAAACTTAGAAAAGAATTCATGGGTGAGATGGAAAGCGGAAGATGGAAGTTTAGAAAGGAGTTTGGAGTCTGCAGAATTCTGTAGTTGATAAAGAATGGAGCGAACTCGAAGAAGGTAGTCTGGGTTGACAGGAAAAGGTGAATGCAAGTGAAAGACAGAAAATCTTCGGGAAAAGACAACTATCACTAATCATTCAGAGAATTGTTTAGTTTTCTTAATAATTATTTTAAAATGCATTAATCATATTTTTTCTTATGTATCGTAGAAAAATATGGGTGAAAATAAAATATACATAATTTTTATTTATAGGAAGAGTGTCAAGTCTTGTAAGTAAATTTAAGAATGCTATTTATTATTATTTCGACAATTTAGTAAAAGCTAAAAGAAAATACTCTCAATTTTATCTAAGAGAAGGCATTACGACTTAATGGTCAAATGAGATTAACATTTGTTTGTTGTTATTATATAGAGTATATAACACTGTTCTGAATTCTGGCCAGTACGATAAAATTAGTACAGTATTAGGGTCAGTAGTATCAGGTTTAAATATTGGTTGGTACCGGTCAGTATTGAAAATTTTAAAAAATTGAGAGACTTTTTTGCAAAATTTTCAAAACTTCCCTCCCTCTCTCCTACCTCTCTTTCTCCCTTTTTTTTTAAAATTTTGAAAATAATAATATATAGTTTTATTGCGAATAATAATTATAAATTAAATAAAACTGAAAAATAAATTATTTTTATTTAAATTTATTCTAATATTTTATATAATATTTATTAATAAAGTATTAACAAAAATATTTTATTTTTTAAAATAAATAATTTAAAAATTGTTATTTATAAACTAATGTTTATTTTATATATTTATAATTATTAAATCAATTTTTTTTGAAATTTATATATTTTTAAATATTTTTAAATTTAATTTTATTTAATAATCATTATTAAATTAAAATTATGATTATGTCTAATTAAATGTAAAATGAAATGGAATGTGAAAATTCTAAAAAAATAATTCAAAATTTTGATAAAATAGAAAATAATTCAAAATTCAAAATTTTGAGTTATTTTCATTATTTTACAATAAATTATTATATTTAGATAATTATTATATATAGAAATAATTAGAATTAAACTAAAACTGTACAACTGTACAATATGACAATCGACTATTTTGTAATTTTTAAAAAAATTCAGGGACTATTTTATAAATTTAAAAAATTACCCGAAATGATACCCGGTATTAACCGATACCGGTACAGTACCATACCAGAACCTAATCCGGTATCAAGTCTAGTACAGTATTCATAACATTAGTATATAATATGATTATCATGATCTTTAGTAATTTTTCATATTCTCTATATTGATTATTCTTATTGTAATAATAAGATGAAGCTACAAATATCAAATGTTAAACTTAATATTGATCAATATTTTTATTAATGCAATAATACAAATGTTAGTATTGCCATATTTTTTTATCAACACATTAATATAATACAACCAATGAACAATTATTCAAATTGTAGGTTTCATGTAAGTATGCAATTTTGGTCAAAGAGTTGAGGTTTTATTACAGTAGTAAACTTTGTTAGATATTTCTGTACATCATCATCATCATCTATTTTCTACAAAATTCCTTGTTGCATTTAAGAAGTGAGTTTTAATTCATAAACCTTTCAAAATTTGACATAGTTGTGATATTTGTAATTTTGTTTTTATTTTGTATGTTCTATGGGTCAATATATCTTGGGTGGCTAATGCATCTTAACAAAATATTGTTCAAAAAACAACTACTCTTATTACTTTATATTTATTTCTTTAAACACTCCTATTTATTTATTTTGGTAACATTTAAAGGATTTATAAATATCCATGTTCTAAAATAATTGTACTTCTTTAAGCATAGCTTTATATTTCTTTATCCATATTATGATGATTTATGAATTTTTAAAATACAATTGTGTTAGAAAGAGTTGTGAAGCATCAATAAATCCTTTTTCATTAAAACTACTATTAATTCCTTTTGCATAGCAAATTTTGTGCATATATCAAAGTTAGACCGATAAAATTATTGACAATCAATATCAGTTGCATATATAATTGAGTAGGGAAGTTCAAAATTAAATTATGGACTTTACTTCTCAATTACCAAATTATATTTTTAATTTTCCTTAATTAATTATTATTCCTCGTGGGATTTTTAAGTTGTCTATTATATATTTATTTAAGGAACTTCACTGACTGTTTACTCTGCTTGGAGCAAAATGTCATAGACTCCCACAACTAAATCTACTGTGAGATCTCACATTAGTTGGAGAGGAGAATGAAATATACCTTATAAGGGTACGGATACTTCTTCCCCATAGATGTGTTTTTTTGGATGCAAAACAATAAAGGCCTTGGCCTGATAGGCAACCCAAAGCGAATAATATCTATGAGTGGGTAGTTTGGAATATTACATGTACATCCAATCCAATAGTTTAAAGTAATGTACAAAAAGTAATCGTACCTGAAAAGAATTCCAA
Organism: Erythroxylum gracilipes; assembly: GCA_026413385.1. NCBI lineage: Eukaryota > Viridiplantae > Streptophyta > Magnoliopsida > Malpighiales > Erythroxylaceae > Erythroxylum > Erythroxylum gracilipes. The sequence continues at coordinate 11,237,520 of JANZLC010000005.1, read as the reverse complement.
GGTGTTTCCATATAAATCTAATGTAACTTAAATGGTTGGCTGCAGGGCCGTTCTTAACATTTTATAGGCGATAGACAAAATAAAAAGAATGGCCCCCTTAAATCAGCAATATACAAATATGTAAACTTTAAAAACATATTTTTATTATTAAAATTTAATATTCATACATAAGTGACTCAATTTACAAGTCTACATATTCAACAAAATACTAAATGATTATAACATCAACTTATAAAATCTTGCAAATGTTAGCAATAATAAAATAACTAAATATAGTATCAATAACATCAAAATATTATTGACAACAATCGAACAACAATATCAAATTGTAAAACACCAAGAGAATTGCATTAACAAGCACACAAGTGACCATAAATTAATATCAAATTGCAAAACACTAAGTGAATTGCATTAACAAGCACACAAGTGACTATGAATTATGAAAAAAGAAATCTTGCGTACATTTCTAGATGCAAAATCATTAATAATAATAGCAAGATCAATATTATCTAAGTTATCCTTCTTAATACATAAAATAGCTAAACCATTCAACCTTTCTTGTGATATTGATAACCTCAAGTAGGTTTTCAACAATTTTAACTTTGAAAAACTTCTCTCAGTTGATGCTACAATTATAGGTATAGTCAATAGAATTCGATAAGCAATTAAAACATTTGAATAATAATCTGCAACTTTAAGAAATTCTAAAATTTCAACTGATGACATTTAACTTATTTGGCAAAATCATTTGCAACATTTTTAATCTAGAAAAAGATCATTTAATCCACATCCAACATATTATCATGAGAAAAAGTTGTTGTAAAATTAGTGCAACATTCTTTTAATTCATTATCATCTAACGACCTCAACTTCTTTGAATTAAATAAGAATCTAAAAATATTTCAAATGTCATTAATTGTACCTCACTGAAGCAATTGTCATATCCACAACAATTAGATAATAATTAACTCTGAAAGAATCCTCAGTTGATTGTATTTTTTATTCATGATCATTTTCATCAAATTGTCTTTTCCTAATAATACAACATCTAGTTGGAAATGTAGGCTCTGTATTCATCTCATATTTAAGACTTTTGACAATAATTATACTAGAGGTAACCTTTCGTCTCTGTATTTGGCAAAAAATACCATCACACATTCTAATTGCTTTATGGTAGCATCAATGCATATAGATTTAAACTACAATTTTTTACTCACCATGTTAATAGCAAATAAAATATCATACCAAATAACCATATCAAGTAAAAACTCAAAACTCTCAAGTATACTAACCAAACTTTCCACTTCCCTATTTGAATTGGCATCATCAAAAGATCTAAATAATTCCATCAAAGCAATCTTATTCGAGGAGCTTTAAATCTAATATATTTAACACTTTTTATTCGACTCTCCCAATAAGTGTCAGATAATGATTTCATGGTTAAGCCCAAAACATTATCAAGTAAAACCTTTCACGTTTTAGGAGAACTTGAAAATAATGCATATATGCATTGCAAAACTCTAAAAAATGAAACAACTTTAACATAATAATGTGTCATATAGTTAAGAGTAAGATTAAAATTATGACAAGCACATAACATATATAATGTTCTCCAGATTTATTTCAAGTAATCGCTTTTGAATCTCTTGATGTTTTCCCTTCATACTAGGACCATTTTCATAAACTTGACCCTTTACATTATGAACATTCAGATTAAAAGAATTAAATACATTCAATAATTCATTGAAAAGTCCCAATCCAGATGTGTCATTTACATTCAAGAACTCTAAAAAGTGCTCCTCTATTTTTATTTTTTGTTTGACATATTCACACATCCTACCAATAAATTCATTTGTTGTTGATGTCTCAAATCTGGGGTACAATCAAGAATAATATAAAAGTATTTCGCCTCTTTAATAATCCTTATGATAGAACTTCTAACACTATTAGCCAATATAGAAATCAACTCATTTTGAATTTTGTGACCAAGATAATAATTTGATTACGTCTAACATGATATTGCATTACTACATCAGATTTAAAAATCATCTTAATTAATCCCAAAAAATTACTATTACTATCTTGGTAAAGTTACTCACTGGATCTTGGAAAAAGCCAAATTATATTTAGCAAGACATTTCACAATAGAAACTATTCTTATCAAAACTTGTTTCCAACATTCTTTCTTCTATACAATTTCTTATTGCAAATCTTTATCAATTGTTTTATTTTTGCTCAATCTTACTCTTAATTCATTCCAAGTCCTTGTGTTAGTCATATGCTCAATACTATTATCATGTTCTTCAAGTCTCTCACTAAGATGCTTCCAATCTCTAAATTCATCATTTGCTAGTACACTTTGTTTGCTATTAAATTTGAACAACTTACAACAAAAACAATATACTTTATCTATATGTTTAGAGTAAACCAACTATTTTCTACCGCTAATCTTTCTATTACTCAATTTTCTATAATAATAAGAATATGAAAAATGCCAAGAGCTATTGTCTAAAGGAAAGATGAGATTCAATTATCTTACAGACTCTTTTTATAACTAAAATGACTCTTACTCTATTATCAAGATTATCTCAATTTTTAGGATCATAAATATCTAACATAAAGATTAGTTGCTCATTTGCCTTTAAATTTCCTAAATTTGATGCATTTGGTAGATGATTGTGCTCACTCAAATTACTAATATCCTCATGAATATGAACCTCATCACTAAAATTTTCTTTATGTCAAAATTACCTTCACCTAATTCCTCATGATTCTCACTAGAGGAATCTACTCTTTTAATAAATTTATTAATTGCTCCTTTTGAGGATTCAATTAACTGTTCTACTTTTTTTCTTTTTCTTTTTTCCTTTTTTTACTTCCAGATAAATGATTTTTAGGCAACAGCATATAAACTACTTATAACACAATTTGGACTAGAAAAAGAACAAAACACCTGTATAGAATTGGAAGAAGTATGTAGGCATAAAAAAACACTAATAGCTTGGCAATATATCATAAAGATATATCAATGGTATCATATTTGTGACAAAGGAAAAATAAAGAGAAAATTTTAATATCCTATGATAAAAATGAAAAAATAAAAAACAAACTTTTATGATGAAAGCTATCGTATTCAAAATCTAATTTTTGATTTTTCAAATAATTTTAAAACATCAAAAGCTAGCAATGATTTACTTTTCACTAAAGAGAATAGATATTGACATTACAATTAATCTAATCATGATGATGGTAATAGTTCAAAGAAAAAGAGAAATCAATTCTTTTTTTGATAATAGATATATGTGGAGAAGTTATAATAATCTTATACTAAATACATATTTGTGAAGAAGTTATAATGATCTTATAATAAATATATATTTTAAAATAAATATGATAAGTCAGAATATAGTTTAATTACATTGTATCTATTGTAAAAAAGAGAATTGATTTTTTCAAACAAAAATAAAAGTTTTCAATATAACTATATTATGATAAAGTAAATATTAAATAAATTTAAAATTAAATAAATTTAAAATTAAATAACTTTATTTTATTTTATATCATTTTAATTAATAATGTTAATAATATTTTCTTATATTTAATTAAAATTAATAATTAAATTAATATTACAATATAATATAATCAATATAATAATTTTTAGCTACATTTCCAAAAAACTTTTAGCTACAAAAATTAAGCGTAGCCAAAAGGTATTGACAACGATTTCTTAAAACATTGTTAATAATTTTTTGTTACGAAAATAAAATGTAGGAAAAAATTATTGGTGACAATTAGAGAAAAACGTTGTCTATATTTTTCAGCTACCAAGATTTGGTGACATTTTTGGCGAAATATAAATTGTCGCTATTGACTATTAATGATGATTTCAGAACTTTTAGCGATAACTTTTTTCGTAGCTAAATGTAGTTTCTATTGTAGTGAACATTTGAGTTTTTTATTTTTTAAAATTTATTAATAATAAAAATTACATAACAAAAATAAAACACGAGTCACATCAGACATGTTAATGTTAGACTATTCTCTCAACAAATTAAAAATTAGAAAATTTTAGCATAATTTTTAAAGTTTGAATTAATATTGTAAAATTAAATATATATTTTTTACAATCAAACCTCTTACTAAGCTGCCTTATATATTCTTGAATTATTTAATATTTCCTTCATGTTCAAACGTAAGTTCCTCCAACTAATTAGTTGCATCAATGGTATTTGATAACTACACATAACAAATCATGCGTTGGGTATTTCCTTTTTTTGGGCAAGGGTGCTTGGGTATTTACTTGTTTTTAATAAATACATTATATATTTTTCACACTAATTAAGAGATTTCATCACCTGTTATTTTTTTTATCAAATTTCTTCAGTAACGAATATAATGTTCATTATATAATTAATTTAAAGATGTAATGAAAATTCATATACTATTTAACATGTTTCAAGTTGTCCTTCCTTTTTCAAGTTGCTTAGTGAATTAGAAAGGGTCAAATAAGCTCCCAATGTTTATCTTGGAATGTTTCTTTTAGATCATATTAAGTATCTAAGGCATAATTGAATAACTTATTATTACTTTAAAATTTTTAATAATTTATATAACAAATTCAAAGTGTTTAATCTTTTAAATTTAGTATTTATTTTTATAACTTTTTAATTTAGAGATTAATCTTTCAAAATTCATATAATTTAATTCAAAATATTATCTTTGTTAGTTTTGATTGACGTGGTATATATTCCTTAAATAACTACTGTAAATAACACTTTTAAAAATTATTTATTAAATTAAAAAATATAAAATTAAGTATTGAATTAAAAATGTTAGATAGTTGTAAATTTATTATCCGAATTTTTTATAATAAAATATAACTTTTACATTTAAAGATAATACAGTTCAATTGTAGGAGTTAAATTAAAAGCCCTGAAATATTAAAAATCATATTGCTCTTCATTATAAACTTGAAATAATTATTTGTTCCTTTTCCGAAATCAAGAAACTAAAAGTTGATGAATGTCAACCACAAGCTCTTCCTAGCCATCCGAATGGGAGCATGTTCCATCTGAATGGGAGCATGTTCCATGATTTTTATGAGTGATTTAATGTATCATATAACTTTATGCTAGTTGTGGGAGCCAGTTCAGTCGTCGCTGCCCTGAATGAACAGTCGACGTCCACGTTGAGCAGTACTGAAGGGCATGTCTGGTGGAGTTTGAAGGAGGGACAACAGTCATTGTTCGTGAAGCAACATTTTTGCTCGCAACTCGGAGAAGGAAGGAGATGTTTCACTATTCAACCATCAGGATTAAGCTTTGTATGGAATACCCATTTACATTCGACAATATTTACACCTAGAGGAGAGGGAATAAGTGACCAAGTATTGTTAGGATGGAGACCTTTGAAGTCATCAAACATGGCTTGCTGACACAGGAAATTTTTTTACATGAGTGAATGAAGTAGGGTCTGGATCAAGAGGCATAGGAATGGTGGTGTTGTAAGTAATATAGTCAGGAAAAGATTTTAAAGGTCGAGTATGGTCCAAGTGTGAGTGACCACTAGATGAGAAGATGAGGATGATAGTTGAGGAACAAGTGAAATAGGTAGGGAAGAGGGTAGAAGAGGTAGAAACAATCGAAACTGGTGAGAAGGGAGAACTAGGAGATGGTGGAGGAGCAAATGATAATTGAAATTGTAATGGTAAAGATAGAGAAGTGGCAGAAGAGGAAGAGGACTTAGGTTTGAGATTAGGAAATTGTAACGCCCCATATTAGAGGTTAGGATATTAAGAAAATTTAGTATAATATTTGAATATTTTCTTATTTGTACATAAGCATTTTGGACACATACAATAATTGTTTCATAGAATTTTTCGGGTAAATTGGTTTATAAATAAAAAATTATGGATTTATTTGGAATGTATTACATGTGATTTGGCAATTTTTTTGTACATTTTGAGTATTTTAGAAATTTTTGGTTAATTATTTTTTAGTTGAAAATTTTATTTGAAGAGTCATAATATTATTTCGAAATTTTTGGTGAATTTTAGAAATTTTTATGAAAATTTTGGGATATTTTTAGATTAAGAAAAAAATAAAAGAAATAGACTAGTTAAATTGTGTCAAGTGGTAGCATTATATAGTGACACGTTTCAACCATGCAAAATGCCACGGTGAAGTTCCCCTCTGCTGTTGTTTATTCACAGTGAAGGTTTTGACTAAAGCAAAAGCAAAAACTTTCCTTGCTTATACATCACCGAAACCAGTCCATCTCTATTGTTTGTCATTGATCTTTGCTGTGCGCTTGACCACCGAAAGCTTGGTCTACTCTTACTATTGGAGTTTTTGCCGGAAACAAGTAAGTTGTGCTTTCATTTTTATGGTTAAATTAATGATAAATGACAAAGAGATGATGTTTTCATGCTTGTGGATGGGTGCATGCGTGAACTGTTTTTGAGCTGAAAATTGATGTTAGAAAAATGCAGAAAAGAGGTAGCAAGTGATGACAAGCCGTGAGTGATGTTATGTTTTTTTGTTGGTGTTATATTTAATTTTGCATTTGAGATGGAAAGAATGAAACTATATGATGAAATGAAAATTTGGATGAGGTTATTGTTGGATTTTAAAACACATGCAAAGCCATATATGCAGAACAGTTGAAAACGCATGCTCTGTTTTTGTTTTTCCAGTATATGCGTAGATGTTGGGTATTGTTAGAGATGGGTTTAAATGAGGTTAAAGCTTAAGAAAGCATAGAGCATGAAGAGGTGTGGTGTTTTAAGGAGGAAAATGATGGAAAACGTGAGCTGTTGTGATGGAAAACCAAAGAAAGAGAGATATAGAAGTTATAAAACACAGTAGAGGGAGAAAGTGAAGGTGAGGTTTTGGATTTTTGATGATTTGGTTTAAACCTTAGATTTTTGTTTTGTTGTGAGTTGATGAGTTGAAGGAAGAGCAGGAAAGTTGGTTTATGTAATGTATGTGGTAGATATGAATGTTCA